>SJYA01001452.1:388726-428494 GCA_006410615.1 Neotragus moschatus | reverse complement strand
AAAAATAGCAAGGCAGTAGTTGTCCCGGAAAAAAAAAAAATCGGAGCTTGGTTAGACTTTGTCACACTGATTTTCAGGTTTAGGGTGGTTTTTATTTTGAATTTGTTTGTGAGTGGGTGCGGGAGGTGCACTTAACCTCTCAACTCTGAAGGAGGCTGGAAGTCTTAATCCAGCTCAGGGTAAGTCAAGGATCAGAAAGGGGGTGAGGGAGGGAACAAGCAGGTGTTGAGGAGGAGCAGGAGATCTCAGCCCACAGGTCTATCCCCGGAGGGGGCCTTCCAGAGAGAAGGGCCCTGCACTGTCACAGGGAGAAGTGCTCTAGCAGGAGAGGATCTGGGGAAACTAAGATGTGAGACGGTTATGGGAGTGAGGGGTAGGAATGCTCAGGGCCCCAGGACAAGTCTAGAATTTGCCACCCCTGGGCCGGGGCTTGCATTTGTTCTCCTGGATTCCCTGATGGCTCAGTGGCAAAGAATCTGCCTGCCGGTGCAGGAGATGCAGGTTCAATCCCTGGTCTGGGAAGATCCCTTGGAAAAGGGAACAGCAACCCATTCTAGTGTTATTCTTGCCTGGAGAATTCCATGGACAAAGGAGCCTGGCGGGCTACAGTCCATGGGTCGCAGAGTCAGGCTCAACTCAGTGACCGAACAACTGCTCACTTTGGCAGTCAAGTGGCCAAGGACGGCAGCCCCTCTGGAGGGGGAGCTGGCAGCCCATTTCCTGGAAGACAGTTCCCAGGATGGCACTCAGCCCCCTGTGTCCCCTCCAGGGTAGGGCAGGGACTTGGTGCCTTCTCTCCCATCATCCCCTAGAGTAGGAGCATAGCATTCACAAAGCAACAGCCTTCTGGGCCCAAGAGGCACCCACGAGCAAATACCCGCTGTGCACCTACTGCGTACCAGGCACTCTCTGCCCATTTCCTCATTTAACCCTCAGAGCGCCTGTCATGTGGTCCCTCTGAACCCAGCCTGCGGATGGGGAAACGGGCTCAGAGAAGTCCAGAGCCCGCCAAAGAGCACACAGCTGCCAAGCCCTGTTGTCTGGCTCTTGTCCAGCCTGCTCCACTCAATACCACAGGACTCACTCCTGCTCCGGACAGAGCCCCACACTGCCTCCCTCATCCTTCTCTGAGCCCATCAAGTCCAGGGCCAGGGGCCAGCCCTACCACATCCATTATGGGCTTGGGGACATTCAATCACCCTTGACCTTAGAAACGTGACAGGCTATGTAACTTGCAGGGCTCAAGCCGAAAAGAAAATGCAGGGTTCCTTATTCAAAAGTACGAAGAATTTCAAGACGGCAAAAGCATTAAACTATCCCTTTCAAACATGGTGCCTGGTGTGACTGCCCAGGTCTATGCTTATGAAACCTGTCCTACCCAGAACCCACACTCTCCCCAGAACAAACTTTCCCTTTACCAGGAAATCCCATGTGAGATTTCAAGGGCTCCAAGAGGACAGACCTTGGGAAGTAAACTGTCCACCGGCCTGGTTGCCCCAACGGGTGGTCCTCGGGTGTTCAGGACCCTACACTTCATCTTCCAAGTCACATCCATGTGTAACTAGAGCTCTGGAGAACTTGGCCCATGGCGTGCCGTCTTAGCTGGGGTGAGGATATCTGAGAGCCCAGGTTACAGAGCAAAGGCTCTACTTTCTTCTTCTGACTAATGCATCCTAGCACCTCCTCCTTCGTTTAGTTCCTAATCCTTGCTGGAGACACCCTCTTTCCTCATCTGCCGAACAGTTAACAACCATCAAGGCCCTTCCCTGAGGCTCCAGGGCTTAACAGTTTCATTCTAGAACAGTGCCTGGCCCCTGCTCCAACATTTGTAGAAGTGGTGGAGGTAGCTTCTATATAACAAGCATCACCTGGGTGCCTGGCATTGCTCTGGGCATGTCCACTCACACATGGGACCTCATCCTCCCCATAGCTTGGCAGGTGGGCATCACACGACCCTTTGGCCTGGGAAGAGATGAAGGCTCTGAGTGTTACCAGCCAGGGTTTCGTGGCCTTCCCCAGTCAACAGAAATTGACTAGAGGCCAGACAAGTTCAGGCCAGGCTTTATTGGTTGCCCCTGCTACAGCAGGGGAAGCGAGCACAAACAACAGGTTCCCTTGCTGGCTCCGTCCCCGAGGGGGACAAGTTGGTTCCTTATATGGGATGAGGGTAGGGGTTGTCCAGGGGGTCAGCCAGAGGGGTGGCTTAGGTGGGTTTCCCACCCCGTAGGTGGCTGTGTTGTAGGGGGCATGCCTAGTACCCTACTTTTGCCCCTGTCTCCCTGCTTTTGCTCCAAGCTCTTCAAAAGTGGCAGTTGGGCTTTACGGTCTGTCTGTATCTTTTGAGTCCAGAATTGCCCCAACTGCGCAGGCACGCAATTATTTTTAATCTCATATTAGCTTCTTTGTATTTTGTTGCTCAAGGAGAGGTGTGTCCAGGGGCAGGTATTGCAGCTCTGCAGCAAAGGGTCCTGGGTCCCAGCCTGTCTCAGGAGGAACGTGCAGGAGGTCCCATGGTGACTCAGTAGAGCAAAGAGACTGGGGTCCGGTTCCAAGGGGGGCTCCGACTCCAGTACAAGCTACTGTTATACCTGCCTACAAGGTGCCCTGTCTGACCTGGGAAAGGGCCCATTACGGTGCCTGGCACACAGTAAGCACTTAAATGGCAGTTACTATTAACCCGACTGTCCAGTAGCCTCTACAGCCTCTCCTGCTGTCTTCTCCCCTCTTCCAGCCTGTCACTCACTCATACCCATCCCCCTTCTTGTATAGTCAACCTCTCCTTCTGACCCTTTCCCTGTAAACATGCTTAGGTCTCTCTCAACTTGCATCAGAGAGACTCCTGCCCCCTGCCCCCTGGCTGCCAGGTTCGCTCCTTCCCTCCAGGGCGAGGACCCTGGGACCAGCTGGGCCTTCTGCCATCCCCACCCCCGCCCCCGTACACTGCGTCCTAGCTCGTCACAGACCTCTCTGGCCAGGGTCTCCAGGGACCTCCGTGGTGCCAGATTCAACAGACACCATTTGGGCCCTACCTTCCTCCATCTTGGGACCTCCCTGGTGGCTCAGATGGTAAAATGTCCGCCTGCAATGCAGGAGACCTGAGTTCGATCCCTGGGTGGGGAAGATCCCCTGGAGAGGGAAACGGCAATCCAGTATTCTTGCCTGGAAAATTCCATGGACAGAGGAGCCTGCTAGGCTACAGTCCATGGGGTTGCAAAGAGTCAGATTCGATCGAGCGACTTCACTTTCTACTTCACTTTCCTCCATCTCGGCCCAGCGCCTGAGGCCCCATCCCACGGCATCTGCTTTGGCAGGTGGGACTCGACCGCCTGTGATTGGCCTCCCTTTCCTCTTGCTGCCCTTCTCCTCCCAGACCCCTCTCCTCCAACCCTGCGAGGTGAGTGCTCCCGGCATTCCGCTGTCTTCTCATTTTTCTGCTCAGGGACCTCACCTAAACTCACACCTCTGACGACCACCCACAAGGCAGACAGCACCTTTCAGTTCCTGCCCAGACCTGTCTGCAGAGTGGAGGGCCACAAGTTCACCTGCCGTCGCCCCGAGCTGGCCCATGGCACCTCAGGCCAGTGTCCCAAACTGACCAGACTGCTTCCCCTACATTGGCGGCATTTCCCGGGCACCCGAGCTGAGGACGAGCCTGCCTCCTTCCTTCCTCTGCCTCGCCCTCACGTACCTGCCAGCTCTCCTAATATCTCTCAAAACACCTCCAACCCCTCCCCAAGTCCCTCCCCCACACAGCCTCTCCTGAACTGGCTTCATCACCTCTTGCCTGGATCACTGCAGACGCCTCCTAGCTGGCTTCTCACGCTTGCTTCTCCTTCCAAATAGTCTAGTCCTCACGCTGCTGCCAGAAAGATCTTTCCAAATGGCACATCAGACAGTGTCCCTCTGCTCACACATCCTTTAGTGCCCTGCAGGCTTAATCCCCAGAGAAGGCAATGGCACCCCACTCCAGTACTCTTGCCTGGAAAATCCAATGGATAGAGGAGCCTGGCAGGCTGCAGTCCATGGGGTCGCTAAGAGTGTGACACGACTGGGCGACTTCCCTTTCACTTTTCACTTTCCTGCACTGGAGAAGGAAATGGCAACCCACTCCAGTGTTCTTGCCTGGAGAATCCCAGGGACAGAGGAACCTAGTGGGCTGCTGTCTATGGGGTCACACAGAGTCGGACACGACTTAGCAGCAGTAGCAGCAGCAGCAGGCTTAATCCCAAGCCCCTCAGCTTTGCTCAGGTCTTGCCTGCTGGTCCTGCCTCACTTCTTCCCACATTCCAGCCAAACCAAGCTAACTCTTCATCCTTCTCAGGCAGAAACTTACTCTCCTGCCCCCAACTTCTTCCTCCGCCTTCTTCCTTCACAGGCCCCACTTTATGGAAGGGGGATCATCTTTCCCAGTGATCCAGATCTGTGCTCCTGGGGCCTTGTGGTCATAACATAGCCATCCCCTCCCTGCCCTGAGAGTGCATATTGAGGGGGTGGTAAGTGTTGTCGTTGATGGGCGGGGCCCGAGTGGAGCACAACTAAGGGTAGTGATAACGGCTGACTGCCACGGTGTGCCAACAAATTGACACACACTGTGTTAATTCTTCCAGCAACCAGGTGAGAGGTGTTCCCATCCGCAAGGAGGAAACTGAGACTCAGAGATCAAAGGATGTACCCAAAGTTAACAGCAGAGCCAGGTTTGTAACCCAAATGTCGATGGATCGGGGCCTGTTGGGTGAACATAAGTTTTCAGGGAAGCAGGGACTTTTGATAAGTGTTGAAGGAGAAGCAGGAGGTGCAAGGAAGGTGATGCCAATGGCAGCAGTGGCCTGGCTGTGCGTCCTCAGGCGGCTTCTGCCACCTGCCCGGGGCAGGGGAGGGGAGGTTGAGACNTTGGGTGAACATAAGTTTTCAGGGAAGCAGGGACTTTTGATAAGTGTTGAAGGAGAAGCAGGAGGTGCAAGGAAGGTGATGCCAATGGCAGCAGTGGCCTGGCTGTGCGTCCTCAGGCGGCTTCTGCCACCTGCCCGGGGCAGGGGAGGGGAGGTTGAGACGGGGGAGGGGACAGGAACCCTGCTCCAGGCACTTTGCCTGCATGGAGAGTTGAGAGGGCCCTGGGAAGAAGCCACTGGCAGGTGAGACGATAGATGAAGGGATAAGGAGTGTCCGCAGGCTCTGACTCAGCTGGTTCCCAGGGAAAAGGGCTTGACTTGGACCATTGCAGGATTAGGAAAAAGAGACACAGGCTCTCAGAGGCCCTCCCCACCCCTGCCACCTGCTGACCCCTTCTGCCCCTGTGGGGGAGGGGGCCCCCCAAACACAGGTAGGAGTGGATTAAGGCACCCTGCATTTCCCCAGCTCTGGCTGTGTTACTCAGTCACCGAGGATACATGGAGGCCTTTTGGGACTGGAAGTAGCCTGCAGCCTGAGAAGCCGCCTCCTGGCAGATGGCATGGCCAGGTACTTTAGCCCCCTGGCTAAGTGGGAGGACCGAAGGCAGCTCCAGCGCTGGGGCCCCTGTTCCTTTGGAAGCCTCCAGCCAGGCATTCTCTCCTCCTCCACCTCCCCTAAAATGATCTTAATTCCAGCAGGCTCCCTCCCACCCTCACAGTCCCTGGGTCCCCTTGCCCCACTGGAAGGGGCATGTTGGCAACTTCCCAAGTCAAGAATCAGTTGCCTACACTCTCAGCAAACAGTGGTGGTGGCTGGGGCTGGGTGGTAGCAAGGGGGTGCGGGTTGCGGATTTGTAGGAGGAGGTCACGTGACTGTCTGGGCTGAGACCCAGGGGCGCAGAGCTAATTCCTCTGTGTTCACATGGCCTGGCATTCCAAAGCTGCCTCTCCCTGGGTGCTGGCCGCCAGCATGGGCCCCAGCACCCTCAGCGTCCTAGACCTGTTCTCAAGGCAGCACGGACCTCCTGCCTGGAGCTGTGGTTTCTGAACCACTGCCCGTGATTCCAAATTTCACAAACTGGCTCCTCCTTGCAGGGAAAACCCAGGCCTCCCTGGAAGGGTGTGCCTTGGTAGAGAGGGGGGTGTGGGGGCTGGGGCCCGGGGAGCATGTGAACAACCTTCAGAAGTGAGAGGGGCAGTAAGGGCAGGCCAGCGGAAGTTACTTGCTGCTCTGTGACCTGGTTGCCGTGTCTGTAAAATGGGAGTAATAATAGTACCTACCGTGGGTATTTTCCTGTTGAAGGAGAATAATTACAACAAGCCATCTCAAAGCCTCTGTACTAAAGGAAATAGCAGACAACAAAGCCCAGCCCTCGGTGGGGTCCAGAGGTTACGCTCAATAATGTTTCTCCCTTGTTGTTTTATTTAGCCACAGTTTGTCAGTCTGTCACTAGGGAAGCTGCTCTTTGAGCTACACCAAGCTGCCCTGGGGTATGGCAGAGGGAGAGGAAAGTGACTGTAGAGGAGAGTGGTAGACACTGCAGGGGACACTTGGTCTTCATGGCCACTGCCCCCTCCTCCACACCCAAATTCCTTCCAGAGACACTCCCCAAGCCACAGTGAGGCTGGCATAGGGACCCCAAGGCTGGCACCATAGTGACGTAGGTTTAAGTACACAGGTTGGACCAAGGGCACGCACACACACACACACACACACACACACACACATGCACGTGTGCACACACACACACAGACACTTGCCCAGGAGCCAAAAAAAAACTAATAGCTAATCCCTGACTGTGGAGGAGAGGACACCCCCCCTCCCCCCGCCCCTAGACTCAGACCGGGGCACAGACCCAAGTCCACTTCCTTGCCCTGGACCTTCCTTTCTGTCTTTGGCTTATCCTAAGATCTACTCTCAAGAGATACATATTATAAATCTGAGCTTCCTTGTGCGTCTAATACTGTTGAAAATACACACAAAATAACTGTCAACAGTGCATCCCTCGGCGGAGGGGAACTGAAGGCCTGGAAGGGAAGGAGGCTGATGGACTTTTTCCTGAGTACTTGCTCATACTGTTGGATTTTTTTTCTTCTTGCCATGTATTTGGAATACCTTTTTAAAAATTAAGATAATCTACCCTTGGGATGGAAGAATTGGGGAGGGCTTTGCTTGCTGTGCTAAAGAATCTGGACTTTATCCTGCAGGCAACAGAGAGCCAAGGGAGGTTCCTACACAAGGAGATGACATATAAAAGGCATGTAGAAGAAGTGCCCGCTGCAGAGTCCTTGGCCTGGAGTGGGCGGAGACTGGAACCCAGGGGAGGCCACTTGGGAGGTTGTGGCACTTCTCTAGAGGCTGCAGTGGGGGCCCACCAGCTGTGGATTCACAATATGGTGCCCGCCGGGAGATAAGCTGTCGCAGATCATTCTTTACTGAAGTGTAGGGGTAGCAGGCAGCTGGGTGCAGACTCCTGAAGAACAACTCTGCTCCAGAATCCCTGGATGGAAATATGGCTTGGACAGCACTGCAGTGTGTCCTTAGCACAGCAAGCCTAGAAAGTGCCCTCTCCTGGGGGCTTCCCAACAGCCCCTCTTGGGGACAGCCTCACTCACTAGCTTTGGAGACCGTGGAGACTGGGACATGGGGAGAGGGCTGGGGGACCGGCTGAAGCTCCGAAGCTGGGTTTCTTGGGTCCTGTGCTGTCAGAAGTCAGAGGCCTCCTGCGTGGAACAACAGAGGAGTTCTGGCTCTAGGCTGCCCTGGGCTTGAATGGAATACCAGAAATGGCCTTCATTATTTAACATCTCTGAGCTCAGTTGCTATGTCTATAAAATGAGGGTCCTCATACCTTCCTCTCAGGCTGGCCTGAAGTGTGCGCTTACCCAGCACCTGGCAGGCCACTTGTTTCCTAGGTGGCCAGGCAGAGGGGCGCAACAGGGAGGGGACAGAGAAGCTCCAAGTTGAAGGAAAGCTGGCAGGAGTTCAGGTCTCCCTACCTCTTATCTCCATACTCAAAGGGTTCCTTATCTGACCATCTTTAAACCTTCAAAAGTTTCCAATCAGCAAAGGGGAATGTGGTGTGTAGGCCCATGGCTCAGAGGTAAAGAGCTGCAGCTGCTGCTGCTAAGTCGCTTCAGTTGTGTCCGACCTGTGCAACCCCATAGACGGCAGCCCACCAGGCTCCCCCGTCCCTGGGATTCTCCAGGCAAGAACACTAGAGTGGGTTGCCATTTCCTTCTCCAATGCAGGAAAGTGAAAAGTGAAAGGGAAGTCGCTCAGTCATGTCTGACTCTTAGTGACCTCATGGACTGCAGCCTACCAGGCTCGTCCGTCCATGGGATTTTCCAGGCAAGAGTAGTAGAGTGGGTTGCCATTGCCTTCTCTGCAGAGGTTCAGAGAGGACTCCACTAATCAAGGCCCACCTGATATTTACAGTCAAAAGCCTAGACACTCCTCTCAACATACCCTTCTCCAAAAGCTATAGCTGCAAAAGAGACCAAGGGACAAATGCTTGTTCCCTGTCCTCTAAGAGCTACTAAAAACACTGAGCCCCACCCAACTAGGTGCTCTTTTACCGTTTGCCCATTTGATCACCACTTGTTCTCATATAAAGCTCTGCTTAAGCCCAATGTCCTTAATTTTTAAAAGTCCACTGGAGTTGTTTCCTACTAGGAATCTAGCCCAGGGTCTGCCACTGTGTGACTTTAGGCAGGTTCTGTCATCTCTCTGTGCCTTGGGGTCCTCATTTTTACTAGGTGGACAGACTAGACCTAGGTTCTAACCTCAAGGTCCGTAGATGGATTTTAGATGTGTGAACCCGTTTAAAAATCAGGTAACGTTGGTTGCATCCCAGAGAACTAGGTGGCCAAGGGGCCACTTGTAGAATGAAGACCTGACAGTTGTACTGTATTCCCCTCTGCATCTTTTGAATTTTGAGCCAAAGGAACATATTATCCATTTAAATATAAATACATAAAATTTGTATTAAAAAGGAAAGAAAATGTATGCAAGACCATGTGTGGGGGCACATAGTTTTGAAGGAAGGATCCCTCATTTTCATCAAATTTTTCTAAGGTGCTCTGACCCCAGAAAGGTTTAAAAAGGTTGTACTAGATGCCCATAAGCGTCATTCCCTGTTCCGATTTCCTTGATTTGACAAAGTATTAAGAGAAAACAAAGGTGAATTTCAGAAGTTGTTACATCAAGAGCCTGGGCTGAATGCATGTGAAAATGCACCCTGAAATCATGTTTAATACCATAGGTGTGCACACCTACATGAGCTGAAGGGTTTAGATGTGAATGCCAGACTTATTTGACAGGATGAGTTGTCCTCACTGGTGGAGATCAAGGTCAAAAACTGACCCCCATCAGCCTATTCTGTCAAAGCTGTTGAACTAAGTCCTCCTTGCCCGGCCCCTGTACCCACTCAAAGAAACATCCAGCTCACATTGGCGTGCAGCGGCAGGAAGGCAATGAGAAGCAGGAAATGGAGGAGGTGGGCAGATCCAGGGTGAACTGGAGATGAAGGAAGCCTAGCTCATCAGAGACCTACATCTGAACCTCTGAAACCCACAAGAATCCTCTTGTGCTGGAGAGGAAATTACTTCCTGGGTGTACAACTATGGATGGTGTCAGGGTGGAATCTAGCTGAGGGATCAAAGCAAGACTGGTTAAGGCAACCGGACTAGCAGCTGAATGGGTCAGAGCAGTGAGAAAGGTCACAGTTTCAAAAAAAGAAGAGCGAAGAGGCAGCCGCCATTTAACAAATGGCCTTGGGCAATGGTAAACTTTAATTAACTGCGCCATTATAATTCACTTCCACTCCAAACCCTGGCTCTCCCTCTCAGCACCTCCCTCCTTCCCTCCCCCCAGGTCTCATCAAGGCATGTTTCCTTAGTGAAACCCAACTGGCCGCCTGTGCTGGAGGCTTCGTTATTACAGCTCTGCCTCTTCTGCTAATAATGCACCCAGCCACAAGAAGAAAGAGCAAACTACAGTTCTCAGCTCTTAATGACAGGCCCCTTGTCTACCTATGGGCACTAAATCAAGGATCCTGTAATCCTTCAAGTTCCTGAAAAGAATACCGTAGCAATGAAGCGTTCAGTGGCAGGTGAGCAGGAGCAGATGTGCACAGAGGCAGGTTAACAGGGCCAATGTCCCCCTGGAACCACTGGACAGTACTCACCAGGTTCACACCTAGATCCCATCAGCCACACGCCCAAGTTGCCATGCGCAGCTCAAGGGCAATGGCTGCACCCACCGTGCCCTCATTCACTGGTGGTTAAATCACACCAGTGACACTCTGTCTCTGTATTCTCAGGCTGCTGAGCTTTACCCATTTTATGTGTGTGCAGTGGGAGTGGGGGTGGGGAGCACCTCAGAGGATCTTCCAGGCAAAACATGCTTGGTTTTTATTAATAAGCTTATGAGAAAAAGCCAACCCAGACCTTTAAGTGAAACGTGTGATTGGTAGCCAGGCGAGGATAGGTTTTAGAATTAACTCTTCCTACGGTCTGCTATGCGTTATCACCCCTCCAAGTTAATTACCCCTGAGGATGAAAATAGGTTTCATGATTCATAAGCACCAATACAACACTTGGCAGCAGATGAAAATGCAAGGACACATTTGCAGGAAGCTGACACGCACGTCTATTTATATGTGGGGAGATTCTTAAAGAGGTGAGACAGGCACCTCCCGGGTACCAGGATTAAGAGACTACTGCAGATCCATCAATTGCCATTTATCCACACCCTCAAACACACACACACACACACACATGCACAGTCATGGTTTCCACTACTTCAAGGATGGTGGTGGCAAAGCACGAAAAGAAACTAAAAGGCTGTTATTAACAGCAAGTCAGAACACCAACCCAACCTTCACATGGGTGTTCTGGACCAACCAGTGATTTGTTTTTCCCCAAACTCATCTGTACCCAAACCCACCACCCTACCCTTCGATTTGAGTGGTGTTGCGGATTGCCAAGTCTCTTTCCTTATTTGCTATACCTCTGGCCTCTGCTATTCCCCTGGTGATAAAGGTCTGGGCCCAGCTTACCTCCACCAGGAATGGGGTGTGGCCAGGAGTGGATTTTTAATAGGATCTGGGGTTTTTTGCTTTCTCCATTCATTTTCTACTTTCCTTCCATTTGCCTCTCCAGGAAAGTCCAAGGTTCAAACCAGGTTCGTTTGCCTTCCCTTAGTTCCCATCTAGGCTCAATCAAGGGGCTATGAGTCCCTAAAGGATGTTCCAGCCCCATCCCCTTCCTTCTGTACCTCATAGATGCCACCAGAAAGTTGATTAGATGAATAACTGCATTTCAACCAGCGGGAATGGATTCTGTTTGCTGTCATAAGCCATCACTGCCCCAGGAACAGGGTTTGGGGTTTTTTCCCCTCTCTTCCCCACTCTGCAACCAACTAGGTGTTCTGCTTTAAAAATTACCATCAAAAGCAGGGGGGGGGGATGTGGGGCAGTGAGAAGGAAACATGTCACAAATGAAGTGAAACTGCTTCCAGTACAGGAACTGGAAGCTGCTAGAACTGAGTACAATGAATGTTTCCCACTTCCACACCCCTCCTGCCCGGCTCCCAGCTCCATGGCACTTTTTGCTTTAAATGTACAACAATGATTTCTGCCACATCTAGGAGGCAAAGCACCCGTTTTTTTCTGCTTCTCCTCATCCCACTTGCCTAAGTCACAGCTGCATTGGGTATCAGCAGGCAAGGGACCAAAAAAGCATTCCTGACAAAGTCATTTGCAGCTGGGGTGCGCACGGCAGGGGTGGGGAAGCAGAGATGCTGAAGAGTAAACAGAGATTGCTTAGTCAGCAACTGTCCTGCCCCAGAGGTGAATGTAAATAGCCTGGTACAGAAGGGGAGGAGCGGTCAGCCAGCACTGGGCCTTCTACAGAGGCCACCGCTGAGGGCTTTCAAAGGCAGCGGCGTGCGTCTGTACTCTGTCGGAAGTAGTGAGGCGCTGTCCTTGCTGGTGCAGCTGTGCGGTCTTAGCCCTGGAAAAACACACTTGCTGACTCGGGGCAGAATTAATATCAATTGAATTTATTACAAGTTACTAAGCTCCAAGGCACATTACAGTGTTCTGTTAACTACAGAAATGTATAAAGGACAGAGCAGATTCTCCATGTCTAGCATTTCGCTCTACTGTTCAAAAAGCATCCGTGCATCAAGAAAGCAAAAACAAAACACGTGAAGATCCAACACATTCAGGTCAGCAGAAACAAACCAAAAAACATCTTCCCTCACCAACTTGCAACAAAAACACCCACCCACCCCCAACACCCCTCTTACCATTTTGCAAAGGAAACAGAAAAAAACAACAACAACAACAAAAAAAAAAAACAGAAGAAAACTGAACAAAATAAAGTGAAGACTTCAACACTTGGGGCTGTTCAGAAAGAAGCTCTCACCATTTTATAGCATCATTTTTTTTTAGGCAGCAACACTGGCCTTGGCAAAAAAAAAAAAGTCACTTTCTTTTGTGTTTTTTTTTTTTTCCTTTCAGTGAGTGCATAACATTTACAAAAATACACACCAGCAGCAGTCGTTGCTAAGGGCTATTACTTCTGTACCTAGGCAAACACTCTGCCACCAATAAATGCTAACGAATATGATGCAAATGACCCAACCAATTATTATACTTAACACAAACCAGCTTATCCTTCAAATGAAGAAGTTAACATACCTTTGTTTCAAAATATAGAAACATACGACGAAAATAATGTCTATACATAAGACTAACTTTTTGCAGTTTGTTATATTCACAATTCTACATCTTGGGCGTGAAGGGGTGGGAGGGCAGTCATGGGGTTGGGGAAGGGGCCCTTTGGACAGGAGCTGGACTAGGGCAAAAGGGGTGGTTATCTCCTGGTTCAAGGGTCTCTCTCCTTTTTCACTTTAACATCCCCAGCTAAGATCGTCGCGATTTCGCCCTGCATGAAGGCCCAAGGTACATTCGACCCAACTAGGGGGCATTTCTCTCCGCTGGGGCAGTACACCTCGCCGGTAGCCCCCTGGGCCTTGATACTCTCTCTAGAGCAAGGGAAGCAGAATTTGTGGCTGGGAACGGAGGGGCACTGGACGAAATGCGTGTCCTCCAAACGTTCGTGGCAAATGGTACAGCAGAGGGGCCCGCTGTTGGCCATAGGGGAATCCGGAATGTTTTGGGGATGCACTTGGTCCATGCCCGGGTGGGTGCTAGGCGGCGGGGGCGCCACCTGTAAATTCAGGTCCCCGTTCCGCGACGTCAGGCGGCGCTGCCCAGGTACGGAGGCCGGTGACACCGGGCTGCTGCTGTTGCGCCGCGCGGAGGCCGTGGTGGAGTGCACCGAACTGCCGTCCTTGGGCGAGTGCGCCGTGCCCAGAGTGTCTGCCACCGACATGAGGGCAGCCATGGGCGACGGACCGTTTTGAGGGGCTGACTCGGGCGGGGTGGTCCGGTTGGAATGGGGTCCCAGGGGTGGGGGCGGCGGGGGCGGCCCCCCTGCCCCGTGCCCTGGAGCCGCGAAGCCCCCGGCCGACATGGTGAGCTTGAGAGCCTCGCTCTGATTCGCCATCCACTGCTGCCTCTGCTGCTCCTCGCCCAGCTTCAGCGCGCCTTCGGCAGAGTCCGGGGGCTCGGGAGACGCCTTCCTCTTGCGCAGGCTGGCGGCTGCGCCCCGGCCCGAGGGGGTGGTGGGCGGCAGGGCCCCGGTCCCCGGGGGTGCGCTGGGGGCGCGGCTTAGACTCACCAGGGCCGTGGGCAGCATGGGGCAGCTGGCGTCCAGGTAGGGCTGGGGCAGCATGTCGGCGCCGGGCACGCCCTCCTTAAAGAAGCGCACGGCCTCGGGAAGCAGGTCTCCTAGGAGGCGCCAGTCCCCGGAGCCGTGCTTCTTCTCATACTCCAAGTACTTGAAGCCAGAGGAAAGACCCCGGCCAAAGTCCTTCATACAGTCCTGGTACATCTGCTTGGCCACACCGGNTTTGCAGAGCTAACAGAGTGACTTTCATCTGCATCATCCCTAATTTAGTAGTCAGGGCTGGTGGTAGAGTGCACCATGCAAAACTATGTATACTTGATAGTATATATATATATATTAGGAGCCACTGGAGAACATAAGATAAATAGATTACAGGGTCTTTGCCCTTAAGGAACTTCCTGTTTATAACTGATTCTCATTGTATGTCTACCAGTTCCTGCCAAGCCTGAAAGTGTTAGTTCAATGTTAAAGGGGGGTCGGGGGTGGAATTAAGCAATAATTAGAAGAGATGATGCTTGGCAGGGGCTTTTTTATCTCAAGGCTACCAGATTTTGTTCATGGAATTTGAGAACATGAGTGATTTGCATATGTTGCATAAATTTGCATCTCGTATTCAAGCGACCTGACTCCAAGTCTATGAAGTACAATTTAATTAATTAGTGGAACCTACTAGTGTTGTATTCAGAACAGAATTCAGGGCACCACACACTTGAAAGAGCTAGCTATTGACAACAGTTCAGGAGATTTCAGACCAGGTCAGGAGACAGGGAAAAGCAGAAGTTCACAGAGGAAAGGGAAAGAGAGATATGAGAAGCTTTGCTATCATCCCCACACCCCTGCTTTCTGCATACCTCCAACCTTTGTGTCTTGGGTGGTTTATTTTGCACAGACTGCACTAGGTCAGGTGAAGTCCCACAAATGAATGGGATTAGAATTTTGTGCCAAATAGCGTCCATTTCCTTGTCTTTGGCATATTCCACCCCCCATTGCCTTGCTTCCATGCCTTCAGCTAAATTCTGCATGGGGTGTTAACAGACAGTTTTGAAGAGAAAAGATAGAGTAAAAGAGAAGGTGTTAGGCCCTGGAGATAGAAAATTAAATAACACAGGATCCTTGTCACAAACCAGCTCAGCACTACAGCAGGGGAGCTGGACCAATGAGCAGTCACTACCTTGCCATGAGCAAAGGAAAGTGATGAAGGTGTGTCCCAGGAAGGGCAGGGCCAGAGGAGACAGAGAGAAGCCCTGCTCACATGGAGGGGTGGGAGGAAAGTTTTCACACAGGAGGAGCTTAAAGAAAGAGAAGGACTGTGGGTGGGGTAGTAGATTCCAGGCAGAGAGAACAGCATGTGCAGAAACAGCATGGTGTGTTTAGCAAACTGTAAGTGTCACTAAATGGGACGAGGAGGAAGGAGGTCAGGTCAGGTACAAAATCCAGATCAGCCTATAAATGCTTTATTAACTTGCTTTCAAGAGCAAGGGGGAATGGAAATAAAATAGGCACTTCAGTCCACCTCACTTAGGAATGATAACAAGCCAAAAATCCAAATAGAAATGCTAAGGCATTTCCCCCCAGTGACATTCTTCCCCTCCTAGAATCCCCTGACCTTTGCTTGCTGTAAATCTACCCTTAACATTTCCTACACATGCCCCTTGCTAGAAGAATCTGAGCTTTTTTATGACCCAGGTTGACTAGAAGCAAGCACTTAAGCAATGTAAGGTCTGTGTGCTGCCTGTAACCAAATATACCCCCGAGCCTGCTGGGTGGCCGGCACCAGTCAGTTGTGCCTGTGCGCTCATTCACTTCAGTCGTGTCTGATTTTGCAATGCTATGGACAGTAGCCCACCAGGCTTCACTGTCCATGGGATTCTCCAGGCAAGAAGATTCTAGTGGCTTGCCATGCTCTACTCCAAGGGATCTTCCCAACCCAGGAATTGAACTGAAATCTCCTGCATCTCCTGCATTGCAGGTGGATTCTTTGCCCACTGAGCCACCTGGGAAGCCCAGCAGTCAGTTAGGTAGAGCTAAAGGGTCATCCAGGCTTCCTTAGTAGCTTAGCTGGTAAAGAATCCACCTGCAATGCAGAAGACCCCAGTTAGATCCCTGAGTCAGGAAGATCCCCTGGAGAAGGAATAAGTCTACCCACTTCAATATTCTTCGGCTTCCCTTGTGGCTCAGATGGTAAAGAATCTGCTAGCAATGTGGGAGATTTGGGTTTGATCCCTGCGTTGGGAAAGTCCCCTGGAGGACAGCATGGCAACCCACTCCATTATTCTTGCCTGGAGAATCCCCATGGACAGAGACACCTGACAGGCTACAGTCCACAGGGTCAAAAATAGTCAGACATGACTGAGCAACTAAGCACAGCACAACACAAAAGGTCTTCCATAAATGATCGTGACAAGCACCTGAAAGATTCCTCTCAGATCAGCTCACCTCTTTGCTGTGCTGTTTACCCCCTTTTCTTCTGAAACCTCAGAGTCAAATGTGGAACCTGGGTGCAGCCCCAGAGATCTGCAGATTCATCTGGTCTACTCAGTCACCAAACCTGAGAACCACAGGTCTCCCCATCACTGCCAAGCTGGTATGATGGCTCAAGGATAGAGACTAAGTGTGGTGCCTCTCCTGTCTTACCCAAGTGACTGTACTGTATGAGAACACTGGCTTCTGTATCTCATCATTTACTAAATATTTTAAGAAAATGCAAAGTATAGAGCATGAAATAATGAACACTCACATACCTGTTTCTCAGCTTAAGAAATAAACATTTCAAGATCAGCTGAAGCCATTGTGTATCCCTCCCAAATCACATTCCTTTCCTACCTCTCAGGAAGTATTCAGTTCCTGAATGTGTTCATCGCATCAAATACTTGCCTTTATAAGGTTACTGTGATATACTGTTTTAAATCTTTCTAAAAATGTTACCCAGTGGTATCCTGGTAAATATTTAATAGCATTTACTAGGGAGGTTCTCCAGGGAGGAAGAAAAAAAAAGACCTGACTTAAGTCATCTGCCAATTTCTATGGTGTAAACATTCCCACGATGGCCAATTTCAAGTTTCCACATGATGTGAGCACACGAGGATCTGGAGAGAGATGAGCGTACTATATGTGAGCTAGTTCCAGCATCTCACTGATTTGTTATTATGCTCTGGGTCCTCTGGTAACTTGATTTTTTAAAATAGAAATCACACAAAAGTTTAATAGCATATTATACATGGGAAAGACCCAGGAAAACTGAGTAACACACCAAAATGGCTGAAGCCTTCCCCTTAGTTACCAACTTCTGCTAAAGACTATAATATATTGGGAGAGATTTTTCATTGGCCTGATTTGGATCACCTGCCATTCCCATGTTCAGTCATTTCAGCTAGAAGAATGGGCTGCCATGGTAGACAAGCCTGGGGCCTAAGCCCTCATCTGTAATCAGAGAGTTGGTCCAGGGGAGGTTTGTGTTATGTTATAATCACACAATGAGTGACTGGCAAACCTGCTAAAACTACCTAGAGGGTGGAAGATCATATCCACTCAAGAAAGGATCTTGATAAATGATAGAATCTCCCATGGCTATAGAAATAGCCAACTCTATTTCTCTAGCCTTCCTCACTCCTCTTCACTTCTGAACTGATACTGTATTTAGAGCACCTAGCACTAATTGTCAAATATCCTATATTTCCTGCTAAATTATATTCAAAGTTAGTGATTATATCTCTGCTTTCTGTGTATCCTCTGTAGCCCCTGGCAGAGAACTGAGCTTATATTAATATGAGGCATCTGATAAATACTGATTCTTAGAACCTGTGGCCCGCTATTTCAAATGGGAAATCTTTTCAATCCATTCCTATTGATTTCAACCATAGTTTTAACTCAGAACTTTGACATTTTAATGAGATTCTGGAGATAATAACATTACCAAAAATGTGTGTAATGCATTGCAATTTAGGACCCACTCTCACATTTTTTGGTCCTTACAACTGGATAGAAGGCAGGTACTATCCCCATTTTATAAATGAAGAAACTGGGGCTAGGTGTGGTTAAATATCTTGCCCAAAGTAGACCTGGCTTTTTAAGTGGCAGAAAGAGATTAGCTAACTGATCTTTGGGAGGAAAGATTTCTATCACAGCCCCTGGAGAGGGCTGAGTGTTGTAGGAGATGTGGTAGGGACTCCTGGAAAGAGCACTCTTGGGGGCTGATCTTGAGAAGCTTTGATCGCCTCTCCATCCATGAATGGATCAGCCTATGGAAACTCCAACTATGGTTGGGCATTTGCCGCCTGGAACATGTGTTCAAAGCCTGGAACTGAAGCGTCTTTGTGGCCCCGGACGTTACTGAGGAGAGATTCAGCCCACGTTTAAATGCCAGATGATAGAAGCAAGTGGCCAAGCCGTGCAGGCATTTTTGCCAAGTTGGATTGGGAGCAAGTGTGACTAAGCCAATGGGACTAGAGGTGGCAAACAATTCGTGTCTGGTTGGAACCAAGCACCACCATGTTGGCGATAGCACTTCAGAACAAGCAAGGGTGACCATAAACCCATGTTCCAAGGAGCCCTGTAAAGGAATGAGCTATACGCACTTCTGTTATTTAACAGGAATTCACCAGAGGGGCCCATCTTTTGACCTCAGCAAAAAGAGAAAGGTTGTCCATGTCACTGTCAGGCCTTCCCTGCCTGCTGCTAGCCAGGCAGAAGCTTGTAAAGGCAGAACTTGGGGCCCCAGACATCTTGTTTCTGTTGCTTTTGCCAGAGAGTTGCTCCAGAGGAGGTTTGCATTGTGTTATAATCACATGGTTTGCAAAATGATAGTTAAGAGTCTGTTAGCATTTCCACCCCAAACCTCATATTTTCAGCTGCTCACAGTGACTCAAATATAAGAATTCTCTTTAGGCTGAAATTTGGCACACAGGGTCTCAGGCCCAGCTGGGGAGCAATTTCAACCTTTTTTGGGACCGGATTTCAATAACATCCATTTGGCTGTTTTTGAATAACAGCAGAAGCACAACAGAAGAGAAGTTAGCATTTTTATAGCAAAATGTTGCCATTATGTGACTGAAAAACTGGTACTGGGGGTAAAAAGGAAACCCACTCTAGCAACTCTCAATAAACCCTGGCAGGTGATTATCCTTTAAGTGGACTAGGCATGTGTACTATTTTCTTAAATCTGTATTAAAAAACCCAACCACTAGTCTGTTGTTCAGAACTGAAGAAAGATTTTGTTTAATAACATATTGTGTTTTTGAAAAGCAAAGTTGACTCAGGAACAATGACACATACCAGTGGATACTGAATTTCTGCTACACCCACTCCTTGGTGCAATTGGGACAGAGGCAAATTGTAGGGTGCAACTGAATTCCCAAATATAAAGGGAAAGAAATTGCAAAGGAGCAGGGGACAGGGGAGAGTAAGGCGGCACTGTGACTGCAAAGATGTAAGGAGCATCGCTGATGATCTAAGATCAAGGACCCCAGATCTGACCCTTCCTTCTGGCAGGAGGGAGACATCGGAACTCAAATTCTCTTCTCTACCTCTCTGCTAATGACAACTCATCAAATTACAAATGAAAGGTTCCAAACAAGCAAAATGATACCAAATTTGTTAATGAAATATTTCAGAAAAAAATTAAAAGAAGGCATAGAGAATAATATAACATACACCCATGTACCCACTACTCATTGCAAATAAGATTCAGTTTTCTCTGTGTATTTTGGGCTTCTCTTGTGGCTCCAATAGTAAAAAATCTGCCTGCAGTGTGGGAGACCCAGGTTCAATCCCTGCGCTGGGAAGTTCTCCTGGAAAAGGGAATGGCTTCCTGCTCCAGTATTCTTGCCTGGGAAATCATGGACAGAGGAGGCTGGCAGCGTATATAGTTCATAGAGCTGCGAACACGACTAAGTGACTTTCACTTTTTCTGTGTATTTATCAGCTGTTGTGATGACTTCCCTGTTTCTTAATATGAAGCTTTATTGTTCTTTTTATAGGACATTATGCCTCTACTTTGCATTTCATAGAAATAATTATCTATATGATTCTTCCTCCTCTTCCTCCTATATTTAAGTTTATCTAAATTCTGTGTAAATCTATGCTTTTCCCCCTAGAAGTTCCTAAGTTCCATCACTGAAGAGGGTCCCCTAAATCAAGGTTCAGAACTTTAGATTCAAAAGCACCTTTCTTGGTTAGAACCAAATTAAGATAATTTTCCTCAACGTCTGCTAAAATGTTGCCCCAACATACCTGAAGAACTTTGTGACTGTTCCATCACAGGGACTTATCCCAGAGTCTCTAAATTCCAGCCTTTGTATGCTTTTGCATATCAATCTTCTGTATTTAGGAAAACTGCCTATTGACATGGCTGTAAGCCCCACCCCTTCTGTAGTGGTCAATGCCTTTGCAAATATAAACACTGACTTACAGGTGCATTGATTCTGTGCATGCTACCCAGGCTCTCTCCTGATCTCATAACCATGACCTCTGGGACAGCATCTAACCAATAAATAAAGGGGTCAGTTTTAAGACCTGGAGATACATTTGCCCCAAGAAATCCCAATGCAATAGGCTGTAAAAGTCACGGTAGTTCCCCCTTTAGAAGCATTTCTCACTTGTTTCTAGCTCATAGATCCCCGATTCTGTTCAGGTGTCAGGCAACAATATGCATCAGGGAGGCTGGCCCCCCTCCAGGCCAAGGGAAGAAACAGCATTACATATCAGCTGAGAACCTAGGATCACCATTCCTCCATTAGCAACTGTGTAACTCTAGGTGAGTTACTAAAACTTGTGTTCTCAGTTCTAGTCCTCTGGTCAGAGATTATTACAGCTGACTTGCTGGCCTTGGTAGAGTTAAAAAAAAAAAACAACAACAACCAGTAAACATAAACCTTAGTAACTTGTTGATGCTGTTGAGTTCCTGAATTAACCAACCATAGGAATTTTTGTCTGCTATATTCACTCAACCATCTCCAACACATAAAGCAATACTGGCATATAGCAGATGCTTAATACATATTGGTTGAATTGAATTGACTTGAATCTCAGACTCACCAAATTTCAGACAAGTTGTTTTATTACGTGAGATAATGAATAACCTCTTACTTCTAATTGAAAGCATCTTGTTACACTGATATGATTTGTGTAGACCAGCGGTCCCCAACCTTTTTGGCACTAGGGAACCATTTAGTGGAAGACAATTTTTCCACAGATGGGGCAGGGGGGATAGTTTCATGATGAGTCAAATGCATTACATTTATTTATAATTATATCAGCTCCACCTTAGATCATCAGGCATTAGATCCCAGAGATTGGGGACCCCTGGTCTAGAAAATACCATTCTTTTCTATGACTGTTCCTCCCATCTAAATGAATTTGTTATGAAGAGAGCTAAGTTAATTACAGTGTGACTCCTTTCACACAGTTAATTCATTCAGGGTTGGGTACTTAACCCAAAATAGGCCAATCATAGTCCTTCCCAAAGAGTCTGGAATTAAACTAAAGAGATTTAACTCACTCTTGCTGCTTTTTGAAATGGAAGAAAGATAAACTTGTAGATTGTTGGCAATTGTATTTCCTGTGTATACTCGTGAGCACCACCAAAAGATTAGCAATTAGCAAAAGGGTGGCGTGAAGCAGATTGATGGAGAAACGAAGGCAAAAGATAGAGAATGCTCACGGTGTATGTGTGGTTCAAATTGTTTCTGAAACCTACCTATATCTCAGTTCTTGGGATCTGGGAAAAATATGAATTTCTCAATAAAATCTCCCTTTTCCTTGGGCTGTTTTGAATTCATTTCAGTTCAGTTGCTCAGTTGTGTCTGACTCTTTGGGACCCCATGGACTGCAGCAAGCCAGGCTTCCCTGTCCTTCACCAACTCCCATAGCTTGCTCAAACTTACGTCCATTGAATTGGTGATGCCATCTAACCATCTCATCCTCTGTTGTTCCCTTCTCCTCCCACCTTCAATCTGTCCCAGCATCAGGGTCTTTTCCAGTGAGTCAGTTCTTCGTATCAGGTAGCCAAAGGATTGGAATTTCAGCTTCAGCATTAGTCCTTCGAATGAATATTCAGGACTGATTTCCTTTAGGATAGACTGGTTGAATCTCCTTGCTCTCCAAGAGTCTCTCAAAAGTCTTCTCCCACACCACAGTTCAAAAGCATCAGTTCTTGAGTACTCAGCTTTCTTTATGGTTGAACTCTCACAACCATACTACGGAAAAAACCTTTGACTAGATGGACCTTTGTGGGTAAAGTAATGTCTCTGCTTTTTAATGTTTTGTCTAGGCTGGTCATAGCTTTTCTTCCAAGGAGCAAGCATCTTTTAATTTCATGGCTGCAGTCACCATCTGCAGTGATTTTGGAGCCTAAGAAAATAAAGTATGTCACTGTTTCCGTTGTTTCCCCATCTATTTGCCATGAAGTGATGGGACTGAATGCCATGATCTTAGTTTTCTGAATGTTAAGTTTTAAGCTAGCTTTTTCACTCTCGTCTTTCACTGTCATCAGGAGACCATTTAGTTCTTCTTTGCTTTCTGCCATAAGGGTGGTGTCATCTGCATATNTATGTCACTGTTTCTGTTGTTTCCCCATCTATTTGCCATGAAGTGATGGGACTGAATGCCATGATCTTAGTTTTCTGAATGTTAAGTTTTAAGCTAGCTTTTTCACTCTCGTCTTTCACTGTCATCAGGAGACCATTTAGTTCTTCTTTGCTTTCTGCCATAAGGGTGGTGTCATCTGCATATCTGAGGTTATCGATATTTTTCTTTGCAATCTTGATTCCAGCTTGTGCTTCATCCAGCTCAGCATTTCACATGATGTACTCTGCATATAAGTTAAATAAGGTGACAATATACAGCCTTGAGTTTTGAGCTGGAGAAGGAGATCCAACCAGTCGATCCTAAAGGAAATCAGTCCTGAATATTCATTTGAAGGACTGATGCTAAAGCTGAAACTCCAGTCCTTTGGCTACCTGATGCAAAGAACTGACTCACTGGAAAATACCCTGATGCTGGGACAGATTGAAGGTGGGAGGAGAAGGGAACAACAGAGGATGAGATGGTTGGATGGCATCACCAATGCTAAATGCAGAGAAGAGACCCTAAGAGTGTTTTGTTTAATTATAGCTAGGAATGCTGAGCAAACAGTATCTTACTTCCTATAACTTATATGTACCCAAGAAAAGTAAAAATTTTATATAAAGTATAAGTTATTGTTGTTAAGTCGCTAGGTCGTGTCCAACTCTTTTGTGACCCTATGAACTGTAGCCTGCCAGACTCCTAAGTCTGTGGGATTCCCAGGCAAGAATGCTGGAGTAGGTTGCCATTTCCTTCTCCAGGGGATCTTCCTGACCTAAGGATCAAACCTATGTTTCCTGCACTGGCAGGTGGGTTCTTTACCACTGAGCCACCAGGGAAACCCAAAGTAGAAATACTGAAGGACAAATATACTCCTGAAACACTATTGTAAACTTTGGCTAACTTACACCAATAACAAACTATAAGAGGCTAGTTGTCTCAAGTCTACCTTTAAGCCATCTTTTACGAACTTCTCATACCAACTCTCTGTCTCTCTACAGACATAGGGACCAGTCTAAGATTCTTCAAGCTTTATTTACAATGGTGTGGTCTGCTACCATGTCCTGGTTATTCCTTGTGTCATACTCTGTAAGTAGAAATCCTTTCTATTCTAGGTGTTCAGCACTTAACTCCTGTAGTCCCACCCCCCTCTTTTTTTTTGGATTAGCTTCAAATAGCTTCATGGTTTTCCTTTTATTTTTCTTTGAGGAGTCAATGCACCATTCCAAGACTAACTATGTCTATTAACCTTAAACTATTCTAAAAACCTCTTGATGAAAATGAAAGAGGAGAGCGAAAAAGTTGGCTTGGAGCTCAACATTTAGAAAACAAAGATTATGGCATCTGGTCCCATCACTTCATGGGAAACAGTGGAAACAGTGTCAGATTTTCTTTTGGGGGGCTCCAAAATCACTGCAGATGGTGACTACAGCCATGAAATTAAGACACTTGCTCCTTGGAAGAAAAGTTATGACCAACCTAGATAGGATACTGAAAAGCAGAGACATTACTTTGCCAGCAAAAGTCCGTCTAATCAAGGCTATGGTTTTTCCAGTAGTCGTGTATGGATGTGAGAGTCGGACTGTGAAGAAAGCTGAGCGCTAAAGAATTGATGCTTTTGAACTGTGGTGTTAGAGAAGACTCCTGAGAGTCCCTTGGACTGCAAGGAGATCCAACCAGTCCATTCTGAAGGAGATCGGCCCTGGGATTTCTTTGGAAGGAATGATGCTAAAGCTGAAACTCCAGTCCTTTGGCCACCTCATGCGAAGAGTTGACTCATTGGAAAAGACTCTGATGCTGGGAGGGATTGGGGGCAGGAGGAGAAGGGGACGACAGAGGATGAGATGGCTGGATGGCATCACTGACTCAACGGCCGTGAGTCTGAGTGAACTCCGGGAGTTGGTGATGGACAGGAAGGCCTGGTGTGCTGTGATTCATGGGGTCGCAAAGAGTCGGACACGACTGAGTGACTGAACTGAACTGAACTGAACTGATTGCTGGGTTCCATGTTGATAATTTTTCACTAGACTGCAGGGACCATCTGGCTTAAGGCCATGACTGTTTGCATTTGTGCAGCTGCCTGCATATCTGTATGTTCTGATGCGTCCTTTTATTATTTTCTGCTCTCCACTGCATGTTGTCAAAGGCCCGGGGACTACATCTGTTTGAGTTTTGTCTGTAGGCCTCCAAGCATTAAGTAGAGTGTCAAACACTATGTAAAACAGAAAACATTATCTTCAGCAAGCTGGATTCATGGAGTCATGATGAATGGAAATGATGAAAGAGATTTGAATCCATGACTGGGACTGGATTCCATATTCAATTCCTAGCTAAGAAAGATTATTTTAAGTGTTCCCACAATGAACTACCATTTCAAATGCTTTGAGCTGAGACTACTCACACAATGGTTATTTTTTTTGTAAGTACTTGTTATTTAGTTGACTTAGCTATTTAAATATTAAGAGTTTTTTGTATTGGCTTTTTAGAATTGCTCACAGATACACTCTTTAGCATGTATTCCCCTTCTTCCTCTCTTAGGTTTCCCTGGTAGCTCAGCTGGTAAAGAATCCACCTGCAATGCAGGAGACCCTGGTTTGATTCCTGGGTCGGGGAGATCTGCTGGAGAAGGGATAAGCAACCCACTCCAATATTCTTGTACTTCCCTGGTGGTTCAGTAGGTGAAAGAATCCACATGCAATGTGGGAGATCTGGGTTCCATCCCTGGGAAGATCCCTTGGAGAAGGGAATGGCTACCCACTCCAGTATTCTGGCCTGGAGCATCCCACGGACTATATAGTCCATGGGGTTTTAAAGAGTTAGACATGACTGAGCAACTTTCACTTTTCACTTTCACTCCCTCTCTCTCCAGCTATACACACACACACACTCACTCACACACACTCATAAAGGTGTTCATTTGAAAAATCAGGCCTTACGGCTAGATCTTGGCCAACATCTTCAAGGTCCCTGATTTTACTTTGTGCCTCTGCTGTGCAGGAGCCAAAGAGAGTGAGTCATCAGGGGTGAACAATGCTCTGTAATACTTCCAGATTGTGTTGGTCTCCACTTCAAAGCTCTTGTTTTAACAGAATAGTGTCTCTCCACCCCGCCCACCCAAGCAGCTGCCTGGATGGCTGAGAGGCAACAGTGAGATGAACAGTAGCATCATTTCCATAGGGTGGACTACGTCCCCACCCCACCCATGCAACCCCCCAAATCTGGCAGCACCCCTTACAGACGTTCCAGCCCAAATTCTAGTCAGGTTTCGGCTGCCCAGCGACTCTGTCTCATCACCGCCCCTTTTCTCTCTCTCTCCTCCCTCTCCTTCACCTTCCCTTCTTTCCTTTCTTCCTCTCCCTTCCTCTTCGCTTTTTTTGTTCTCACCCTACCCATGATTATAAAGATACCTTTCTTGATTAGTCTTCTGTTACTACTCATCCCTTTAGTTTCTTTCTATCCAAAAAAAAAAAAAAAAAAAAGCTTTGTGGCTTTAAGTTTATCAGAAAAGGAAATAGGAAAGATGGAAGAAGGAAGAAGTTTTCATAGCCTGGAATCTAGGAGTCTAGTCCCATTTCCATAGCACCCTCTGACTCCTCTCGCAAAGACTCACTTCTTTAAAAATCACATCTCTTTGGTGGAACTACAGTGCTGTGATGGGAAGAATTAACGGCAGGACTGCCGCTACTGAGCAGCTAGCTAATCATGGCACCAGGTGCTTTATACACATATCATGAAATCCTCACAGTTGAAGTAGCTTATTACCTTTACACACATGATTCAAGTGGGGTTTGGAGACACTGAGGAACTTGCCCAGAGTCACAGCCAGTAAGAAGAAAGACAGATAATATCTAATTCTATACCGTGCCAAGATCTGTGCTTTTTTTGCTCAGCTGCTTTGGTGAGAGGGGAGATATTAAGCAGTCTAGAATCCTAGCTTTTCTGTACCTTACTTTTCTTGATACTAATTTATAGAATGACTTGAAATAAAACAATTTTATTGGATCTTTCCTGGGTCACTTCAGCCCAAAGCACCTCCTTGTTGTTGCTGATGGTATTTAGACATATATATTTTACTGGTGAATAACACATCTTAGATATTTTGCCAGTCCTTTTTCATGTCCTACATGTGAAGTCAGAGTTCCTCTAGACCTAAGGTAATAATATAATTAATCATTCAAACTAGGACACTTTTAAAAATGAAAAGAANTGGATCTTTCCTGGGTCACTTCAGCCCAAAGCACCTCCTTGTTGTTGCTGATGGTATTTAGACATATATTTTTTACTGGTGAATAACACATCTTAGATATTTTGCCAGTCCTTTTTCATGTCCTACATGTGAAGTAGACCTAGTTCCTCTAGACCTAAGGTAATAATATAATTAATCATTCAAACTAGGACACTTTTAAAAATGAAAAGAAGTGCTTTAATAACTATGCTGGGCAACCTGGAGCTGCCAGAGGTAAACTGGGATGTATGGCCACCCTCTCATGACAAACTGTAACCAAGTGAGTGTCTCCTATGGACAAAGAGAGTATTGATGGTCTGGCCTTAACTAAACACTATGCAAAACAAGAGAACAGAGGTGTGGGGAAGAGATGCTAGACCAACCAAACCTAAAGCTGTCTCAGAAGCCATTGCTGCATTTGTGGGCCTGGCTCTGTGTGCTGAGAGAGGGAAGGTAGCTAGAAATTAATCACTCAGATTTAGAATTATCATTGGCCCTGATTTTTAGGAAGTAGTTCTTGAACTTCAATGTGCTTAAGAATCACCATCATTTTTATTTAAAATAACTTAGAAATGTTGAAACTATAGTCTGAGGTGGGCCCAGGAAACTGCATTTTAACATCCATCCCTGCTCATAGGGATTTTGATCTAGGTAATTTATGAACTACCCTGGGAAGGAAAACTGTATTCTATGGTATGAAGACTTCACACACTTACTCTACAAAGGTGGGCCTAGTGGCAAAGGAAGTCCCTACAGGACTTAATAACGCAGGTATTTACAACATGAAGATATGTTCATAGATAATGTCTGTTTGACCTGAATCACCATTTGATTCAAATCATTTGAACCATGTTAACTTTATAATTGCTTTCAACGTAGATTCTCAGGGATTCTTAGTCATGTATACGTGTGTATACACACACACACACACATTCTTATTATCTTTATATTGAATTCAAAGAAAAGAGAGAACCTGTTCCATGCGTTTTGATAATCACAGTAATAATAGTTGCCACTATTGAGCACTGGTCCTGTGCCAGACATTTATATATATTACCTTGAATACAAACACCCTCAGCAGTAAGTCATGTTAGCTGTTTTATAGATGATGGACCCCAGGCTCAGAGAAGGTAACTTCTTGAGGAGTCACAGCTAGTACCTGACAGACCTGCCAACTGAAACCAGATCAGCTGCCTTGCCCTTGAAATATTTAGTGAACGCATAAGCGCCATGTAAGCACTGACAAATACTTGTTGGAAGGCCACACCATGTGTGTGAACTAGCATGTCTTTCTGGAGGAAGCATTCCTAGACAGAGTGAAGCCCTGAATGTGACTTTGAAAAATGCTGAGGCACCGCTTGGTACAGAAAGGCAGGATAGAGCTGACTCTCGGTTAACATTCAGAAACGTGGGGGTACAGCTCACTGTTTTCCCGGCTGGCCTCTGGATTTATTTCTCCTTGGTTGGCTGTGCTGCTGCTCCGCTCTTTATTCGTATTTTCAAGGAAACACAAGTAAAGCGACTGTTCTTTCATTGCACTCCCTTCCTGCAGCCAGCCTGCTCCTCCAAGCACCACGGGCTGGTTCCATACGCAGCGTGTCGTGTGGAAGGGCTGGTGGCAGCTGCAAGTTGGTGTGTGACACATTGGGTAGTCATATTTCTCTTCTCTGTGGCCCTCCAAAGCCCTTTCCAACATAACTTTTCCCCATCTGTTCTCGTTTGCACTGCATAATAGGGGACAGGTTTTGGAACTTAGGATTCAAAAAAACATTAAGAGAAAATAAAAATGAGATGGAATTTGAGTAGAAAGAAACTCACTGGCTCCTCCCTCCCCCTCCTCAGTTACTGGGATCATTACCAGAGTATTAAATTGATCAAGGCTTTCCTCTAGTTGATTCTCTTTATGTGGTAGTGGGGAAATATGGGAGCATTTGAAAATCTCTTTAAGCTGTCTGCATAGCAATGAGACAGACAGCATGGCCGAGTCATTAGCAGATACTGCATCGCCTGGTACCTGACTTAAAGTTTTCCCCCGTTTGCTTAGAATCTCTAATAAGTTGCGTTAATTGCCTCATGCTCCCCTATAAAATGGAATGCTTTATGTGACTTTTGGAATACTTAGAGACAGTTTTCTAAAATGCCATAAGCCCACCTCTGAGTATGCAATAAATGATTTTGGCACTGATACAAACATCTTTAAATTTTAAAAGTAATAAATTTCATCTAACATACACTAGGAAAAGAACTGCAAATGGCACGATATACCCATGATTTCACAGATATTTTTGCACAGGATGAGTCTAAACTAGGCATTTAAGTTTAAAAAGTGAACAAATTTAAAGAAGAATATTCAGCAAGTAATAATAAAAATGAATATGGCAAAACACAAACAGACATGCAAACTTAGCAGCTTAGGAAGCAGCCACAGCAGAGCAGTGGTCTTTTAATTCTTTATCCTAGGAAAATCTTTATTGTGTAGGCCTCAAGTTCCCAATGTTGGATGAATCACAAAATCATCGTCAGTCTAGCAGGGCCTTCTAATCCTTTTGAGATCAGCCTTCTTTGAGA
This sequence comes from Neotragus moschatus, assembly GCA_006410615.1. NCBI lineage: Eukaryota > Metazoa > Chordata > Mammalia > Artiodactyla > Bovidae > Neotragus > Neotragus moschatus. The sequence goes on along the minus strand of SJYA01001452.1, from coordinate 399,490 downwards.
ATCTGATTAAAGTTATGTATTTATCCTGAAAATGCATATTATCATATACAAACACACTTCTGCATATAATTTCTGGGTTTTCTGAACCACTCAGGGTCTATCTGTGGAATCTTGCAGATTGGGGGAACATAAATTCAAGGTTGTATCCATTTACTCATTCTCTGCTTCCTTAAATTCCCAGGTCACTTGAGCCTTTAAGCTACACTTTCTACATATCTGCAAGGAACACCATTTCCTTCACTCCCTGCCCAGGGCAAAGCCACCCAGCCTGCTGCCTACAATCGTGTAGATAGTAGGGAAAATATCCTCTCTCTTCCCGCTCTCTACACTTTTAAAAAATCATAAAAAGTGCAAAAAAGTTCCTTGGCTGACACTTTTGTTGCTTGTCCCAAGTCAGACCAATTAGTGTCCTATTTTCCATCAGAACTTGAAAAGAGAGGTGCATGATATGAAGCTCAGGAAAGGGTCCTTATTCGTTAATTCTGCAGAGAAGAGTGCCAGGTGCAGAGAGGTGATCTATAAATGCTTCTATAAATGCTCCTTCGGAGCTGAAAATGCTCTGTTCTAGCAAATTATTCTCATAACCCATTTCCACCCTCTTCCCCGAATACCCAGTCATTTGTGAGAAAGCCAGTGGTAGTATTACTAAGAATAATGGTGACCACCGGCACTGAATGAGTGTATCCCAGGCACTGTACCTCCTCCACTGCAGGTTATATATTCCTTCACTTAATATCTTCAGCTCCCTCATGAGGCAGGTGGCATTATCATCTCACTGTGCAGATAAGGAAACTGAGGTTATACAGTCAGAAAGTGCTAGAACCAGTAATCAGAACCAGGACTGCCTCACTCCAGACCTAGCAGTTGTTTCCTCTAAACCCTGAACATTTTCCTTTTCAAAGAAGTGAAACATATTACCCTGTCCCTGTCTTTCTGTGGTTTCCTTTTTCCTCCATCCTGCTATCTCCAATAATTTTTGTCCAATTATACTAGCCAATACAGATGTATTATTTCTCCTCCTTTTTAAACTCAAATGGTAGCATATGATCCAATTGCCTTTTTTTCCTCCCAATTATCACTATACTGAAGAGCTCAGTTCATAGCAATATATGAAGAATTTCCTTATTATTATTATTTTTGATGATTTCAAGTTCTTTTCCTACTCCTACATTATGTATTTCATCTTCTCTAAAATATTTAGCAAAAAGAATAACATAAAGCTTAGAGCTGGACTGTGAAGAAAGCTGAGCGCTGAAGAATTGATGCTTTTGAACTGTGGTGTTGGAGAAGACTCCTGAGAGTCCCTTGGACTACAAGGAGATCCAACCAGTCCATTCTAAAGGAGATCAGCCCTGGGATTTCTCTGGAAGGAATGATGCTAAAGCTGAAACTCCAGTACTTTGGCCACCTCATGCGAAGAGTTGACTCACTGGAAAAGACTCTGATGCTGGGAGGGATTGGGAGCAGGAAGAGAAGGGGACGACAGAGGATGAGATGGCTGGATGGCATCACTGACTCGATGGACGTGAGTCTGAGTGAACTCCAGGAGTTGGTAATAGACAGGGAGGCCTGGCGTGCTGCGATTCATGGGGTCACAAAGAATTGGACACAACTGAGCGACTGAACTGAACTGAACTGAACTGAAGGCTTCCACTCAATTTCCCTGTTCACATATAGATTTTTCCTGTTTTCACCTACTTTGCTTAGAGCTCCCCCTAACTTCCAAAGGAAGTTCAGAGTATACAGTTTAAGGACTAACTCTCAGCAAATTAGTACCTGTGGAACCACTCAACCAGCAGATGGTTGATCTCTAGGCCATTTACCCTTAAGCCTTTCCCTGGAATTTCCAGTAACTCCTTCTTCCTCCCTATCCTTAACCACCCCTCCCCTCGGTCCACTGTCAGGCATGCCCACCACAAAGCCCCCTGACTTTAACCTTTCTGATGGTTTGCGCCAATTCCATCTTTGCTGCCACTCTATTTCTTCTTCACATTTCTTTGGAAGGTTAATGGCTGGAAATCTAAAATAGCCCCTCTTTAGGAAGTGGTAAATTCTCTTGGAATAATAGAAACCAGCCTTGAAAGAGCTCTTGAATTCATCAGCATTTTCAATGAATTCAAAACCCCAAATAAGTAATAATATGCATAAAAATTCAAGATGGTAGAATGAGCAGTGACCAAAATATGATAAATTAATATGGATACTGTAACCTTTAAGTATGAACCATATAAAATATCTCAAGGATAAACAGAAGCACCCTCCCTCCATCTCTCTTCTTCACAAATTCACATCCTTTCTTCTCTTTTAAATTGTTTCAAGATATTAGTTATGTAGAAAAGAAGCAGAAGCAGAAGAGCCAGAACTGCTCCTCTTCATAGAAATAAGGCTTTGTTTTCACAGGAACTCAAGTTCAGTTCAGAAACTTTCAAACATGGTTTTAAAGGCTTTTTGTGAGGCAACTGTTCGTGAATCACACAAAAGTGGCCTTTATTAATAAACATATTCTCTTCATTAGAAAGAAATGAAAGCCTCAGAATAATTCGCCAAATGTTTAAAGAGAAAACAAAAAAACAATGTGGTAAACATCAGGATGTGATGAGCTGTCTAGGTAATTGGCTGTTTCTGTGCACCTGGTTCCAAAGACAATATTTAATGTATAATCTGTTTCATTTTGCTTGGGGGAGTAAGTGTAACCCTACCCCCTGGATCACATCTGCATTAAAATTAGGGGAGGCAGTCTTGTTTCAGTGAGTGGAAATTTATGCACATGAGTTGTCTTTTACATGGAGACAGCAATTATACCCCCAGAAATGCAGTCTGTGGGAGAAAATGACATATTCAATGCTGGGGAACAAAAGCCTAATGGGAAGGGGACATTAACAAGGTTGGGAACCCCTTCCCAACAATTAACATGATCATTTACAAAATCTGCAATCTATAAAATTATTTTAAAAACATGTTTTTCAAACAATGTGTTTTTCTCCTTCCTTCTCAGAAAAAAAGAAAGGAGAAAAAAAACATATTCAGCAGCAACCATGTAGAATCCATTCTACTGTAACAAATATTTTTAAATCGCTTCAGATATATTTAAGAATTGAAATAAACTCCAGAGAGTGGTAGATGACCCCTGGTTTAACAGCCTTATGAGGATGGAGGGGAAAATGTGGCCAAGAATTCTTCATTTTTATGTGAGGAAGTTGTAGTGTTTGAAAGTAACAATTCCTAATCAGAGTTCTTGAACGCAGGAAGACTGCAAACAGCATATGCAAATAAAAATCTTTATTAGCTAAAACTGGTTTTAAAAAATGATTTGGTGGTTGACTTGTTAAAAAGGACAAAGCTGGAGCCATTAAAATGGATTTAAGTTTTGTTTCTTCTCTCCATCTTCTCGGAGACTCTTCAGAAAGGGATGAAAGATGGGTTTTTGGCCTTCATTTCCCTGTACCCTCTCTACCTTCATGCTTCCTGAGAATATATAAACTACCAATGATCATGTTTTACTTCATGTACTAATTGTATCACCAGTAGAAAAATATAAGTCCTGCTTAACTAAAATAGGTTTCCATAAATCAATTTGTTTTTGACATTTTCTAAGTTTTAATGCCTGATCTTAATTTTTGGTGCATTTTATTATTGTTTGAATAATTTGGTTTCAGATTCAAAGCACTTGTACTTTTTATTAGTCTGCTATGAGTTTCTATTTTATTTGGAATTTTTGAAAACTTAAGGTTTTCAGTGAGTTTTGGTATATTTTCAGAAAGTAACATTTATAGAGTAACTTCAATGGACCAGGCATGGGGGAAATGCAAGCTGCAAATTCTAAATCCTGACTAACTTTTGGGAAATAGTAGGAATTTTAAATGTAAATAATCCCCAAAGAAATAAAGCTTAAAATGTTCTTAATATGTTCTGAACCACTAGAACATTAAAGTCAGAGATATTGTAAAACAGCATGACAACATTATATATGGGAAAAGGGCATGATAGGATGGGGTTAGGCGCTCTGAATTCTGCTCTGTATTGATTAACTACCTCTTCATGGGGGACTCACTCAAATTTTTTAAGCCTCTATTTCTCCTCCAGTTAAAAAGTGAAATGGAAGTAGAATCTAGTGACCTGGTTTCATCAACAAATCAATGGCATCAACTTCACTTACTACCATGACCAACAATAACAAACATGGGTGAGGGTGGGGTATGGTTCAGTTCAATTCAGTTCAGTCGTCCAGTTGTGTCTGACTCTTTGCGACCCCATGGACTGCAGCACGCCAGGCCTCCCTGTCCATCACCTACTCCCGGAGTCCACCCAAACCCATGTCCATTGTGTCGGTGGTGCCATCCAACCTTCTCATTCTCTGTCGTCCCCTTCTCCTCCTGTCCTCAATCTTTCCCAGCATCAGGGTCTTTTCAAAAGAATCAGCTCTTAAAATCAGGTGGCCAAAATATTGGAGTTTCAGCTTCAACATCAGTCCTTCCAATGAACACTCAGGACTGATCTCCTTTAGGATGGACTGGTTGGATCTCCTTACAGTCCAAGGGACTTTAAAGAGTCTTCTCCAACACCACAGTTCAAAAACATCAATTCTTCAGTGCTCAGCTTTCTTTATAGTCCAACTCTCACATACATATATAAGGGTGGGGTATGGAGGAAGGATTAAATGATCTCAAAATTAAAAGAGACTTAATAATAGGCCAAACAACTAAATGATATAAGCAGGCATTGTCTGGATCATGATTTGATGAAAGACTTTTCTGAGAAAATCTAGGCAATTAGAATCTGAACTGGAGATATACCAAGTTATCATTAATTGTGTTAGGTATGTTAGGTTAGTCTCATTATGGTTGGGTAAAAAAATGTTCCTATGTATTAGAGATACTTGCTGAAAAAGTAGGAATAGAATGATATGACAGCTGAAGTTTACTTCTGAATAATACTTCTTTCCCCTGCTCACCAAAAAAAGGGCATGTAAGGGGGCATGGGAAATAAATGAATCAAGTCTGGCCTTATCTTGATAGTTGCTTAACCAGGCAATAGGTTTATGGGGTTTGTTATTCTACTTTCTTTCTTTTATGTTTGAAAGTTTTCTTTAAAAAGAAACTATAGCATCACGAAATCCTCAAAAAAAAAAAAAAAAAAAAGAAAGAAAGAAAAGATAAGTGGAGGCTGTATTACATTTTTCTAAACTCGCTTCAAAATAGAAGACTCTATCACTCTTTTTCAAAGGCTAAACAACGATCACTGTAAAAATAATAAAGTGGTTATTTTGTTTTGATTTTAAAAAACAAATAGTACCTATTAATAATTAGGGCTGTGTTCTGATTATTAAATTTACTGGTGCCTAATACATAAAACTGAAAATTAAGTAGAAGCAGACAATTCACAGTAGAAGACTTTCTGATGAACATTTGATTTGTCAACAAATCTTTGCTTGATTTGTCAGCAGGGAACCCCAACCTTTACCAGCAATAGAGTAAGCTTTTCTGAATTGAAAGCTCGTCTCAGCTCTTTGAGAGGTTGTATGGAATAGCCTTTGCTGTGTGTTCACTCAGATCAATAAATTGCCTTTTTCCTCAGTTCAGTTCAGTTCAGTTCAGTTCAGTTGCTCAGTCGTGTCCGACTCTTTGCAACCCCATGAATTGCAGCATGCCAGGCCTCCCTGTCCACCTCTCTCTTTACCAAATGGGTTATGTGACCATTTCTATCCAGGAATAATCACTGTCATCAATATCTTGCCCTTGCTGCTTATGTATTTCTTTTCCTTTCCAAGTTATACTGATGAGTATAACATCTTTAGCTGCTGCAGAGTGATAGGTTTACTTTTTTCATTCCACATTGGATCTCTAGGTTAGAAACTGGAGGATTTGGTAACCTTTTGTACTCTGTGGTGAAGCACTTGGGGGAACTGAGTCATAGTTAAAACTTCAGACTGTTAATTAACACAACACTGTGAATCAACGATAAGTCAATAGAAAAAGTTAATATCAAACACAAAAAATTCAGACTGTTTGCTGGCTTAAAAACTCATGGTTGTCAAAAAGAAAAATGGAGTGAGCCTTGAGTGCATTTTACATACCCTAGTATACTTGGCAAAGTGTTGATGTTACCCTTTACAAGGGTGGGTGAACTTGACCCAACATAACTTACCTGGCTACTTAGAAAAATCATAGCTTATTAAAATAGTTTTTATATTACTAGTAGTAAAAAAGGTATTATTTATGGAGTTTTAGAATGAAATTGGTAAACTGTTTCATCAAACTGCAAGGAACTTCACAGACTTCCCCTCATCCTTAGTGATTTCTTTAGTAAAATAGAAATGAAGAGTCTCCTTAAAGAAAAGGAGCCAGTCCCACTGAAAAAAATCTAGGAAATAATAAGCGGAAACCAAGTTAATCTTTAAAACTTGTTTATAGGTTGGAATTTCTACCTGGTCAGTGCTCAATGCTGCTGCTGCTGCTGCAGTGCTCAATAGGAAAGAAAAATAGAGAGCTCTTTATATTCTTATCAACAAAAATAACACTAACATTCCAATGGGATAATAGGGAAAGGGCATTAAATAAAAAGAAAACTGAAAAAATATAGTTGATATATTTATGAGCAAGGTACAACCTCATTAGCAATCAAAAGAATGCAAATTAAAGCATAGAAGTTTTTAAATTCCCAAACTGGCAAGGATAATAGAGGGCATGGTGACAAAGACACCAAAAGGTGTGGTGAGATGGACTCATAGTCTTAAATCAGTCAAAAAATCATACTCTCAGAGAGCATCTACTGACCTGAGAAAATGCTCATATATAACTGAGTAAGAGTAAACTATGTTATTTCCTTATAATATATAAATATGCACAGAAAAGACCAAGAGAAAGTTATCCAAAATATCATATCTATTTATATCAGAAACAGTACAATTAAGTGATTTTGCCTTATTTGAAATATTTTTTCTATTTCCTCTGTATATTTTCATAGTGAATATTGCATTGTTTTATTTTTGTTTTAAATAGGTGTATTTTTATTATAACAGTACCAGTTAATTCAAAATTTTTAGGAAATACAAAATAAGAATAAAAAATATAAATAAGGACAGCTAATGTGCTCAGGGTATCTTTTGGAGATATTGAAAATGTTTTAAAATTGACTGTAGTGATAGGTGTGAAAATCTGTGAATATACTAAAAACCATTGAATTGTACACTCAAATGGGTTAAATGGGTTAAATGGGTTAATTGTATGGCATGTGATTTATACCTCATAAACTTGCTGCCTGCATTGCCAAGATTACCACTGACAGCATCTTATTACATGGTCTTCCAAACTCATTTCTGTGCTCATACATATCTGCTTAAAGATTAAATCAGATCTTACCATGCATATCACTTAAAAAGCACTTTTAACTGCAACAAGTATAACTATAATCAAGAAGTATAATGGGACCTAAAGATGATTAGGACAACCGAGCTCTGAATCCAGCCTTACTTTAAGGAGTTGAGACCTTGAGGAATCACATGACTTTTTGGTAACAAACTTTTTCCTTGTAAAAGGCAGAGCTGAGACTAGATGAGATTTTTGGTCCCTTCCAATTTTAGACTTCTGTGAGTCTACGCTTACTTGAAGAGGAGAACAAAAACAGTACTAAAACTGGTTGAAACTACTTCTTTGTAATAGCAAAGACTATTTATCGATGGGAACTGGTATTATTGGTTTGGTGATAAATAAAGAAAACAAAGGACAAAAGAGTGTATAGCATGCTATGATCTGTGTTAAAGCCAAAGAGGACACGTATAGTTTTGCTATGTTTGCAGAGTTTCTGTATTAAGAGGGTGGGTGACTGGGGAACTGATGATTCTGAAATTTGCATTTCCTTATACAATACATCCTTTTGTACTTGCATACTTTGTATCTTTTTTTAAAAAAACAAAATAATTATTAGGGGAAAAATCTTGTCAACAAAGGAGCATAGATGTCTTGGGTGGAATGATAAATGACCTTAAGCAAACTTGTCACTCACTCCATTGCTTCAGTTCAGTTCAGTCGCTCAGTTGTGTCTGATTCTTTGCGACCCCACGAATTGCAGCACGCCAGGCATCCCTGTCCGTCACCATCTCCTGGAGTTCACTCAGATTCACGTCCATCGAGTCAGTGATGCCATCCAGTCATCTTATCCTCAGTCGTCCCCTTCTCCTCCCAGCATCTGCCCCCAGTCTCTCCCAGCATCAGAGTCTTTTCCAATGAGTCAACTCTTCGCACGAGGCAGCCAAAGTACTGGAGCTTCAGCTTTAGCATCATTCCTTCCAAAGAAATCCCAGGGCCTATCTCCTTCAGAATGGACTGGTTGGATCTCCTTGCAGTCCAAGGGACTCTCAAGAGTCTTCTCCAACACCACAATTCAAAAGCATCAATTCTTCGGTGCTCAGCCTTCTTCACCATCCAACTCTCACATCCATACATGACCACTGGAAAAACCACAGCCTTTACTAGATGGACCTTAGTTATTAAAGTAATGTCTCTGCTTTTGAATATGCTATCTAGGTTGGTCATAACTTTTCTTCCAAGGAGTAAGCGTCTTTTAATTTCATGGCTGCAATCACCATCTGCAGTGATTTTGGAGCCCAGAAAAATAAAGTCTGACAACGTTTCCACTGTTTCCTCATCTATTTCCCATGAAGTGGTGGGACCCCTTTAACCACTCCATCACTCCCCTGGCCTGATTCTGGGATACCTGCAAGAATGGGCCAGTCCTCTATGGCCACTTCATGATATGCTCTTTTCATTCCAGTCCCACTGGCTTTTGGACAATTTCTAGAGAATCTTAAGCGCTTCATTCTCAAAATGTCAAACACAGCATCAGCAACTTCATATATTAAGCTTCTTAGTAATTCTAACTTGAGTTGTGGAATTTTGAAACAGAGAGACCTCTGAAATGCAACTCACCTCTCACGTTTACACTGGAGGAGAAGCTAGGCTGAAGCTAGGCTCTGAAATCTAGAAGTTACCTGCCTAAGGTCACACAGCTAGTCCTCTGCTATATGTAATTAACCTTAGCAGCTGATCTCTGGAGTTTCATTAAACAAAAGTAGGTTAATAAAAAGGAAGCCTTTGGATTTTAGATATTGGTAGAGTGGGGCTATACTAGGACTTGGAAAATTAATTTGATTTCTTATTCATGACAATGTCTTCATGATGCCAATGTTCAGAGGGACCAGTCAGGCAAAGGGATGTTCCTTAAAAATGAAAAGCCACTGTAATGCTAAATTCTACCAAGAGCTACACAGTTATGTTCAAAATATACCATTTAATTGGAGGAAGAAATTAATTTGGTTGTCCTGAGGGCATTTATCCACAGAAGTAGCTTTTAAAAATCCAAATCTCCATAATGTAGCTAAATTAACTGTAGTTAAGGGAATTAGATATCCTAACGGAAATCAGTCCTGAATGTTCATCGGAAGGACTGATGCTGAAGCTGAAGCTCCAATACTTTGGCCACGTGATGAGAACTGACTCCTTGGAAAAGACCCTGATGCTGGGAAAGACTGAAGGCAGGAAGAGAAGGGGATGACAGAGGATGAGATGGCTGGATGGCATCACCGACCTGATGGACATGAGTTTAAGCAAACTCTGGGAGTTGGTGATAGACAGGGAAGCCTGGCGTGCTGCAGTCCATGGGGTCGCAAAGAGTCGGACACAACTGCGCGACTGAACTGGCTGAAGGGAACTAGAAACTGAAGCAGCTTCAGAATGTGAGCAAGATCAAGATAGCCCTTGATAGCCCTCAAGGTTGTGAGGAAATGAGTCACAAGGAGACTGAGATGCAAGCAAAGAATGAGATAAGACTCTGGGATCTCTGAGAAATTCTCTTTGGAAAGAAATGGACCTACTAGCAGAGCACAAAAATGCCTGATTTGAACTCTATTCTCTAACTCCTAACTGCCACTTCACATACACGAGTCCATATACACTCCTCGCCAGTTAGGTTTGTCCCATGACTGTCAGACCCTTTAAAAATATAGGCATTTCTATTTTTATAACGCTTATTTCTGCGTATGAAATATAGAAAGTTAGAACACACAGACATGTGTAAAAAAGAAAACAAGTCAACCCCATCCATGATTCAAAGGTATTACTACACATCTGAAAAAATTGTCTTGCAGTCTTTCATCTTGGAGAAGGCAATGGCACCCCACTCCAGTACTCTTGCCTGGAGAATCCCGGGGACGGGGGAGCCTGGTGGGCTTCCATCCATGGGGTCGCACAGACACCACTGAAGCGACTTAGCAGCAGCAGCAGCAGGCTTTCATCTTATGTGAGTGTGAGGGATACATGTGTTTATAATATCATGGGATTGGAATATTATCTTTGTATCCTATTTTTTCAACTTATGCTTTATTGTTTGCATTTCCAGAAATATTAGATGATGATCATTCTTTTATATAAATCTTTGTGTGATTGATGATTATTTTCATAGAATAAATTCCTGAAATGGGATTAAAGTATCTGGGTATAAATATTTGTAAGGTGTTTGATACACAACAATTATCTTCAAGAAACTGTTTTCCAGTTTACACTCTCCATAGCAACTAAATGTCCTTTATAAAGTCAATCTTATCACTAGAGAATATGCTCCATTGCTAACAAATTGTATAAAACATTTTATCTTAGTTTTATTTGCATTACCATCTCAGTTTTTAGAGTGAACTTTTTTCTAATATTGATATGTAAAATTTTATTTTTTAAAAAATAAAAAAATAAAAAAAAATAAAATTTTTATCTATTA
>SJYA01001452.1:324522-378975 GCA_006410615.1 Neotragus moschatus | reverse complement strand
GGGGTGGGGGTGGCGTGCTGACCAAGGCACTGGTGGTGACCTTGGGATGTTAAGTGGTGGATGGTAAGGCAGTGTCTGAAGTGGGACAGCAGAAGCAGGAAGAAGTAGGTAGAAGGAAGCTTTCACAATAGCTGGGGGGGCCTCCCTGGGACACAGGGCCCCAGCTCTCCTACTAAATTTCCATATCCGTTTTCAGCACCAGGAATTCATGGAGGACTTCATGGAAGTCCTCACCTTGGATACTGAGTTCTCAGAGCATTTCCATGGTGGTTAATTTGTTGCTCTCTGGCTGGGCTACCATGGATGCTAGGGAAAAGGGACGGAATCTCAAGAGCCAGGAAATGAAGAGGCCAGGATAAAACAGTGTGGAGCTCAGCAGCTGCTGCCGGCTGTTCTCGAACCAGATAGTGAGGTGGGCTATCCTCTACCTGAGGGGCTGCAGTGCAGTTGCGGAAGAGAATATGATGGCAAAGAGACTGAAGGGAGAGACCCCAGTTAAGGCTGAGCACTCCCAGAAACCAGGATGGCTTGGTGGCATTTGTCCTGACAGCTGCTGAGAGCTTCAGCTGCCAGAAAAGCCATTTGCTCAGGCTTGCCCTGTCTGGCCAACTTCAGTGCACTTAAAGGACCCTTGTTGGTCTCTGAGGTCCCCCTCTCTGCACCTGAATCCTCCCATCTTTGGAAGACAAGGGAAGTTCCTAGGAGACATTCCCCCCACTGTCTGTCTCGACGCTGCTGCTGTAACCTTCCCACAGTAGTCAACATCAGCTGGCAAATCCCTAAATTAAGGTTCTGTTTACTCTGTTGTTCCAAAGGCTTGTTTTGAGCAAGAGGCTGTGCTTTAATTAAAAAGATGAGTGCTCATGAGTAAGTGAAAATATTTTTTGACTGCCTCACAAATCTGTTTGACTTTCCTTTTCTTGCATTTCACAGCAGGGGTCGGGGGGAGGGGAAGGGGGCAGGCTGATCACGTTTATCTGTAAGACCACTAAAAACCTTTCCTGTTAGCTGACCGCTGGCTCTTCGCCTAGGGAACCCAAAGTCCAGAATCTGTTCTCGGGGTGTCTCTGTTTGCAAATCCCCGCCCACGTTCAGGTATCATGAGGACACATTTCTCATCTACCTTTCTGGCCAGAGGATTCTTAAATGTTTCCTCACGACGCCACAGCTGGAATGCAGCTGCTGCAGGGTGGAGCAAACGCAAACTCCTGTGGGTCACCCGGGTGAGGGAGGGCAAGGAATCTTGGAAAGTTGGGAAAGTCCTTCTCTCTGAAGCCAGAGCTCAAGAATGAGTAGGGCCCCTGGTGTGAAAGCTTTCCAGATGGGGGAAGGGACGGTAAGTTTTTGCCCTCTGGGTAGATTCCAAAAAAATCGCTCTGGGGAGGCCCGCGATTTTGGAATTGCCTTTAAAGCAAACAGCACAAATGTTTAAATTGACCTGGAAAAGCCTTCCTTTTTTCTTTCCCTACAATCCAAGTTTGTTCCCTTGAACATTAATCAACTGGAACGTTTGCCCAAACTTCTCTCCTCCCCCACCTCTTTATTATTATTATTATTATCTTTGGTTCGGAAAACTTTTGGAAACTTTCCCAGGCTGGAGCTATAGAATGCTTCCAGGAAAAGGCATAACGAGTGTCTGTGTTTTGAGTTTCTCTGGAGGGGGGACTAAACATGTTTTTCAGAAAGACTGAGCTGGGGGCAGCCAGCTCTTATGCAAGAGGCCGGCCAAGCAAAAGGGCAGACAGTACCGGAAAGGTCTGTGCGCACCCAAAAAGCGCTGAGACGAAGGTATGGTTTAGCCGGTCCGCCTGTTCTCCTCTTTCAGTCTCATGACCGCAGCTGCCTCTGTGTCAGTTTGTGCGTGAAGCACCCTAGTCTCCAGGAGCTGGGCAGAGAACAGCTGGGTGCCAGGATCCGAACTTCATTCTCAAGTTAACAGCACTTGTAATTTCTGCCTAAAGAACACTTGGAAATTTAGCTGGAAAAGTGCAGGGGGTCAATACTCACCCAGCAGGCAGAGAGCCCAGCCAGGCGTGGAATGTAATGGACAAAAAAGGTGTCCTGGGGCTCTTGCTGCCAAGGGGGTGCCAACCGCCAGCCCATGCCAGCACAACTTTCCTTGGGACCAGAAACACAAACACAGCTGCGTGCACGCGTGTATTGGAAACATCTGCACACAAAACCAGAAGGCGCGTCCATGAGACCCAGGGTGATGGGGACTCGCAGGACCCCTCACCGGTAGACACAGCTCTTGAAAGTAAAGGGAGCCAGGCTCTCCTGGAAAGACACTCCATTGGGGCTGGTTCTTGAGAAAAGGAGCGGAAACAGTTCCATAGGAGGGCCACCCTGAATGAGGGCAGAGCTAGCCACTCCAGCCAACCTTCAGTGCGAAGGCAGCTTCCTTCTCAGTCAATCCTCTGTGGCCGGCAGGGCCCAGAGACCTAAGCAGGGGTCTGCAGTGCTGGAAACTAAAGGACACAGCTCCTGGCTCTCCTCGGCCTGTGAATCTGAAGATTTTACCAATAACACTGTCATGGTTCTGCAATAGAGTCTCTTTCCTTTCTGCCCAGGGAACACACTGACTTCAGAAGGCACTGCCCTACCTCCCACCCATAACACACACACACACACACACACACACACACACACACACACACACCAGCCCCCAGGCACCGCCCCACCTCCCACCCCTAACGCACGCACGCACGCACACACACACACACCAGCCCCCAGCAGGTTTGCACGTTTACTAAGATACTTCAATATACTCCTTGGGACCCCATGGACTGTAGCCCGCTGGGCTCCTCTGTCCATGGCAATTCTCCAGGCGGGAATACTGGAATGGGTTGCCATGCCCTCCTCCAGGGGATCTTCCCGACTCAGAGATCCGACCTGCATCTCAATCTCCTGCATTGGCAGGTGGTTTCTTTACCATAGTTCCAACTGGGAAGCTCCACAGTGGGTTGGGAAGGTGCTTAACAGCCCAGCCTTTGGCATATTAATAACAATGATGACTGGCGCAGCTGGCGTTCATTGGGCACCTCTTCTGTGTCTGGCATTGTACTAGAGTTTTAATGCATTCTCTTTTCCAATCCACACCTAAGGAAGGGGCTTCCGTTATCCCCACTGTATAGATAAAGAAAAGGAAGCTCAGAGAGGTCAAGCAACCTGTCCCAGGTCACACAGCTGTAATAAGTGGTGGCTGCAGTTACAACTCAGAGTTGCCTTACTCTGGAGTCCTTATCACACACAGCTGAGTCTGAATCCAGAGTCCACACTGTGTGATTGTGTGACTCGTGCCAACTTCCGGGCTCCTCCTATTTTCATAAATTATATACATCAAATTTTGGCAATTTCATGTGATTTAGCCCAAGCTTCCTTGGCTCAGATGGTAAAGAATCCACCTGCAATGCAGGAGACCTGGGTTCAATCCCTGGGTTAGGAAGATCCCCTGGAGAAGGGACTGGCTACCCACTCCAGTATTCTTGCCTGGAGAATTCCATGGACAGAGGGGCCTGCTGGGCTACAGTCTATGGGGTCGCATAGAGTAGAGTCAGACATGACTGAGAAACTAACACTTTGTTTCCTTTATAAGATTGTTGTAAGAATTAAATACGATAACATATATCGAGTATTTAGCAGAGTGCCTAAAATATAGTAAACAGTGTGACCTTTTAGTAGTAATCTCAGAGTCAGTATGTTCTTTCAGTATGGATACATTAGTCAAGTTATTCCTGGAGAAGGAAATGGCAACCCATTCCAGTGTTCTTGCAGGGATAATCTTATAGACAGAGGAGCCTGGTGGGCTACAGTCCATGGGGTCACAGAGTCAGACACGACTGAGCACACACAGAATCCAGTTATTCACAGTCTCTGTGGTTTTCTCGAGACTTTGGAAGCTCCTACACATCCCAGTGTGGGCACTAGTGTGGGCATGTCAGGCCCCAAGGACAGCTGGATGCGGTGCTGAGGTGGGGAGAGCTCTCGTTCCTTCTCTGTGACTTAACTTGCGCAGGGATCCACGTGTCTGAAGCATGCATCTGTGTCTGAACCATTGATTCCTTTCTTTCACGTTGCCCACTCACATTCACTTGGGTTCATTACGGGTTCCAAGTCTTCAAAATCACTCAGATCTGATCGCATTACTGTCCTGCTTAAAAAAATCTCCCCGGCGCCTAACAGAATCAAGGCAAACTCCTTAGCTTAGAACGCAAGGCCCCTGGGAAACTGCCTCCAATCCCCTTCCTGCCTTTTCCTGCCCCTCAATTCCTTTCTGACCACGTTAAATCCCCCTTTGTTCCATGAACGCCACATGAACTTTCAAGCCCTATGCCTTTGCAGGGCTCTTTTCTCTGCCTAGAGAGAGTGCTTTGCCTCCATCTCCTTTGACCAAACTTCTATGCATCTTTCAAAACCCAGCTCAGTATTTTTGCCTTTCCTGTGAGACTGGTCTCCAGCATATCCCTGCTCTTTCTTCAGTGACAGTCTGCATACTTCACAAAGTATTGCAGTTATCTGCTCATGCAACTCCCCAACTGGGGATTCATGAAATTTAGGGCTACGGCTTACCCTTCTATCCCCAAGCCACCTAGAAGTCCCTAAATAAATGCTAATAAATACATACCTTAATGTAAATTCTGATAATTTTATTGACAATAAAATAAGACATGTGTCTGAGTATTTATACTGTTCCTTGTTCCAGCAAGAATTTGAAATAGATGTGCATATAACAATCTTCCTTACTCACAAGGAGATATAGAATAATGCTTTGTGCATCCTATAGTAGAAAGAGCTTTAGAGTTGAACAATTCTGGGTTCACATCCTAACTTGGCCTCTTCCTGTGACCTTTACTTTTTTGGCCACACTGTGAGGCATGCAAGTCTTAACCACTGACCCACCAAGGAAGTCCCCCTCTTACTGTGACTTTAAGTCATTACTTCATTTCTCTTAGCCTTAGTTTTCCTGTTTGTATAAAATGTAGATAACAATAATTGCCTGTGTGGCAGATACTGTTGATAACCACCCAGTAGTCGCTTTCTTCCTTAGTGCCCTGAACTTTTTTCAGGAATCCACCCCCTCTTCCTTGTACCCAGGGTAGGAAAGGGAGACATCCTGATTAGTCTAAATAAAGCTTGGTATCTTGTTGCCCTTGCCAGTGATTCTTTGGGGGATGGATCTATGGCTCAGTTGTAGTCAATGAAATGTAGGGAGGGATCTTTGGGGCTATGTCTGGAGAATTGTTTTAGGAAATATTCCCTTCCTTTTAAAACGTGAGAGAAACAGTTGTCCTTATGCAGTTGGACATTGTGTCTGGATTGATGGCTGGGGCCACAGCAGCCATTTTGTTATGATGAAGGCAACTACTTAGAGAACTAAGCCAACACACTAACGATGGCAACGGAATTGTGGGAAGAACTGGGGTCCTGGTGGCATCATTCAGCACCTGGAGCCACTCATCTCTGGACTTTTTGCTGAGATCATCAGTCCCTTCACTGTTCAGTGAGGGACCCCGGCTTAATCCAGTATTTTTAAGGTTGGTGTTACTTGTAGCTAAAGGGATTCTAACAGATCAACTTCACAGAGTAGTGGTGATGACCAAACAAAAGAAAATTGATAAAGTGCCTGGCACACATTTAATTCTTAGCAATTATTAAAGAGCTTCCTCTGAAATGTTCTGAGGTGAATGCATGGATGACCCCAAAGACATGGCCGATGGTTTTGCAGTAAGTTTAAAGCAGCGCAGAGATGGGTGGGTACTGCCATGACAGCAACAGTGAAATTCATTTGTTATGTTAGGAAGCTTCCTGAAGGAGCTTCTTGGCACTGTAAAAATGGTGTTCCTTTGTACTTCTCAGGCTTCCTCTTACCCTGGTCAGAATTAAACCCTGCACTACACAGGATTTTCTGATTGTGGGCGGCCACACTTGTGCAGTCGGGGTGGTCCCTGATTACCCTGAGGCATGGAAGCCCTGCTCTGGGACGGAGGCTAGAGTGTAATTTGTAGCTCCAGGAGGAGCCAAGATTTGGAAGCAGGACTAACATACCCACAGCACGCAGAACGAGCCCTGCCACTGACAAAAAGCACACAGCATCCACCCGCTCCGAGAGTGCCCGGCGAGGCCCCACAGGCTTCAACACCTCGATAGGCCTGCCTTTGGGGGCCCTGGGACCGGGCGTCCTGCCTGACTTTTGGCCGGCTGACCGGGCCAGAGTTTTCCTCCGTGCCAGCCCGATGGCCCTTCTGAACCTCGTTCCAGGAGCGCTCAGTCACACCAGTGTCTGCCAGACTCACGTCCGCCCAGCTGCGTGGGCGGCCCTGACAGGGCATGGGGCAGGGTGTGTGCAAGGACACTGTGGCCCCCGCAGGAGGGTTGTTGGGGCAAGCCAGGAGACAACCTGGAGGAGGAAGCGGGGCAGAAGCTACAGATGTGAGGTGGTCTCAGCCCCCATTATGAAGGCCTTCTTCCTCCTAGCAGCTGGTTCCAGGCCCCCTTTCCCTCCAGCTTCCCTCTGGCTGTTTACTTCTGGCCTGCCCTCTCTGCCCAGTCAGCTTCAGCACAGCCTTGCTTCCCAGGGCTGACATTCAATTCGGTCACCAAATATTTATCTAGACTATCCTATGCAAGATGTCATATTCCAGCTAGCTGACTAGGGGCGAGAGAGATACAAAGGACAGCAAGATTTGAGTAGAAAGGACCTCAAATTAGTATTCAAACTTCTCTTAGCCTCAGAAGCTTCCTCCATTCTACTTTACAAAAAACCGAATACTTAAGAAAAAAATAAAAGCAAGGTTGCTGCTATTGAATCTGGGGCAGGGCCTCGTCCTCTCTGGCCAGAGGCAGACTCCACGGACAGAGTCTGAGACGCCCTGACCTGAGACCACAGGGGAAACTGAGGCCCAGGGAAGTGACCTCCCCCCGAGGCACACTGCAAGTCAGTAACTCAGCCAAGTTCAAATTCAAGTGTCTGAGTGCTTGGCTCAGTGCCGTATCCACTGGACTGCCTTACCCCTTCGCGCTTGTCTCAAAATCCACTGGAGAAAGAGGAGGCAAGTTAACCCAGAATAGAATGCAGGTGCAACAGGCCAGTTAAAGAGCCACGGTTCCAACACAAGGGAGAGAAGCTCTCACGAGAGGAGGGCAGGAAGCCGGGCCTATATCAGGAGGAGCAGGGTTTGACATGGAGCATGGCAGGGCCATGGTGGGCAATTGGGTGGTGGGAAAGAGGCAGTTCCAGGCCCCAAATAGCAAGGTCAGCTAAAGCCTGGTCATTCAAAGACTGGGGTTACGGCCCTGGCTCTGCCATCATGAGCTAGGTGACCTTGGGCCAGTGGCCTCCCCGATCTGAGTTTGTTTCCTTACATGTGAAGTGTCAGAGGGGGAGTGAGCCAGCTGGTCCACTGTGATGTGCCCTGATGCCTTCTCTCCTCCCACAAGGCTGGCCCTCCCCTTCCCACTGCCACTGCCAGCGTCACCACCCAGGACACCCCCCAGTGTGTGCCAGGTGGCTGGAACGGACGCCCAAGAGGAAGTGTCCCTGGGTGCCCCACCAGAGCGGCATGGAGCTGGCAGGCCTGCTCAAGGAGCCCGCCCAGAGCTTTGGGGAGCAGAACTGGGGTAGGAATTGTCCTCTTCTGGGGAGGGTTCTTTCCAATCCTGCTCTCTCTGGAGGCCCCGGCTTCAACCAGGGTTCTCCGTGCCCCGCCCCAAAACATGCTCCTCATGTTGGTGCAGAAAGGGGAGGTCTTAAGGGTACCCACTTAACAGGCCCAAACCTCAGTACTCTTGTTTTTAAAGTGAGGTGAAAATAGCAGCTTAGCATTCTTATTTGTAAAGTTGGTGAAGCTTGTCAGGAGCCTAGCCAGGTGCCTGGGTTAGAAACCACTCAGTAAATATTAGATACTATGCATTGCTGGGGGGCTGCCTGCTGGGGACAGCTGCACAACTGGAAGGCTCCTGACATTAAACAGACTTGTTCAAGGCGTGGTGGTGGGGGGTGCCCTTTGTGTGCAACCCAAAAGCACAGGCGGGGAGGACCGCGATGGCAGCATCTGGGGAGGTTGGTGTGAAGCCCACTGGAAACAATGTGTGTGCGCCCCCTGCTGGGTGGGGGCAAAAGGTGCAGGCCTGCCGGCTCGGGCCCTGGGGCGGGGAAGGGAGATTCGTGGTTGCTGCTGCCTGGTAGGTGAACCCAACACCACGGAGTACCTGTGAGGCGTCACCCACCTGGCCATTTGCCAGGTTTTTTGGAGGATAACTGACAGTGAGTGACAGACAAAATGAGTGGCAGGTAAGTTAGGTTTTGGGGAGCCAATTAGTTTTCGAGCCAACCCAGCCTTCGAGACCACGTCAGAAGCTGTGTTGGATACAGCAGTGAGCTAAGTTTTCTGCATCTTGGACTTCCTGCGTGTGGAATGACCTTGGACAGGCCACATAAACCCTGTGAGCTTCAGTCTCCTCGCCTGTAGCTCATAAGTCTTCTCTACCCCCAAGGATGCTGTATTTGGTGGGTTGGCGGGGCAGGCGGCGGGGGAATTAAAAGCCACTACCAACAGCTATGCCTTCTCAAGGGAGCCTCATCCTTTGATGAGGCCTTTGATGAGCCTCACCCGTCCTGTGGATCTCTGGCGCATTTGGAAGGCACCCTGGGGCATGCCAGTCTCCCCAGATTCTCCCACTCACCCACTAGGTACCCCGGTAGACCCCCGACTCTGGACCTTTGAGCTCTAACCTCTAATGAGAGGGCACTGGAGTGGATGTGGGAGGGCTGTGGGGACGGGGTTGGGATGGCAAGTCCCCACGCTGCATGTTTCAGGCCACAGCGGATCTTTCTGCTGGAGTTAACCGGACTGCTTCACCTCAATGTCGCTTGCTGGGGGCCTTTGTCTTCCCAGATCCCTGTTCTCTTCCAGACTGCTGGGTGAACCTGGTCTCTCTTAGTATGGCTTTAGGGGCTTGTGGAGGATAGGGAGAGATGTTCTCAATGACTTTTTACAAAGATCCACCATCACTGCCACAACTAACAACTTTCTACTCCCAGGAGCCCTTACTGGGGATGTACATGGACACACACAGCAGAAGTCAGGGTTGAAACTAATCAATGCTAGGGGAATATTTTAACATCTGTATCAAAACTACCCTCGTTCATTTTTTGAGGAAGTCTGTGGTACCATCTCACACTCTGTGTGTATGCGTACTTTTGCATTCATTCGTGTCACAAGGTTTTATCGAGCTATTGCCAGATACTGAAGCACAGCAAATAAAATAAAGACAAATCCCACACAGAGCTCACATTCTACTGTGTGTGTGTCTCTGTGCGTGTGTGCCGGGAGCGGGACACTGAAAGAAAAATAAATGAGCAAGTGGAACAAACGTGACATTTGAGGGTCATCTGTGCTGTGGAGAAAACCAAAGCAGAAGAGGGGTGGGTGCCCCAGGATGGGTTTGGCGGGGGAGGGGGGGGGAGCGATGTTAAATGGAGCGGTCAGGGAAGATCTTACTAAAAAGGAAACACTTAAGTAAAGATCTAACAGAGGTGAGAGTGGACCCAGCAATCATTTGGTAAAAGAGGGCTCCAGGCAGAGGAAATGGAGACGCAAAGGCCCTGAGGCAGGAGCATGCCTGACGACAGAGACGCTGCCCTGGAGACAGCAGGGGAGGGGAGGGGCTCACGGTCAGGAGCCCCGGTGTCGGGCTTTGAGGGCCCTTGGGGACACTAGTGTCTGCTCTGGGTGAGACGGAGCTGCTGCAGAGCTTTCAGCAGACACCATCCATCCTGCACGGGGAAGGGGCCATTCTGGCGAGGAGAACGGTGGGAGAGCAGGGGGACTGTGAAGGGATGGAGGCAAAGGACGGCGGCTGGGACCAGGGGGATAGTAGCCAGGTTAGGGAGACGGCAGCCACATCTGGATGTACCCTGAAGTCGGGGCAGATGGCCTGAGTTAGACAAGAAATCATCTGTTTTGATTTCAGTAAGTGTTCCTTCTGCATATTTTGTTATTAGTCCCTAAGATATGTAGGGAAAAGGAGTAGCGTTCATATACACAAACATGCTTGACACAGCAGCAAGCGAGTGTCTACTACAGGGCCCCACCTGGCTCCTAAGGTCAGGACCNTGAGTTAGACAAGAAATCATCTGTTTTGATTTCAGTAAGTGTTCCTTCTGCATATTTTGTTATTAGTCCCTAAGATATGTAGGGAAAAGGAGTAGCGTTCATATACACAAACATGCTTGACACAGCAGCAAGCGAGTGTCTACTACAGGGCCCCACCTGGCTCCTAAGGTCAGGACCCTCACCCCGCAAGGGGCCTGGTGACAACGGTCCTTCCCTCACAGGCGTGTTGTGAAGACAACGTATGCAGAGCACTTAGAAACTCTTTAGACTCAACGAAGAAAAGCTATTTTTATTAATGAAGTACGGTCAAGGGTCCTCCGTTCCCTTTTCCCAACCCATATAAGTAATTTCAGCTCTCTTCTGAAAGCTCAGAAGTTAGCACCTGCCTTGTAAATAGGACACCACAAAATGGTCTTTAGAGGTATGTGGTGGGGAGAAGTTAATCAGGGTAGGCTTCCTGGAGAAGGAGCTAGGCTGACTTCCTCTGAAGTCTGACTCCTCTTCCAGTGAAGAAACTAAGGTTCAGTGACATTAAATAACTTGCCTGGGGTCACAGAGCTAGAAACTGGCAGAAGACACCCATGCTTTCCTGGCTCAGAAGCTGCTGCTCTTAGCCAGGGTGTTGCCATGGTGACAGGCCGTGTCCATCAGAGGAGAATGATGGCCATTCATGTGAGGGCCTGGAACAAGAGGATTTGAATGGCTGTCACTCAAATCCGGGTGGAGCACAGGTATGGGGACCTTGGCATGGCTTCACTAATAGTCATGAATGACGGTTATCTGGTCAGCAGAGCAGTGTGCCAGGCCCTTGGCATCAGGTTTTAGATACATGATTTCATTTAACTCTCATTTTGCAGATGAGGCAACTGAGGTCTGACAGACATACTAGTCTTGCCTATGGGTGTCAGAACTGAGAGAGGAACCCAAGAGTTTTCATTCTTTATTGCAATATAACAGTGGACTCAAGACGTGGCTTTAAGCAACCGTGCACCGGTT
The DNA here is from genome assembly GCA_006410615.1 of Neotragus moschatus. NCBI lineage: Eukaryota > Metazoa > Chordata > Mammalia > Artiodactyla > Bovidae > Neotragus > Neotragus moschatus. The sequence goes on along the minus strand of SJYA01001452.1, from coordinate 367,864 downwards.
CTCCTGATTTTGTGAGTCAGGAATCTGGGCAGGGCTCAGCTGGTTGGTTCTTCTGCTCCATGTGGCATTAGCTGGGATCATTCTGCACTCAGCTGGCAGCCAGGGACGGAAGGACCAAGAAGACTTATTCACATGCCTTGCACTTCAGCACTTCTCTACGTGGCCTCCCCCATGTGGCCGGTATGGTAGCTTCAGGGTGGTTGGTTTCTTACATGGCAGCTGGCTTCCAAAGGAATGAAAGCAGAAGCTGCTAGGCTCCTTAAGGGGCTTGTCATGGAGATGGCATAGCTCCCTTGCACCAAATTCTGCTGGTCAAAGCAAGTCACAAGGCCATAACAAGTTCAGGAGGAGGGTAACTAGATTTTTCCTGTAGATGGACATGGCAACATGCCCATCCTGGAATGGGAGATGCTTGTGGCCATGGTGGGAGACTAACAACAATCCCCAGCCTCCCCACTGCCAGCCCTCCTCCCAGGCCTAACTCCAGGAAGTTTTTGTTTCCAGGAATTTGCAAAAGTCCACCAGGCCCCTGCCATGTGGGACATGTTTTGTCTTACCTGGCCCCCAGGCCAGTGACTGCTTCTTGCTCTGTGCCCAACTTCAAAATAATTTATCTTCTTTCCTCTCGGAAAGGTACCATTTCCCCCTATTTCTTGGGGCCCCATCACCTGAGTTAGACTGAGCATGTCTTATTCTCGGGACCCTAAAAGAACCAAACATGTGACTTGCAGGCAGTCAGCCACCTGTGCAAGAGTAGGTTGGATTTACTTTGCAGAGGCAGCACCCAGCTTTCCCCAGAAGAAGAGTTCCATAAACAGGACTTTCTGGCACCAAAATCCATGTGCTTTGGCCTTGAACAAAGGAAAAGAGAATCTTCCTTCTCTAGGACCAGCAGCATCATCGTCCCCTGGAACTGTGTCTAGGGTTGCAGCCTTCCCACCCCAACCTCCCGAAACAGAACTTACACGTTAACAAAATCCCAAGTGATGCATATACATGTTAAAGTTTGAGACAACTGAGGTAGAGGTTTCCAAGGTAAAGAACAGAAACGAGTTGGGAAGACATGCCAATGGAGCCCACCTGGAGTGATGAGGCATAGGACTCAGCCTTGGCTGATGGTTGGAATCACCTGTGGTCCTTTAAAAAAAATTCCTGATGCCCGGTGTGCACTTTGATCAGTTAAGTCTTATTAGATCCTGGGGCTGGAGCCCAGGCATCAGAATTTTAGAAAATCTCCTCAAGTGATTGCAACGTGCAGTCAGGGTTGGGAGCCATTGTTTTAGGGTTCTTCTTCTTAAAGGGCTTCCCTGGTGGCTCAGATGGTAAAGAATCTGCCTGAAATGCAGGAAACCTGGGTTTGATCCTTGGGTTTGGGAAGATCTCCTGGAGAAAGGAATGGTCAACCCATTCAGTATTCTTTCCTAAAGAATCCCATGGACAGAGGAAGCGGGTGGGCTATAGTCCATGGGCTCACAAAGAGGTGGACACGACCAAGTGACAGGCACTTTTCTTAAAGTGCAGTCTATGGACAGTCTACACCCAGATCATTTGAGATGCTGATTAAATATGCAGATTCCTAGGTCCCACATTGGATTTTTGAGTCTAAATCTCCAGGCTCAGGGTTCAGGAATCCACATATTTTCCAAAACTTTTTGGCCACACCATGCAGCCTGTGGGAACTCACTTCCTCAACCAGGGATCGAACACACATTGCCTGCATCAGAAGTCAGGAGTCTTAATCGCTGGCAAACCAGGGAAGTCTCTAGGAATCCACCTCTCTAACCATCTCCCTGGATAATTTGAATGTTCACTAAGTTAGAGACCACTGGTTTAGGGCCCTGAATAAAGAACAATAATAAACAATAATAGCAAGGATGTTTCTAAACGCTACAAAAGTTCTAATGTGCAAAAATTAGCAAATACAGATGAGTAAAAGTAGGAAACAAACAAAAATCTCTGTCCTCCTTCTGCCCAGAGATAACTGGGGGCCCCCTCGGCACCCACCCTAGAGAAGGGAAAGAGCCTGCATCCCCCAGAGGAGCCGCCAGCCGTCACTGGGTCGGCTGTGATGCCGGCTCCCCTCGGCTGGCAGGGTGGAGCCTGTCATCTGGCCCGGACAGAATTATTGCCTCAAATTACATGGTTGATTATCAATTACTTGTGTCCGTGCGAGAGCATGTGTGCGTGTGTGCCTAAGTGTCTTTGCAAATCATTAAGGGTCGTAATTCTGGATTATCGTTGATTAACGAGAGGGAGGCCTGGTACCTCCAGCAGCCAGGATGGCAGCCCCACAATTACGTCCCAGCTGATCGGTAATTGGCGCATCACAAGATGATTTCTGTCTCCAGGCGGCCTCCTCCCAGCTTCTCCTGCCGACTCTGCGATTAGCGCCATTGCTCATTCCTTTCAGGCCCCGGGCTGAGGCCTGTTTTCTAGCAAGTGGATGTGGTGGGGCTGGCTTTGAAGACCACTACCCAAATGAGACAGTGATTACGGTGTGTGTCAGGGCGGAGGGGGCCATAATGGTGGCAGAGGCGTCGCTGGGTGGAGGAGAATGGAGCTGGCCTGAGCTTGCAACCTGGGGCTGCCTTAGCTGCCTTACGATCATCCTTCCCAGGAAGCCCAGGGACCATTCTCTGAGCTTGCCGCCCCTCTCCCTCTGCATGGATGGGGACACTGAGACCCAGAGAATGAAAGCAGCAAATTAGGTTGGGGTGGGGGGGGAGCGGGAATCCCAAACCAATTATTCAGAACAGCACGGTCACAGGAATCCAACCCCATGAAGCCAAGGAAAGACCAAAGATACAGAAGGAGCTTCCCCCAACCTTCGTGCCCATCCTGGGGAGGCTGTCATCTCCCAAGTCACCCTTGCCTGCTTCAGTTTCCCTGAGCAATGGAGAGCATTTGTCTTCCCAGGTTTGCAGACAGATGCCCCAACTTCCAGCGGCTGCAGAGGAAGTGCCCTGAGGAACATGGAGTGTTAATTCAACGCAGCAGCATCACCCGCCTGAATGGGGGCAATGACCTCCAGTCAGTTCCCCTTACTTCTCTGTGAGTCCCCAGTATCCATTACGCTGGAGAGGGAGGGATCTTTAGAGTGCCCTGTCTTATTCCCCATGAGATACCATCCCTTCGCATGGCGTGACTCCCCGTGGCCCTCCGGATAAAGTCTGGACCCTGCCTGTCCTCTCTGTCCAGCAGAGACCCACTCCATGCTCTAGGTACCTCCCGCCACCGCCAGGGTCCTTCACCAGGTCTGATCCCTCCCCCTGGCATCCCTTCCCCCTCCTCTCATCATCTTTCACTTGGGCACACCCATCTGTGGGAGAGGCAGGGATACTTATGCTAGTACTTGGGCTCCAAGGCCCAGAAAGGGGGGTCTTCCCTTACTGGGGACGCAGTGACAGAAACAGAAATTTTAAGGTCGGACTTATGGAGTGGGGGGTGTTGCAGGAGGATGAGGAAGGCGGGACCGTTCCGGAAACCTTCCACATAAAAGACTCTCCCATGGCTGCAGAGCCACCAGGCAGTTTGTTTCTGGGCCTTGCCAGCTGTCTTGGCCATTTTCATTTTTATCTACTTAGGGTGGTCAGCAGGTCATGGCAAGCGGGAGACGCGATGCTAATGACTCCGGCTCCACGTGGCGACCATTCAGGAAAAAGCTGCAATGTTCTTTCTGCCACATTAATCAGAGAAACGCATCAAGAGCTGTTGCGTGGAGACAGCTTTCCTCGCAGTACCTGCCCTGCATACTAATCACCACCCCCTCCTGGCGGTGAGTCAGCTCCATGCCAGGCAGGCAGTGAGGGAAGACCAGAAATGCCCGCTCCAGGCCCGTGGGGATGGGCAGAGGGGCAACAGCCATGTCCCAGCACCCTCCCCCAGAAACACCGCACGCAGCTGTCACTGAGCCCTGGTAGGAGGGGATTACATATTCTGGAAAAGTCCAGCCAAAGCCAGACCCCTGGGTTAATTCCTTGGTCTAGGTCTTACCTAAGTCCACCAGAGGGAACTCTCTAGCAGCTGACCCCTGGACAGGGTCTGATAAAAGCAAGCAAGGCCTCGCTGGCAGGCACTTTGAGAACAATAAAACATAGCTTTAGATAGCGTTGGATGGCATCACCGACTCAACGGACTTGAGTTTGGGTAAACTCTGGGAGTTGGCGATGGACAGGGAGGCCTGGCGTGGCGCAGTCCATGGGGTTGCAAAGAGTCGGGCACAACTGAGCGGCTGAACTAAACTGAGTATGTGGGAGGGATACACTGTAAGCACTCTGGGTGGATTACTCAGTTTACCCTCATCCAACCCTGTGAGCCCTTGCTGGTTCTGCTGTGCGGATGAGCAAGGCTACACGCAGACAGGTTAAGCAACCAACACAAGCTCACACAGCTGCTAACACCGACTGTGTGTGAACCCCCAAAGCTGTGCTCCAAACCACCCCCGTTTCCCCTCACTGTGCTCCTAGAGCCCAGCATCGCCTGAGCCGTGGTCACTGGGACAAGCCTCTGAAAGTCTTTAGCGTGTATTCATTCACTCACTCATTCATTCACACAGTAACTATTTGTTGAACACCTGTTATGTGCAAAACACTTTGCTGGGCACCAGGGAGACAATGGGAAACAAAACAGATATACACTTAAAGAGGGAAACTGGCATCAATCGAACTTTTTCACAAATTCATAGTAAATGCAGAATGTGATTAAGTGCTGTGAGAAGTGCGAGGCCCCACAAAGGCATATAACTGGAGACACTCATGTTGCTTGGAAAAGTCCAGGAAGGTTTCCCAAGAAAGTGACAGATGAGGAGGATGGCTTGCACCAGCGCTTCTCAAAGTGTGGTCCCTGGACTGGCGGCATGAGGTCCCCTGGGAACCTCTTAGAAATGCAGATTCTTGAGCCTCACCCCAGACTGACTGAATCAGGGACTCTGGGGGTGAGGTGGAGAAATCTGGGCTCTCTTTGGGGGGAGATTCTGAGGCCCGCTCGAATGTGAGACCTACTGGCTTAACGCAAAGGCCTGGAAGTGGGCAGGAGCGAGCACGTTGGTGCAGCTGGAAGAAGGGCCTGCAGCTGGCAAGGGGGAAGTGGTCTGAGATGAGCCGAACAGGGTTTGGTCACCTGGGCCTTGTAGGCATCCTAAAGGGTGCAGCCCTATACCAACTCCCATCACCAAGAAGCCCAGCCAGAGGGCTCGTCAGCCCCGGGGACCCTCAGGTATAGTGGCAGGTCACCCAGGGGTCCAGTGTGGCTGAGGTGAGAGAATAGAAGTGACCACGTCATATGGCTTCTAACCAGTCACCTGATCTCGCCAGTGTTTTGACTTCTAGAAAGTACCGATGAGATGGGCCCCACTGCTGGGGAAGTGCCTCTGTCTTTAACGCTGGGAAAGGAAGTTAGAATAGAAACTTCTTATTCTCCAGAAGCTTCTGGATCTCAGTGAAATCCCACCTGCAGCAGCAGCAGCAGCTGGCTAGGACCATCTGGGTGGAGAGCTGGCTGGTTGTTGACGTTGCCAGCAGCTGAAACCAGGTTCAGAGCGGTGGGGTCGGAGATGGAGGCTGGGCGAAGTCCCCTAGCTGGATGTTTTCGAGGGGTCAGCACAGAAACAGATGAGAGTTGGTGATGACCAAACAGGCCCTGGACTACTGAGTCAGGCGGCATTCGTGGAGTCCCTGCTGTGTGCTGGACACTGTCCGAGGCCCTTTGACGTGTGCTGTCAGAACTTCCAGGCTTTCAGATCCCTCCTTCCCTCATTCTGTCCACAGAGGCATATGGATGACTGTTTGTTTGGACCTGGTATGTCAGGACACGGTGGTGAGCAGGACAGACTGTCTTATCCTCAGGGACAGCCTCGTGGGGAAGACAGAGGAATATGAACGCTCCAGCAAAGGAGCTCCCAGGTATTTTTTAGGGCCAATTGTGAGGGTTCTGTAACTCTCTTCCCTTGGACTGCAAGAAGATCCAATCAGTCCATCCTAAAGGAAATCAGTCCTGAATAGTCATTGGAAGGACTGATGCTGAAGCTGAAACTTGGGCCACCTGATGTGAAAAGCTGACTCATTGGAAAAGACCCTGATGCTGGGAAAGATTGAAGGCGGGAGGAGAAGGGGACGAGAGAGGATGAGATGGTTGGATGGCATCACCAACTCAATGGACATGAGTTTGAATAAACTCTGGGAGCTGGCAATGGACAGGGATGCCTGGCGTGCTGCAGTCCATGGGGTCGCAAAGAGTTGGACGCGACTCAGCGACTGAACTGAACTGAAATGAGAGGGTTCTGAGTATTATTTTTATTAAGAAACATTTTATTTCTTCAAGTGTCTGTTGATACTTGACACAACCTATTGGAGATGCTGGCATTGGCTTTGTCACCGGGGTTACTGCTAGCTGTCACTGTAGGACCTGAGCAGACTGACGGAGGTGCGGTTTGAGCTGTCAGAGGGCCAGGCACTCTGTGTCTCTCTAAGACAGCCTGGCCAGTGTTCCCTGCCGGCCCCTCCCGGGCTGGCCCACCTCTCCATGAGGCTTTTTCACAAGATGCTCAAGGAATTCCTGCAGAAGAGACACCTCCATCTTCCTTCCTGATGTGGAGACTTGCAAACCAGACTGAGAATTGGAGGCCACAGGCTCAGTGGGAGGTAGGGAGCCACAAAATAGAACATTTGAAACACATTCTCATTTCCCTTCTTGGTCTTCCGCTTCTCCCCAACGGGCATCTGAACTTGGACTTCCTTCCACAAGCTCGAAGGAAAGCAACATATGTCAATTTCGTCAGGCCCACAGGCTGGTTTCCATCCGGCCCACTCTGATTTCCTCCCAGCTGCAATTTTGTGGAATGATCCACCCCACCTGGGGCGCATGGAGGAAGAGAGAGACAGAGGCAGCCATCGACACGTACTGAGCGCCCGCCACCGGCTGGGAGTCATTCTGATGACGTGTGTGTTGCTGACGTACAGCCCTAAGAGTCCCACTGCCATCATTCCCATTTTACAGATGGAGAAACTGAGGTGCAGAGGTGTTCAGGGACATCCTCAAGGTCACCTGGCCACTGGAGGCAGAGCAGGGATCTGAGCCACACTGATCATCGGGCTTGGCCGATTTGCTATGACAGAAAACCCCATCTTGGCTAAAAAATGTTGGCCAGAAGAGGTGAGGGTTTAGAGGAAGGGGGTCCCACCCAGCCGGTCAGGAGTGGGGACACCAGAGGAAGGATTAACGAATCCACGAGAAGGGGCAAGGCCGGGCAGATCCATCTCCAGCAGAGCAGGGTCGAGCCCAGTGACTGAGGTCATCACAAGCCAGGGAGTCCTGGGAGGGCTGGAAAGCAAGGAGGACTTCCTGGAGGTAGCCCCCTTTGGAGAGCTGGTCAGGGAGCAGCAGGAGCCCTCAAGAGACCCTAGAGGCTGGTTTGGGTCCCTTGCCCTGCGTGGGTCCTTACCACAGGCCCCTCCATTCCTATTTCCTCTGCTCCCCAGGGCTAAGTGACAAGCGCATCCTCCCCAAAGCCTGCGGAGGAGTGAGGCTGCACTGGACGTAGAGCGAGAGAGCAGCCCTTTGGGGCAGAGGGACCAGGACTCACATCTCTGGTCCAAGTTGGCCAGTAGTTAGGTCCCCCCAGCCCCGCAGCTGCAAGCCTCACCTGCAGGATGGCATGGCTGAGAGGTGTGAATGAGCTAAGTGTCAAGAACCCAGTGAGGCTTCTGGCAAACCAGGGGTGTGTGACCCATGTGCCCTGCCCCTATTCTTTCTTCTAGAACAAGGAAGAAGGAAGGCAAAATCCCCCCACCAGCTGGTCCATGGGGGCTGGGCCTGTTGCAGGTCCAGCGGACACAAGCGTCTAGGATGGAAGGGCCCCTCAGTCAGAGCAGCACCCTGGATGCCTGCAGTCCCTGCCTAAAGCCTGACAGGCGAGCAGGGCGGTGCCAGGCCAGGGCGGGAATCCGGAGGTTCCTGGCTTGGCCCTAGGGATGGTCCTGCCCTGACTCCTTTGATCCAGAAGCCCAGCCTCGCTGGCTGAAGGCTCCAGCAGCCTCCCTGTGGGGCCCAAGGCAGGAGACAACACCCTTCTTTCTCTCCTTCCACCCTCAGCCCCTGGCTGCTGCTGCTGCTGAGTTGCTTCAGTTGTGTCTGACTCTGTGCGACCCCATAGAAGGCCTCCTACCAGGCTCCTCTGTCCCTGAGATTCTCCAGGCAAGAACACTGCAGTGGGTTGCCATTTCCTTCTCCAATGCATGAAAGTGAGAAGTGAAAGTGAAGTCACTCAGTTGTGTCTGACCCTTAGCAACCCCATGGACTGCAGCCTACCAGGCTCCTCCGTCCATGGGATTTTCCAGGCAAGAGTACTGGAGTGGGGTCCCATTGCCTTCTGGCAGGGTTCCCTAAAAAAAAGGAGCTTCAGCTGCAGCCCCTTTGGCTCCTTCCCAGACATCTCCCCACTGCAGGCCCACCTTGGAGGGGCTTCACCCTGCAGGCTGTCTCTGTAGTGTCAGCTGGAGAAGCCAGCCACCACGGAAGGCCAGGATGGAGGTCGGGCTGTCACCAGTTCCCCCTCTGATGCCACACGGGACTTTGATGTGGGCCCAGGTCAGGTCTAGCTCTCCCAGCCAGGGTTCTAGGGGAGTTCACTGTCCCAGGAACAACAATGGGGAACGGGAGCTTGAGATAGTCAGGCAAGCAGCGCCAAGGAGAGGAGGGTGCTGTTTTCTTGACACCAGGTTTGTTCTCTCCATAAAAAAATGTGGGAGGGAGGTTCAAAAGGGAGGGGGTTATATGTATACCTATGGCTGACTCATGTTGAGGTTTGACAGAAAACAGAAAAATTCTGTAAAGCAATTATCCCTCAATAAAAAAATAAATTAAAAAAAAAAAGAAATAACTTAGAGGGTGAGGTTGATAAAAAACAGAAAATATCATTCATTACCCCATTAAAGAATTTTGTATTCATTGAAGAAAAACAAAATGTGAACACAGAAGTAAAGAGAGAAACAGTGATAAGTTCTTTTTTCCCCAATGTCCCTGCTTTCCCAGCAGCGACCTGTATCAGCAGTTGGCTGTATGTCATCCCAGACTTTTTCTGGGCATTTATACACACAGACACACATGTGTATATGATGCCAGGATGTTTGGGGTTTTTGCTTTTACATCAGTTGGATCAAGCTGACCATACCGCCCTACAGCTTCCCCCCATAACAGTATATGTTGAACATTTTTTTCATGACCACATATATGAAGCACGCGTATCTGCTGTTGCTTTATTTTTCTCTAGTTTCTGCAGATATTGCCCTTGTGGATGTGACACAGTTGATTCAACCACTGCCTTTCCACTCAGCCCTCACTCAGGGTCTCTGTTGCCAGCCCAACTCTGGGGAGCCTGGTGTTTCAGGTAAACGGAGCCACCGCACAGTCCTAGAGACCCTGTCCACGTGGAGAATGCAGCAGCCCCTCCCTGCTCCCCTGAGCAGAAAAGGGATCTCCAGTTCTTTCTCACGCAAACAATTCTGCAACCAGCGTCCTCGCCCATGCCTCTCGGTGCACAGACACCAGTCTTTCTGTAGGCGCTGATACCCCGAGGTCAAGGAAGGAGGCAANAGAATGCAGCAGCCCCTCCCTGCTCCCCTGAGCAGAAAAGGGATCTCCAGTTCTTTCTCACGCAAACAATTCTGCAACCAGCGTCCTCGCCCATGCCTCTCGGTGCACAGACACCAGTCTTTCTGTAGGCGCTGATACCCCGAGGTCAAGGAAGGAGGCAAGAGTGCGTGCATCCTGTGTGTGAGGGACCCTGCCAAGCTGTGGGAGGGCGCAGCCAGCCTCCTCCGCCCCCAGCCTGCTAGCACGCATCCATCAATAGCTGCTGGCCCGGCCGCTGCTTCCAGGAAATCAAGTGCAAAGACTGAGGACTATCAGCGGCTTGCACACTGGGGGCCATCCAGGCAGTAGATGAAATTGTAGGAGAAAATCACACCAGACTCAAGACCGCTCGTGATGGAGACCCTGTGGTGACCTCTCCGGAGGAGTTAAAGGAATGCAGGTGGACACCACCCACCCTCCAGCATCCACCAGCGGTCCACCTGTGGGCGCACAGCCCTCTGTCTTTGGAGAAGGTGTTCCTCGCTAGCAGGCCTGGTGGAACAGGGAGGCTGATCCGGGGCCCAGGCTTCCCCTGTGTAGGCCAGGAGACCAGCGGGGGTGCTAGCTTCCCTGGAGGGTGGACCCAGAGGACTTCACAGGGCCCTCCACTGCTCAAGGTCAAGGGACCCGCCCCCTTCCACCGGCCCCTTGAGGCACCATCTGGCAGCCAGGCAGTGATCCTCAGAGATTGCCCTCCACCCCGCCCCCAGGCCCAGGATGCTGCAGCTGAGCATACGTGCCCCACACCCCCCCACACCCTGCCCTACTGGGATCCAGGTGCTGGCATCACGCCTCAGGTCTTCTTATCCAGCTGCACCCCCCCTGCCCTGCCCCTCTGGGAGGAGGGGCTCCGGTGGGCACTGGGGAGTCGGGAAGGTGCAGCATGGAGAGATCCAGACTTTTTCTTACCCGGGAGGGTGAGCCGAGACTCCCCCTGGTTTCAAAGCAGCTAGGTTTATGCCCCGACCCTGCACCCCCAGCCCCCTCTTTCTTCCTCCTCTAGATCCCAGCCACCCACACCCACACGTAGCCCTGTGCACAAACCCCAGCTATCGCGATAAACACGGGGAAACACGCAACCATGTTCTTTTCTGTAAGCAGCTGTCTCCTGGCTCTGCAGACCAACTCACCAGCTAATGATGAAAAGATAACTCTAGCTACATTCATTGGGCAATGTGCCAAGTGCTTTATGAATATGATCTGACAATTTTCTTCACAAAACCATTAAGTAGAAGCCGCTCTGAATTCATCGGTGGGGAAATGGAAGCTCAGAGAGGTTAAGTGACTTGATCCAGGTCACACAGCTGCTGAATGCTAGAGCCAGGACTGGAAACCAGGTCCCCATCAAACTCCAAGTCTGTGGGCTTAACCATTGTGCGACCCTATTTCTCTTTCATTTCTTCTTCTGGGTTGTCCCAGAGACCAGGTTGAGTTGGTCAGTTTCCCAGGGCTGACCCTGGGCCTGGGTGGGGATGCTGCTTCTGATTGCTGAAGCTGAGTGGAAAGACTCTCCCCATCTCCTCCGTGTCTGGATTCTCTGACTCTCTCATGAGCTTACCCAGTCAGTCCCCTCCGGACCACTAAGCCCTGACTGGTCACCCTGCCTGCCAGGGAGCACTTTGGCTGCAGGGGGCCATCTCAGCCTGAAGACCGTGGAAATCCCTCTCTGCTCCACCTCCCCACCTGGATCTAGGTGGCAGCTGGTCTCAGGGCTGTCCATCCACAAGCAGGCTGGGAGGTGGGTGGGAGAGAGGCGGCCCCCATTCCAGAGGGGCTTGCTGCCCTCGTGTGGCCTGGGCCCACGACCACTGTGTCTCCTTCCTCCTTCCATACTCCTTGCTGGTCTCCTACCTTCCCCAGTGCCAAGGACGCACATCCAGTGCCAAGCCCAGTGCAGGTGCCCAGGAAAAGGTGGCAGAAAGACCAGGGAAATTCCCAATCACCAGATAATACCCTGGAGCCAATAACATCAATGGAGATGAAGTCTACTTGTCTGTTGACCTGAATGCCCTAGTCTATTGTTCTGTTTTTTTAAAAAAAAAAAAAAAAAAGAAGGAAGAAAGCAGGTCTTAAAACTATTGGAAAAGACCCTGATGATGGGTAAGATTGAGGGGAGGAGGAAAACGCGGCAACAGAGGGCGAGATGGTTGGACGGCACCGCTGACTGGACATGAGTTTGAGAAAACTCTGGGAGATGGTGAAGGACAGGGAAGCCTAGTGCCTGCAGTGCATCGGGTCACAAAGAGTCAGGCACAACTTAGCAACTGAACAACAACACGAAAACAGTAAGAAAACCTTTTATTAATGAAAGAAAATATTCTCTATGTATCTAATCATAGAAAAAGGATATTTGCCAAGATGCTAACAGATGATTTTTGTTGTCTTGGCTTATCTGTTTTCTCTTTTTCTCAATGAACATCAATTACCCACATAATTTTAAAAAGCAGTAAAAATTAACCAATCCCAGACTGATTGTAACTCTTCCTGTCCTCATCCCTACCCCCAACAGCTCTCCAAAGAAACAATCACAGATTCATAATTCTGGGTCTTCCTTTCTCTCTCTTGTCGTTTCCACATCTCAGCAGGTATGTGCTGGGTTGAGGGTCGGGGAGAGAGTGCTACCTGCTCCAGGAAGACTTCCCCTGACTAATGGGAGGTGTGGAGGCTTCTCCAGGGGGCCCTTTGCTCTCTGACCCAGCTCTGTCCAGGTGCACAGTGCCCGAGGCCTCTTCCCTTCCTCGGCGCCCTTCACGGAGGAGGAAACGCTCTGCACTGTTGGCTTCTGCAGGCTGGACCCCCTTCCCCGAGGCTGAGACCCTCAGAGGCAGCCACCCCACGCCCCCATAATCACGTGGACTGGAGCCCTAAGGCAAATGGCTCCACCGCGGGAGAGGTGATCCTGGCAAAATGAAGGAGGGAAAAGAAACCACAGAAGCTCCTGATCACCAGAAAAGAAAGATCCGTGCTTCAGGATGGGGCTGTGCGGGCCCCTTCCAGAAGGATCCGAGGGAAGCGAGCTTCCTGAGCACTGACCACATGGACCCTCCAAAGACACGCTGCCCCCTCCTCCGCTCGTGCCAGTGAGGGAGGCAGGGCACCTGAGCTTCAGTTTCCTACCCTCTGGCGCTTCAGTGCCAGTCTCCCGCCAGGGTGGGCTCCGAAAAAGGCCTCTGGTTGGAGAAATTAGTGTTTGTGGGCAGCTTCTCCCACCTATCCCCGACCATGTTAGCCACTACCCAGGCTCCCCAAGAACCACAGACACCCCTCTCCCGGGCGAGGGGGAGTACAGAGTGGCTAGGACCGAGCGTTCTCCCCAGAGGGTCAGCTCTGTGAGCACCTGCTACTTCAGTGATGTAGATGGCTAACGTCCTCATTCTGGCCATTAGAATAGCAGCCATCAGCAAGGCAGCCTAGAGAGCCCCAGGAGCTGGCCGGCCACCCAGAAGAATCCAGGGTTCAAGGCAGAGGAACAGAGGACATTTAGTGTCACCTTGAACCCCATTGTCAAATCACATTCCCAGAGGTGACCATCACCAGGGACCCAGAAATCAGGCTCCCACGCCCTCCAGTCAGCTCATACACACACAGGACCAGTGCAGCGGCTGGTGCACCTGATCGAGAGGAGGACACCCTCCCTGGCACCCCTCCAGCTCTGTACCCAGCCACCTGGGTCAAGTCATTCCTGCCGCCATAGCTGCCCTTCCACTTCCACAGTGCTGTAGGGTCAAAGAAAGGTTTCAGAGAGTGTTGCTGAAGAATGCTCAGCCCCTGGCAGCGTCTCCTCCCTGCATGGGGGTCTCAGAATGAGTTCCATGCCCTGAGCACCTAGGTTTGTGGGCAGGTGGTGGTTCAGATGGTAGAGTCTGCCTGCAAGGCAGGAGACCCAGGTTCGATCCCTGGGTCAGGAGGATCCCCTGGAGAAGGGAATGACAACCCACTCCGGTATTCTTGCCTGGAGAATCTCATGGACAGAGGAGCCTAGTGGGTTACTATCCTCGCGGTTGCAAATAGTGGGGACACGACTGAGCAACTTTCACGATCGAAGCAGGATTCATAGCGACACCCTGTGGACACAATGGGTAACTGCATCCACCTGGACGAAAGCCACAGGACGACATCCAACTTTCTTCATTATGTGGAAAGGAGCTGATTGCAATTAATCAAGCTCATCACCTTTCACAGGGAGCTGTCTTAGAGCTGAAAAAGAATCCCTCTAAAAACCAGGAAGCAGCCACCCAGCTGCACATTTCCATCTGCTTCCAGTAAGACACCGTTTCAATTTGCCCCTTTTCCAATATTGACTTGATAAGTCTAGAGGCCATGGAGGGAGGGTCATGTCAACAATGTCTATAATATTAATAGAAGTGTAAAGGGCTCTTTACTCTCGCCATGAATTTCATGCATTATCTCATTTAATCTTCCCAGCCAACCGTGCAGGTACGTGCACTTACTCCCAAAAGTCAGAGGAAGAATTTGAGACTTGGAGCATTAGGGAAGGCCAGGTTTCAGAGCTGGGCAATTTGACATCAGACCCCTCATTCTGTTTAAGCAACAGTCTATGCGACCTCACTTCCCCCAGTGTCTACTGACCATGGTAATCCCTTGAGGCTGGAGAAAAATCCCAATTTCTGGGGCACTGGCTTGACTCCTCAAATGGAATGCCCTTGAGTCACCCTCTGGGGCAATGATAGGCGAGTGGACATGAAGGGCTTTAGGGTTCAAGAGGCCTGGGTTGGAGTCAGGTCTCTGCCTCTCTTGCCTTGGAGGATGCTGTGAAGATTAGAGAAATCATTTGGTGCTGAGTAGATGCTCCAGAAATAGTGGCTATTCTCAACTGTATGGTGTGCAATTTGACCTTGGGAGGAGCCAGCCTGGAAGATTTCTGTAGGTGGCAAATTCTAATTCGACCTCTTTAGAAAACACCACTACTAAGAAGCTAGGATGAGGCTTCCTTCGTGGCTCCGGGGTAAAGAATCCACCTGCCAATGCAGGAGACATGGGTTTGATCCCTGACTGGGGAAGATCCCACGTGCCTCGGAGCAACTAAGCCCGTGTGCCACAACTAGTGAGCTTGAGCCTGGGAGCCCATGTTCCATAACAAAAGAAGCCCAAGCACCACCACTAGGGAGCAGCCCCCGCTCTCTGCAACTAGAGAAAGCCAGAGCAGCAATGAAGACCCAGCACGGCCAAAAATTAATAATAAATAAATAAAGAAGGGCGAGGATGAAGGTGAGGGCCAGCCTTCTCATCCTTAGGCTTGTGCTGGTTCAGACGGAGCAGCTCATGTATGGTTCAAGAGATCCCCAAAGGGAGTGACTTAACCAAGCTGGCAGGGCACACATGAGATCTGGTAACTTTCGGCCCCATCTTTCCACAGGGACAACGTTATGTGAAAGAACAGTGTCCTGGCAGGATTCAAGTCCGTGCCTCCAGGCATCTGCAGAAGCTCTGGTGTTGTGAACCAGTCTGTGGCCTACTTGCTGTAGTTTGTTATGGAAGCTCAAAGAAACAAACATGGTCATAAGAGGCGTCATGACCTTCCCCTCGGTCTCCCTCGGACCGCTCGTCCTGCGGGAAGCCAGCAGCCGTGTCATGAGGCTACTCGGGCAGACCTATGGGAGGTCCGCATGGCAAAGATCCGAG
The DNA here is from genome assembly GCA_006410615.1 of Neotragus moschatus. Lineage (NCBI taxonomy): Eukaryota > Metazoa > Chordata > Mammalia > Artiodactyla > Bovidae > Neotragus > Neotragus moschatus. Next base: position 352,594 of record SJYA01001452.1, on the reverse strand, counting down.
GCCTCCCGTCAACATCCAGCACCAGCTTGGCACCATGTGAACGAGCCTCCTCAGGAGCAGATCCTATTGCCTCAGTCAAGCTTTCAGATGACTGCAGCCCTCAGTGACATCTGAGAAGCCTGGAGCCAGAACATCCAGTTAAACCTTTCCGCAGTCCCTGGCCCACAGAAACTGTGAGATGAGAGATGGTTAATATAGTTTGAAGCCACTAAGTACTGCAGTAATCTGTTACACAGCAACAGATAGCTAATACTGACATATCTATTGTGTTGGAGCCCCAGTATAACCTGAAACAGAACCAGCTGCATTTTTTTAATACTAGTCATTGGATTTAGGGCCTGAGCTAATTCATTACAACCTTTCATTGCATCCGTAAAGAACCTACTCCCAAATAAGGTCATTTTCACAAGTACAGGGCAGGATTAGGGCTTCAGTATATCCTTCTGGGGTACACAGTTGGCCCACAGCAATGACCTAACCTTGCAAGTCACATACCTTCCTTTCTGTAGGTATGTCGTGGGTACAAGGGTCAGCCCTGTTCAGGGTGGGAGGAGATCACACAGGGGGTGACTATCAGGAGGTGAGGATAACCGGGGCCATCCTGGAGGCTGGCTCTCAGGACATCAGATGGCAAACTCAGCCTGACACACACCTCCATGTATAGTATTCATGAGGAAACAATGGGAAACCAGTTGCACAGCATTTGGGCCTCCCCTACGGTCAAGAGTATAAAAAGGGCTCACCTCCCTGCTAGTCCAGCATTTAGGACTCAGAGATTTCACTGCCAAGGGCATGGGTTCAATCCCTGGTCGGGGAACAAAGATCCCACAAGCCACACAGTACAGCCAAAAAATAAAAATTATAAAGGGAACAGAAGGATCTGGAGATAGAAATTGAGAGAGTAAAGCTATGTTGAAAGCTCCACCCCAGTGGAGCTGGGGACCCTACCACCTTGATCTTAAGTCTCCTGGTGTAGGTTCCATAGGCCATTCAGAGCCGGGCCCCCCCACAGGCCTGTGTGGCATGTGGGATCCTCCCAGGCCAGGGATTGAACCTGCATCTCTTGCACTGGCAGGTGCAGGTGCAGTGCTTCACCACTGAGCCATCAGGGAATCCCCAGGAATTCTCATGTGATCGCAGAGCCCACAAGAGGAGCAGCTGCCCTGGACTGGGCAGGGGCCCTGTGAGTGCTTCCCCATGGGCCTCTGGGGAGAGAGGCTCAGCGAGACATCATCTGAGGTCCTGTAGCAGGCTTCAGCAATACGTGAACCGTGAACTTCCAGATGTTCAAGCTGGTTTTAGGAGAGGCAGAGGAAGCAGAGATCAAATTGTCAACATCCACTGGATCATTGAAAAAGCAAGAGAGTTCTGGAAAAACATCTATTTCTGCTTTATTGACTATGCCAAAGCCTTTGACTGTGTGGATCACAAGAAACTGTGGAAAATTCTGAAAGAGATGGGAATACCAGACCACCTGACCTGCCTCTTGAGAAGCCTATATGCAGGTAAGGAAGCAAGAGNGGTCCCCTTCTCCCCTTTGTCCTCTTCCTGGCATCCCCTTCTGCCTGACATTGGGTCTGGAAGCAAAGGTCAGGCGCTCTATGTGAAGACGGGAAGTCTAGGTCTGAGTGATTTCTCACGAATGGCAAAGCATCTGAGGGAACTGGGCAGCAGAGATAAGCAAACTGTAGGTTCTGCCTGGGATGTGGAACGCAAGTTGGTTCACAAAACATGGGGGCAGGGGGACATTTCTGGTGCCAGAATACAGCTACCCGTGGAAGCTACCGCCTTCATCTGTGGATCCAAGTTCACTCAGAAGGGGTGGCCAGTGAGTGTGTGCCGGGCTGGGCACCAGTGCTGCAACCAACAGAGCTTTCACTCCATGGCCTGGCAACTTCCTGGGGAAGAAAAGATGCCAAATCAATACCCCAGGAGAATCAACTCCAGGGAACGAGGCTAGTCAAACCTCGGGTGCTCTCTAGCTATGGTTTACCCGATGGGAAAGACCTCGCTCAAGGGGTCAAGCTCAAAGACTCCTTAATGCAAGATCTGGAACATGCTAAAGTCCCTCCTTAAGTGGAGGGAGGCTGATGGCACTGTAGACAAAGAAAAGCAAGCTTTTCTTTGGCTCCTTATAACAGAAATGTGTAAACTAGAGGTGGGGGCGCGCTGTGAACGCCTCAGCAGCAATCACATGGGAAGATGGCGGTGCAGACAGAGGGCAGCACCGCCCTCCCAACAACACTGGTGGGGTCAGACTCCAAAAGAGCTGTTTAAAAGCTGCTAATTACTGAGATTCCAGTAAGAACTCTGTCTTAAAAGTGATTTCGAACTGATTGCAGCTTTTTGAACTGATTGTAGCTGTAAGCTATAAAGGAAGGAATCTAAATAAAAGGGAAAAATCCTTTGATCAAACACTAAGGAACTCTTTCAAATAACAATACCTTCCTTTTACATATCCATCTCAGCTGTCTCACGTGTAAATGATTTATATACATCGATTAAACACACACATTCCCTGAGACAGGGACCATACCTGTTCATCCTTATAACTCCTGACAGTATTTAGCATAGTAGCTGGCACAAGGAAGATGCTTACTGAATTGAATTTAATTGATGCAATTGCTGCATTAATGATTTAATCAGATTGTTGTCATTTCTGACAATAACAGGCTGGGCTTTAAAATGAATACTAAATTTCTGTACTGTAAAGCAGTACAGAAGTCCATTTTAATAGCCTCAAATCCAGGAAAACATGACCTATTTTTTCCAGAAGCCCAAAAGAAATATGCAAACAGACATTCTTGAAAGGGAAAGTCAACCACTCTACATTCTACCACAGAGACCATGTTGATTGTGCTGCGTGAGTTGCCAGGCAACCACTTGGTAATTCCCCATGTAATACAGATGAACCTGTCATCTGCTCTCTCGGCTATATGTGACATGAGGAGACAATAGGTAAAGGGCGGCCAAGAACACCTACACCTGGATGACACCATCTCTCCCGAAATGTGCTAAAATTGGAGAAAATCCCCAGGCCCTGTCAGAAAGTGCTGGAGGGAAAATTTTGTGTAACTATTAGCACAAGACATCCAGAGAATTTTCTTGGATTTACCCTGTGGGTAAGTCCTGTGGGTGATCCTGTTATCCCTGTCCACAAAGCAGGGGACCAAAAGCCCTGAAATTCTGCATGTGGATGCTGTCAATTCAATAAGGGCTCCAGATCAGCAGGTCCCATGACTCTAGCTGGGATGAAATTTTACTGAATAAAAGAAGCCTTTAAGTTTTAAGAGGGACACTCAACATCTCGAAGAAACCCAAGTTCTGGGTGAATAAACCATACTCTTTTATATCAGAAGAGAATGCTCTCAGTAATTTCTTTGGAATGATTTCCCAGACATTTTAGGCAAATGAGCTGCTTTACTCCACTGTAGGTACAGACATCCTAGTCTTTAAAATAGACTGAAAAATCCAATAAAGCTTTGCAGAATGCATAAGGAATGTCAGAAACCGTCTCTGACATTAAGAAAAGGACTTAAATTTAAATGCCACTTCAGATTTGGGAGTCTAAGAGTACTCATCTTTTTCATATGAATTTCAAAAGGACCACTCCCCCAAATTAAAAAAAAAAAAAGGATATCTGTCCACTCCCTGTTCCCATGAATATGATATTAATGTTTAAGTCTTTTTAGGAAATTATTTGTTTTTCAGTCTCTAGTTTGAGGTTTAAGATCTTGGACCCTGGGATCAGGTAATCAGCTGGAGATAAAATCAACCAGGTAGTTCTGATGAACAACTGTGCAAGGCTTGAACCCACCATCTTGTGCCATCCTGATTTATCCAGCCTGTTGAGATGCTAACTGACGCCTAGCTGGCCCACCCATGTGGAGTGAAGACCTCAGCCTTCACCAGCCCTGCCTATCTGGTGCTGGAAAGGGAAGGACTGGTGGGAAATTCTGGGGCATTTCTGCATCTGCAAACGGAAGCCATGGCATTCGTCATCTCTGACTACCAGGCTTTACACGGTGCTTTGTGGGATACCAAATAAGTCAGCCACAAGCCAAATCCAAAGTGAGGGAGGAGGATTCAAGGGCACTTTTGAGCAAATGCACAATAGACCCTCCAAAGATGGGATGGGGTGAGGTGAGGCAGCATGAGCAACAGAGGTTCTGGAATTTCTTTGCCCCAATCACAAGTGTGGAGCAAAACCTGTGGGCAGCTACCTTCACTCCAGCTTCTCAACAGGACACATACAGTCGTGTGCAAAAGGCCTGGAGGTGGGAGAGAGTGGAGCAACAAAATAAAATAAAAGGGCATGTCCATTCAACCCTTGCACCAGGGGCCCTGGAAACTTTTCAGGAACCTGGAGTCCCCCTGATGTCAAGTTGGTTGAATGCTTACTATGAAGAACTTGTTTTGTAGGAGAGAAATATTCAGTATAATCCCTGCCCTGAAAGAGCTTAGACCCAACGGGGAAGATGGGTACCCAAGAAATTACAATGCAAATCAATTTAGATCAACCCACAAGACACAGCAAGTGTTCAATTTCAAGAGTAATTGATGTCTACGTGGAGGCTGCCTCTTATCTTGGGCTCTCTAGCCAGCTTCCTATTATGGAAGCGTCAGGTTCCACAGCTCTGTCTGGCTTTCTGCTGTGCTGGCCTGTATTTCTTGTCTTTGGTGAGCCCACAGTGGGGAACTCAGTTGTGACTGGAAAGCTGTTTACAGAAGGGAGGGAAGATACAAGGCCAAGGAGAACTTCTAAAGTCAAATGGGTCTACACAAATGGACAACTGAACAGCTTTCGGAGTCATCCAGAGGAAAAATTGTGAGTTTAAATCACAGACTTCATCTTCAGTGAGGGGAGATGACACTTTAAAAACCTTTCCACCGGGAAGATTCTAGATAGGGGATAAAACAAGCAAAAGGCAACTGCTGAGTGGTTTGGAAAGATGTGTGGGTTGAAATCAGCATATACCCTGTCACACACAAGAAATCTCTCTGCCATGTGCAAAGTGAAAGAAAGAGAGGATCAGCTGGGGTGTTTTCTGCAGACTTTGCCTTTACGGTGCCCAGTCTCCACTCCTGGCATCCTTTCCCACACAAGTGCTTGGACCTGGTGCCTTCGGCTCCGCTCCCCACTGGTCTCCTGCTCAGCACAGTGGGGAAAGGGCGTGGTAGCACCATTTCCACCAAACACACAGCCTAGCAGAGCGGCCAGAAGCAAGGACTCAGAATCCGATTCCTGCTCCACTGCTTACCACCCATGACCTTGGCAAGTGATATGGCCTCTTGACCTTAGTCTCCTCCTCTGTAAAACGAGAAGAACGATACCACAACCGTGTCACAGGACTGTGGGAGGATTAAAGGAGTAAATCTGGGCAAGTCACTTAGGACAGCATCTGGAAATAGCACTCTGTGTCAGTTACGATGAGAGGATTTGTCTTGAGTTCCACAGCAGCTGCAGGCTGAGCACTTATACTTGAGGAATTCCAGGTTTGGGCAAGAAGACGGGGAGCTTTGTGGGAGGGGTTTCCATTGTCCCTGAAATCAAACCCATGCCTAGTAGGACACCCAAACCTCCTTTTATTGTCTCTGTTCTTCCAGCTAGCCCTAAAGATATGAGCTGAGAACTAACCTGGCTGGTGGGGGCTTAGGCACTTGACTCCTGAGGAAAAATGGAATACGCATCCTGCTATCGCTCATCTCTGCCTCTGCCAGTCTGGGGCCTGCTGATTGCCATCCCCACACACAGGCTGGAACATCCCCCTCCTCTCTGCTCACTGACCCATGGTGCTGGGACTCTGGGGGCACACACATCACCGCCATTCCACCAAATCCTCGAAAAAAACTGTGAAGCGGTCAGCAGTAATGCTGAATGCCAGATTCAAGATAACTGTTACGGATGGCCAAACTGAGGTTTGAGGGGAAAAAAAAGGATGGTTCTCGAGTGTTGCTTCAAGAACTAATGCCAGACCTTGTGGTGATGTTTTCACTGCTCCTCCGCAAAACTGGAAAAATAAGAACAGCAATGAGTTTTCATAAAGCAGAAATTACTCAGTTTTTGACTTATGAGATTATGGCCTATCTTCTTTCCTGTGTCTTATGTGAGGGAAGATGTTGAAAGGCCCCATCCTTTGTAAAATGGTATCAATAGGAGCTGGGATTTGAAATTAGATCTTTTGAATATTTTCACTGCTATTATACTATTTTAATTAATTTTAAATTACTTTAATTTTAAATTCAACTTCATTAAAGTAAGTATTAAAGAATTACTTATATTGCAAATTATATACTATTGGATACTTGAAAATATCTTCAAATAAAACTCAGCACAAGTTAACTCTTCGTAGCACTCTATGTAGGACTGAAAACTCAAATCCTCACATGGTCTGGGAGAAGAAGGCTGAGCAGAGGTGCAGTTCCTGACCTCCAATATATGGCAGGCACTCTGTGAGGGCAGAAAGGAAAAGAAGCCTTTTTGCAAACCCCTGCTGGGAGGGATTGGGGGCAGGAGGAGAAGGGGACGACAGAGAATGAGATGGCTGGATGGCGTCACTGACTCGATGGTCGTGAGTCTGAGTGAACTCCGGGAGTTGGTGATGGACAGGGTGGCCTGGCGTGCTGCGATTCATGGGGTCACAAAGAGTTGGACACGACTGAGCCACTGAACTGAACTGAAGTGTAGCATTTCAAGGAGCAGGTCTCCCCCTGCTGGCAGTGGTGGTGGCAGAATGAGTCTTAACGCACCACTGGTACTGAGGACTCAAATTGGAAAGGATTCCACAGCAAGAAGAGATGGTGCTTGGAAAACCACTCTCTGTCACAGAACCCTGAGTGTGATGGCAAAGGTGAAAAGAACTCAAGGCACTTTGATAGGAAACTGTCATCAGAGGATGCTGATTTGCAAACCCTGGTGAATCAGCAAAGAAACAAAAAATTTTACGTTGGTTAGGCTCTATAAAAGATTCATTATCCATTTTCATGAATTGGTTATTCTATGTATCTAATTATATACAATAGAACCATACAGTAGCTCAATTAAAATTATTCCTATCAGTAAATTAGTCTGATTCATTTGGCTCCACTACCAAATCTGTTTTTGAAGTTCGAATGACTGATACAGCATGGTCATTAGATAGGTGAAGCCAGGGAAGTATGACTTATCTGCACTTGTGGAGGAGGACAACAATCTTCACACCTTCGCTTATTTCACCCTTTCTCTTTTGGCTGGTATGCACTCTGTTCCCACCCACTTCCATTACTGGATATCCTACTTTTACCTGACCTTCTTAAAGCTTTACCTTCTGGTCTCTTTCTCAGTCAACAGCAGAAAACAAGCAGGTTATTTTTCCTTTGATTTTATTAGATTTTGTTCAGAATCCACTGGCAATTCTCTCTCATACAACTTATTAAAACATGTCTGTATTTCCCATATCAGAGTCTAAGGTATTTGAGGGCAGACACTGCTGCAGGTCAGGAAGCAGGTTAGAACTGGACATGGAACAAGAGACTGGTTCCAAATAGGAAAAGGAGTACGTCAAGGCTGTATATTNTCTGCAAGCAGCTTTTCAGATCCTTCCCTTGTGTACCTTGGGCCTCCTTGTTATCGGAAGCCTGAATCTCCATAAAGATTGTGGATTACACCAACCTTTATAGTTTGGCTGCTGGATTTAAAGGCAAAATGAGTGGTGGCTTAAAATGAGGCGTGGATGAAATACCTGTTTCCTGCAGGAGACCAGACCTAGACATTAAATCTTGAGGTGACCGTGGGGCTTGAGGTGACCAGGAAATGCAGACTCCTGACCTTCAAGCCGTTCAGGTGTTTTGGTGACAGCTAAGCTGTTAGACCTGTCCTGAGACTCAGCAGGACAGAGGTTTGTTGGAATCGATTATTCTGCGAGTATACCTCACACGTGAGTTGTTAGGGGCTGAGGTTGCAGAGATGAAAACACAACCCTTGAGGTAGAAGGAGATGAACAGATAATTAGACTCTAATGTAAGAAGTGCGTAAATAGAAGAGCCAAGTGCTGTGCCTCGCTTGTTAGAATTTTTTATCTTACACCTATTGATGTAAACCTCTAGATAGATTGGCTCACTTTCTGTTGTGAGTTTTAGTGTGTACTGCTCTCTCTGGGGAATCCCAGAGCCGGAGGAGCCTGGTGGGCTGCTGGCCATGGGGTCGCACAGAGTCGGACACGACTGAAGCGACTTAGCAGCAGCAGCAGCAGCAGCTCTCTCTGGGAACCTTTTGGACCATGTGTTACATGTGCACTTATAAGAGGGCTTTTTTAGGTCAATTCAAGCTTAGCTCGGAGTCCTTCTAATGCAGAGTTAGGCTCATGAGGATCTGAGAGGTGTGTAAGACAGTTGTGGTTTCCAGTCTGTGCCAGGAGTCAGAGATGGTGCAGTGGATATGAGCTTGGTAACCCATCTTCAACCCCTCGTCGGCTTATGAGCATCTGACTTTATTATAAAATGATTCCGACCAGGAACATAATCTTCTTGAAGTTTTCAAACTTTGCCATCGGCGTGGCCCTGGGTTTGAGGGCACTAGTGGTAACTGCCGTCGCGCTGCCTCTCAGGTCGGGGGCCCCGTCTGTGTTGTGTATGAACAGGTCTGTTGTTCACTGGCTAACTGACATCTTCAGCGCCACTCCCGGGAGGGAAGTGTGTGTCTCAGAGGAGAGGTCGGATGGCATGTAGCCCTTTGTTCTGATGCCCACTTGAACTTCTCCTGGACACTGAGACTGCTGAAAGAGAATTTTACTTAGGACAGAGGCTTTCATGTTTTTAGCACTTCCACATCGAAAGCAGTCACTTTATTATTCTGAAGTAGATTATGCAGTCTCTATTTGTAATTGCCACCAATTCCCCAGAATCCAAAATTTTTATATCTGTTCTCCTTTTAACGTCCACATTTTAGCATTTTAACCCCACAATCAGTATTGTCCTGAAAATTCTCAGACGAGCAGGATAAATTCCTGTGTATTTTCTGTAGCTCCACTGACTGCAGCTTAAGTAGCAAGACCTTGTTCCTTGTCTTGTTGCAAGGATTGTGGAAGAAGTTGGGATGGTTTATCTCAAATGCCTGTAAAATAATCCATTTCATAAGATAATGTGAAACTTTGTCAAGTTCTGAGTTAGTTGCAACTGCCATGAGCTACCTTCCCAATCTAAATGGGTAGCAGGGTCAGGCTTGAATTTAGTCTGATGGCCCATCCACCAGGGAGAGCTGCTGCTGTTTTTGAAGAAGGCCTCTGTTCAGTTTCAGACAGCAGTGTACCTTTGTTGGGATTCATACAAAAGGATCCAGATTTAATTAGAGAACAGTTTTGCATTTTATTTTGCTTTTTAAACTGACTTGTCCGTGCTGTCAAACTTCCTCGCTGTCCAGTGGAGAGACGTGCACACACGTGGAGTGCCATGAGAGGTGTGACAGGGCCTGCAGTGTGGGAGACCTGAGTTCGATCCCTGGGTTGGGAAGATCCCCTAGAGAAGGAAATGGCAACCCACTCCAGTATTCTTGCCTGAAGAATCCCATGGGCAGAGGAGACTGGTGGGCTACAGTCCATGGGATCACAAGAGTCGGACACGACTTAACACTGTCTTTTTTTTTTAACGAGAGGTGTAACAGGGCCGTTTCCTTTCATGAACGTGGTACTAAATGCGCTCCATCCAAGAGCCCTCCGCGTGGCGTGGACTGAGTGGGGACTCACTCACCTTGAATGAGTTAGGCATGGTACAGACTGATTTTTATTGGGAACTGTGTTTAATTCAGTCTCATTCTGGTCAGCGTGCATTCCCTTTAGTCCACTTCTACTGTATGCAAAAGAGCAAGAGAGCTGTTCAAGGATGCCTGTAAGCATCCTTGTCTTCTATTTTATTTCCAATCCCTCCTCTGCTTCTGGAGTGGTTGATGTTCTTCACTAGATCCTGTATTAGCAGAAACGTTCACACGGCACATTCAGGGTGTTTTCAGGTACACAGCTGTCTGACAGGGGCCCTATGTTTCTCTCTACTCAGAAGGACGAACGGATGGAGTCGAAAATGAATCGTGAATAAGAATGCCTCCAGGTATAGCTTAAACGTACTGCCTCAGTCCATTTGGGCTGTCATGACAAAACTCCACAGACCGTGTAGTTTATAAACCCCAGAAATTTATTTCTCCCAATTCTGGAAGCTGAAAGTCCAAGCTTAGGGTGCCGGCATGGTCGAGGGACAGCCCTCTTTTGGGTCACAGACTTCTCACTGACTGTGATGCAAGGGGCTGGAGACCTCTCTGGAGCCCAAGGCACTCATCCCGTGAGGTGAAGCTCTCATGACCTCAGCCCCACCTCCTAATACCATCATCTTGGGGGATTAAGATTCCGTATATGAATTTTGGAGGGACACAGATGTTCAGACTGGAGCACTTGTCCAGTTGCGGTTATTGTTGTTTTACCTTTTGGTCCACTGTTCTCTTTATCCCTGCAATATCCTTGTGTTCTTACTGCACTGCCTTTCCAGCTGCCATCCCTTGGCTATTCAGAAAAGAAAGTGAAAGTGTTCATTGCTGAGGTGTGTGTCCGACTCTTTGCAACCCCGTGGTTTGTAACCCGCCAGGCTCCTCTGTCCGTGAAATTCTCCAGGTCAGAATACTAGAGTGGGTTGCCATTCCCTTCTCCAGGCGATCTTCCCGACCTGGGGATCAAACCCAGGTCTCCTGCATTGGAGGCAGATTCTGTAGCATGTGAGCCACCACGGAAGCCCTGACTGTTCAGAGGGCCCTGTTAAAGTATCTTGAAGGGCTCCTTGGTCTCACAGTTTGCGCTGTTAACCTAGTTCTGGATCTGCTTTGAACTAGCTGTGTGTCACTGGGTCAGATCTAGGCGTCTCTCAAGGAAGAGGGGAAGCAGGTCTATCTGATTCACTCTGTACCCCCCACTAGCACCATGCCTAGTTCACAACAGGCACTCAGGAAGTATTTTTAAATGACTGAATATCTTATCTGAGCCTCAACTTCCTCCTCTGTAAAATGGGATAACAACTGAGAAGGATGTTTTGAGGCTCAAATGAGATAATCTTAACATCAATAATGTTACGGGCGTTTGTGGATCAAAGCACTGTGTATCTGGTCTTCTATATGCATAGACGCACTTTCTAAGCCAGAATGTGGCATGCATATATAAGGAGTTGTTTTTACTCTGTTCACTACCTCCTCTAAAGAACTGAAAGGTAAATTTGAGAAACTACACTTGGGGAGGTGGCAGAAAGTCTTGTGCCTGCGGAGGTATCCTGGGAAGCAGGCCTGGTCTGAGGTGGGCATCCCCTCTCTCTTCTTCTCCCTCAAGGAGCATTCCAGAGAGCTAATCAAATGTGCCTTTGTTAGCAGTTTACAAAGCTTCCACTGAATGGTCTGTGTGCTTTGCATTTGTAATGGAATTAGAGGGCAGGGAGAGGACAAGTGAGCCTGCCTTTGGATAGAAACCATTCTCCTGCTGAGTAAACTTGTAGCCTTTGTCAGCTGAGACCTCTGAGAAAGTGCGGGCTGAGGACGTGGGTGAGGCCCGTGTCCTTTGCCCCGACTTTACTCACTGCTGGTTCACCTGTCCCAGTTCTCCAGGCAGTGACTTCTTACGTAACTGTTGTTTTTTCACAGGGCAGTCCAGATGAAAAGAGTACTGATGCGTCCTCTTGCAGCCCAGTAAAACATGGAGAGGAAGAACCCGTCCAGAGAGGGCTCTCGGAGGCTGTCAGCCAAACCAAGCAAGGGCTCAGAGATGAAAAAGGCGTCTCGTCAGCTCGGCCTGGCAGCTGCTGAGTCAGATAAGGACTCTGGATTTTCAGGTTAAAATTGCCTTATCCTTTCTACACTGTAGTGAATGATTTGCCTGAAAAATGTCCTCTGTAAAACTCATTTGTGTGATAAGGATGGGAAGACTTCACCCACAGGAGAAGTGAATGGCTCTCTGGTCTCTTAAAGTGGTAGTTGTTGCCACATGGCAGGGTTTTCATCAGAGTCACAGTGGGGTTAGTTCTAAAGGAACGGTTTGACGTCTTTTTTCAGCTCAGACTCTCAACTTCAAATCTTACACGTTTCCCCACTGTGGGAAGTGGTTATGGGAGAAAAGATACAAAATACTCACAATTCTGTTGTCTTTCCTCCTTTCTCACAGGAATAGTTATATTGCAGTTATACTGCATTCCAATAATCCCATTGGGAAAAAAAAACCTGCATGTTGTCACCACATATAACAAATTAAGCAAAGGTAGTATATAATTTGTTAAGATATCTTTTTTCTAAGAAAGTATTTTGTTATGTTTAAAAACATTTCCTCCTGACAGCCCATCCCTGCCAGTGTTTGCTCTTTGTGTTTGGTCTGTGAATCTCCTGGCCCCATTCCAAACCTGAGTACCTATTAGAGACGAGAAAGCAGGACAGTTTTCCTTACTATTTTTTCTGAAAGAACTAGCTGCATACCCAGAAAATCTTTTAATTTTGTGCTGAGGCTTTTTTTAATCTCCAGGTCTGAGAGTAGTGGCTTACATACAGCTTGAGTGGCAACATTTTTGGCCCAGGGGATGCAGAGGGGTGATGCCAGGGGATTCAGCCTGGGCCAGCATCCCGAGAGTGGAGCCCTCTTCTGGAGGAAGATTTCTGTTTTCCAGCCCACAAAGACTAAACAGTCCATCTTGTCGATTTATGAATTTGTAGTGAGAAATGCAGCTCTTAGGAACCCTGAACTCTCTCACCTTTAGATTTGTAAATTTTCTCTCTGTAGGTGAAGCTGCAGGGGAAGCCAGGTTATCAGTAGATTGTTGCTCTGAGAGGAGAAGAGCACCGGGTCAGGGATTAGAATAAGTACAGTTCAGGAAAGTTAGGGCCGGCGTCCAGCTCTTTGGGTTTTACTTCTCAATCTTTTTGCATTGTTTCCCAAGCTTGTCTCATCATAAGGCTTGTCTGAGGCATTTGTTAAAAAACACCAAGCCCCTCTCCTGGAGATAGTGACATCGAGGGTCTGCGGGGAGGGCCTGGAGTGTGGGTTTCCTATTTTTACAAGTGTCTCTGATGATACCTGTGATCAAACAGGTTTGGGAAACTTTGCAGGCCTGCTGCTGCTGCTGCTGCTAAGTCGCTTCAGTCCTGTCCAACTCTGTGCGACCCCATAGACGGCAGCCCCCCACCAGGCTCCCCTGTCCTTGGGATTCTCCAGGCAACAACACTGGAGTGGGTTGCCATTTCCTTCTCCAATGCATAAAAGTGAAAAGTGAAAGTGAAGTCGCTCAGTTGTGTCTGACTCTTAGCAACCCCATGGACTGCAGCCCACCAGGCTCTTCCGTCCATGGGATTTTCCAGGCAAGAGTACTGGAGTGGGGTGCTATATTGCCTTCTCTGTCTTAATGTCATATTTGGTTTTTTTTTTAATATCATGAAGGTAATATATGCTCATTGTAGAAGCTTAGAAGTTTAGGTACATGCAGAGAAGAAAATAAATATTAGCCATAATCCCACCCCCTGTTATTCTCAGTACTGTAGCCATTTTGGTACTTCCTCTAACAACTTCAGCTCCGTCAGGCTAGCTGTTTTGTAGCATGTTGCAGAGTCTGGGTAGTTTTTCTGAAAGTTTCCTATTCTCAATGCAGCAGTACCTTAAGAAGTTTTGTGCTGTTCAATAAGGCAGTCTTAAAAATACTCAGACTCATATGCCCCAGAAGGTGGTCCCTGTGAAGGCCTCCAGCCACTTCTGGGCCAGGTGCCAATGGTGTCATCCCTGCTGGAGTTAACCTTTCAGTTACCTTGGGATGTGATGTAATTGGCAGTTTTTAATTAGCTACAGTCCATATTTAGATTTTTCGCATTGTCTCAATAGTGTCCTTTATAACTATTAGTCTTTTTTGTATATTTGCTTGTTTTGGGTGCAGAACTCAGTTGAAGGTTGTGCATTTCATTTCATTGCCCTTTTTGATCTTAGTTAGTCTAGAACAGTTCCCTTGTCTTCCCTTTTCTTTCCTTTCTTTTTTTTTCATGAAATTGACATCTTTAAATGACTTAGGCCTGTTGTTTTGTAGGATGTTTCTCATTGGACTTCTCTGGTAGCTTCCCCAGTATTAGAAACAGAATAAACATTTTTTAAATAGAAAACTAAATTTTTGATGTTATATGCTTCTCATTGCAACACATGAGGTGACTCCTAGGTTTGTCTTATTCTTGGTGATGCTCTGATTAAAGCAGTAATTGTAGACCTGATTTCTTTATTATGAAAGTACTCCTTTCTTCTTTGTAATTAATAAGCAGTTTATGGGATGATACTTTGAGATTGTGTGACTCTCCTGTTTGCCCACTGATTTTTGCATCCACTGATGTTGCTTACCTGAACCAGTTACTAAATTTGTGGTTTGAAAAATGGTGATCTAATTCTGTATCATTCCTTTACATTTTATTAGCTGTTGATCTTCTTTAAGGAAACACTTCTCTGCCCCCTTTTTTGAGCATCACTGTGGATTCACAGAATTCTTTCTGATTTGGTTTGTCAACCCATTATCAGTATTCTTTCTGATACCAGGTTTTCCCACATTGGGTCAGTGGGGGTCCCTCCTAGATGGCACCTGTGCCTTTGACGTGTCTCGTATTTGTGTTTGAGCGCTTCCTTGCTTTCTGGGACAGTAAGGTGTCTAGGCTTCCCTGCCAAAGTTGACAGCCATTTCTCCAAGGAGCCCTGGTTTCCTTTTCATGCAGAATGGCATTTACATAGAAAACAAGATACATGTACTAGGTCCGTACTTTTCTTCTGAGGTTCTTTGTTTCTGGCCCAATAGTTCTTAACTAAAGGTGCATATCTGGATTCCTTGTGGTGCTTTGTGAAAGTACATGTACCTGGACACCAGGTAAATCAGTTCCATAGATTGAGGGGAAGGCCTCAAGACCCATAATTTCTGAAAAGCATCTCTGGAGAATCTGATTAAAGGCAAGTGTTGACAGTTGCACTCTTCTAAATTATAGTCACATTCCAGTCTTGCCTCATCCAGACGACACTGAGATTTTTGATGAGCATCTAGGGTATTCCCAGCCTCCTTACTGGCAGTCTCTTGGTTTACTCCAGCAAGGAAGTNAAGCATCTCTGGAGAATCTGATTAAAGGCAAGTGTTGACAGTTGCACTCTTCTAAATTATAGTCACATTCCAGTCTTGCCTCATCCAGACGACACTGAGATTTTTGATGAGCATCTAGGGTATTCCCAGCCTCCTTACTGGCAGTCTCTTGGTTTACTCCAGCAAGGAAGTAATTAAGTCCTTTCTTTATGGATGTCACGTAGAGCAATCTTCTCTTCTTGGCCGTGGAGAGAATCTTTCCATCACCCGTTGTTCAGGATCCCCAGTAGGCACGCTCAGCATGCATTCAGGACACTAACAAAGGAGGTGCTTAACTGGGTGGAGGAGGAGAACAAAGAAAGACATCATAAGCCTCAGCTTGATGAACTTACAATTAGGAAACTTAGGAGGCATCCGTTTTAGTTTCAGCAAAGTGGTAAGTCTTAGGGTTTTATTGTTACTTGTTTTTGTTGTTACTATTATATCATGTGGTGCCTAGAGCCTCTAAAGATCTTCATCTTTTCTCAGGTTCGGTGCACACTCCTCTCCCTTTTCAACCACAGATTCTTAAAAGTAATGAGCTAACTTTGAAGCCTTCACCCACTTCTGTAGACTGGTGATGGTTACTTTCACATGAACCCTAATTAATGCTGGCTTTTGTCTATAGGAGAGTTAGAATGGAAGTCTGCTGTCCTAGTGCAGCGATCCTTAATCTCTTGGGGCGGGAGAGATAATTATGCATCCCATTGAGAATCCCATGAAAGCTAGATGTGCTGGAAGAATTCTCAGAAGCACAGATCACAAATGTTCCATTCGATTTCATGGGTCTGTGGCTTCCCAGGACTGGTTGGGAGCCTGAGTGAACTGACTGTTTCTCTGCCCAGCAGATGGGAGCTCAGAATGCCTGAGCTCGGCCGAGCAGATGGAGTCCGAGGACATGCTGAGCGCCTTAGGCTGGAGCCGAGAGGACAGGCCAAGGCCAAGCTCCAAGCCCACGAGCGGAGCCTTCCCGACATTGTCCCCCATGGTGGTCATGAAGAATGTGCTGGTCAAACAGGTGAGGAGGACCACACGCTCGTCACTGCTTTGCACACTCGAGTTTCTGAGCTTCCTGTGCACAGAGTTTCTTTCCACCAAGGAGGGGTTTGAGAAGCAGACTACCAGAAACCACACCAACAGGAGCTGCTCTCCTGGGAAGAGGGTGTGGCCTTTTAGCTACTGACTGGATTGAAACAAGGAGTACAAGAGTCAGGACGTGTACTCTCATTTTCCAGACAGTAAGACTGCACCCCTCATTTGTCCAAAGGTGTCTGGAATACCTTAGTCACGTTTAAAGGAACCAAGCAGAAATGTGCTAACTTCCATAGTACATCTAAGAATGACAGAGTTTAGGGTTGAAGCAAGAGGCTCTTTTAAGTTTGAATTTCCCTGGGGATTTTGAGAAGTGTTTGAGAAGTAGAGGCAATTTCCCTGTTTCTCGCGTTATATTCTGAGCATTTTCTTAGTGATCAGCTAGAGCTATGTCATCAGCGAAAAAGCAGCTCTTTGGTATAGGTATGACTCTGCCAGCAGACTCCACACAGCATTGCCATGGAATTGAATAGTACCTTGTTTTAGGTTTTATTACATAACTATGCAAATTATGTGGTTATTATCTAGATATGAAAGAAGAGATTTAGATAAAAATCTAAGCTTAACCCCAGTGTTTGAGTCAGAGAACTCAGTCGTATGAACTTAGTTGAAAGAACATGTAACCTTATCCCGCTTTGCTCTGAAACAGACTAGTCCTCTCGTGGTTCTGTTAATGAGGCTGCTTGAAGCTAGTGAAGTTTGCAGTCTGGCTGTGTGTAGGTGACCTTCCCACGTTAGGTGGAAGAACATGGCTGTAGCCTGACAGGAATCCCTAATGTCTTAACTCTTACCTAGTTATTGCTGAGCAACTCAAACTGATTTTCAACAAGGCAACCTGGTGAGTTTGGAAAAAGAATTTGAAGATACTTGCTTTGACAAATCATATCTCAGCTGGAAGCACGGCTCTCCTCACTGAAACGAGGAGATTTGAGAATAAAGTCATGAAATGGAGCCCAAATGAGGTTGCTCAGGCCCCACCAGTGCTCCTCAGGACTCCTGCCTCCTGCTCTTTCCTCTCTGCCTTCCTCTCCGGCCCCCTTGTCACTCTTTCTTAGGCATCTGTGTTTTTTGTTGTGGGTGTCGTGGTAGCTCCGGAAGGTGGAGAACAGCCCGCAGTTGCTGGTGAGGAGGCGGGCCCAGCAGAGCCGTCGTCTTCAGGATAAAGACCCACTGGGAAGGCTTGATCAGGAGACAGGAGGCCTAGGGGCAGACTGACCTGATGGAGCGGTCTAGGAGTTTTGTGTTTTCACATATGCTAGAATTCCAGCACAGTCCAAATTTTAAAAATCTTTGCTTATTATATAGTGTCTTAATTATTGCTGCTTGGTTTTAGGTATTTTTCTCTCGTGAGTCTGATTCCAGTTCTGTCAATGTCTTCTTATACACAAATTATTTCCTCACCGTGGACTTCAGTTTCCTCATCATTAACATGAAGCCTTATATGAAATGATTCTGAGATCCTGTGCAAGTCTAAAATCTTGTCTAGTATTCCCTTAGATGATTTCAATAAGAGTGGTAACCTGGTACAAATCTAATAATTGGGACAAACAAAGTCAGTGGGCATAACAGCTGCACTAGAAAGAGTAATCTTGGGAGAGCAATGAATTGGGTATTTTCTGGGTCTGTTTGCCTTGGAGGTCAACGCCTGTGGTGTGATTGACCAAGGGGACAGCCTGAAGTTTTGCTTTTGGCTGCGCTGCACTGAGCTGATCTCTTCTTTGAAAGACTCCTGATTTCTGTATCTCCTCTGCTGGGGGAGTGTGGTTGCTGGGCCCAGCATTGCTTGCTTGTTATTGCAGCACCTCTCAGAGTATATTTGAACACCAGGAGGACTCCAGAATGGACTTTCCAGGTCATCCCACTCTTTGCACAGGAGATGAACTGTAGTTGAACTTGGCTAAGAGTGCCTAACCAGGTATCTAAGGAGCTGAAATGCATGCAAATCAGGTGCCCACATGGGAGCAGGGTGCATCACTTTCTGTAGATCAATCACGTGACTCCACCATTGGGGAGAGTCTCTGTCAGGGCTCTCTCTCCTTGGCCACAGGTGTTACGGCTTTATTCTCAAGTCTCATTTTCAGTGAGGAGAGCTGTGCTTCTAGCCAGGTCCAAAGATAGAATACCGAGATAGCCATGTAAAGTCACACAGTGTGGAAGCACCCAGGTGGCGGCTGTTGCTGCCTTGTAGAGCTCTGTGGTTGGTGAGGGTCACTGCCGTAGAAGCAGACCTGTGGCCTCCTGACAGTAGGTAACTTTTAAAAAAAAACTTAACTTTTTAATCAAAAGTGGATTTCATATAAGAGAGATTCCACAAGTAACTAAAGGAAGACTTGATTTTGGTGTAAAGTCACATGATGGTATTGAGACAAGCACATTTTAATTGATGCCAGCATATTTTACTGTCCATACTTTTATTGCCTCAGTTGTGACCTTGACTATGTCATTACCCCACCTACCTACGCTTTTCTTTTTCTTAAGTGACAGCACTTGAATAAAGATAGCCATTTCCTCCAGTTTTCCCTTAAGNTGGTATTGAGACAAGCACATTTTAATTGATGCCAGCATATTTTACTGTCCATACTTTTATTGCCTCAGTTGTGACCTTGACTATGTCATTACCCCACCTACCTACGCTTTTCTTTTTCTTAAGTGACAGCACTTGAATAAAGATAGCCATTTCCTCCAGTTTTCCCTTAAGAGAGAAAATCTACGACATCAGACCCAAGTGAATATTGAAGCCACTTTCATCTCGAGTCTTATCAAGAAGGGCTGCCCCGTGTGTGGGAACACTGTGTCCATCTGGGTATTTGCTTTGCCCCATGGACAGCCGCGGGTAATGAGCAGTTTGCCGCTCTTTCCCTGTGTCTGCAGGGCAGCAGCTCCTCCCAGCTCCAGTCGTGGACTGTCCAGCCCTCCTTTGAAGTGATCTCTGCCCAGCCACAGCTCTTGTTCCTTCATCCGCCCATCCCGCCTCCTGTCAGCCTGTGTCACGCTGGTGAGAAAAAGTCGGACTCCAGGAATTACTTGCCCATTCTCAATTCTTACACCAAAATAGCCCCTCACCCTGGCAAAAGGGGCCCTTCCTGCAGCACAGAAGAACGAGGAGAAGGTGGCATGCAGAAAAAGGTCTGTACCGAGAGACTGGGGCCCGGCTTGTCTGCTCGAGAGCCAACCAAGACCGGTGCTGGCCCCCGACAGCGCCCAACCCCCGCGCCCTCTGGCGCCAAGCTTGCCGAGGACTCGGCTCTGCAGGGCGTGCCCTCCCTGGTGGCGGGTGGCAGTCCACAGACTCTGCAGCCGGTGTCAAGCAGCCACGTGGCTAAAGCTCCCAGCCTGACCTTTGCCTCCCCCGCCAGCCCCGTCTGTGCGTCCGACAGTACCCTGCATGGGGTGGAGAGCAGCTCCCCGCTGTCCCCGCCGGCGGCCAGTTACAGCTCCACTCTGTGGGCCGCCGAGCACTTCTGCCGCAGCCCAGATAGCTTTCTAGAGCAGCGGCAGAGCAAGCACAGGCGCTTTCAGAATACCCTGGTAGTCCTGCACAAATCCGGTTTGCTGGAGATCACTTTGAAAACCAAGGAGTTGATTCGTCAGAACCAGGCAACTCAGGTGGAACTCGATCAGCTCAAGGAGCAGACCCGGCTGTTCATAGAGGCCACTAAGAGCAGGGCTCCTCAGGCCTGGGCCAGGCTGCAGGCGTCGCTAACGTCAGGGTCAGTTCATACCGGCGGTGACCTGGACGCATTCTCTGAGCAGCCAGACATGTAATGTCGAAGGCATATTTTCCTGTTACTTGAGTGCTTCTTTGTAACTCTTACACTGTTACCTACTCCCGTTTCTCAAAGCTCACATAAGATCTTTTCGTTTTAAATTCAGACTGTTTGTTGGTTCACTTATGAAGCCGAATGCCAGGACCTGGCTGCTCTTAACCTGTGGCCTGTGCACAGTTTACCTGTGTCTCTGTCCCAGCGAGGACCTCAGGTTTGGGTGCCCTTGAGCCCCTCTTCCTCAGCCTGCAGGCAGTTTGATGGCTCATGGGGCAGAGTGTGAGAGGTGATCATGCGGGGCCCTGCTGGCCGTCACCTCCCACCACCCCACTCACCAGCCGTGACTGAGGGTGCAGTGACGCAGCCGAGCGCGCAGAGCAGCACCTGTCGAGTCAGGGAGCAGGTGACACAGGAGCCCTTCAGGGACCTTCCCCTGAAGGTCTCAGTCACAGACGAAAACGTAAGAGGAAGGCGCTTGCCTTCCACAAGGCCCTGTGCCCTCTGGCAGAAACCTGAAATGCTTTGGCACAGATTGCTCTTGGGATGCACGAACTTAATCACTTAAAGCTTTGTTTTTTTAAACTTGAAAGTCAAAGAGAGAGTGTAGCACTGTTAACTCTTACACTTTAATCATAAGCCAGATTTTTCTTAAACTGGTAGGCGAAATACTTCAGATTTGTAAAGTATAGAATGGATTTAGGACCATCTGGAGCTACAGTTGATGAATTGCGTTTTTGACTCAGAGTCTAAAGAAAGGAGAAATGGCTAGCATCTCTTGGTTAGGAGCTGGAAGATTCTAGTAATTTATGCCTTTTTTTCCTCTCTTCTTTTGAAACAATGCAACCTGTTTTATATGTGAAAATCTTAAAGACAGCCTCATGGTTTCGAATTGTGTAATCCAAGTCAGCCCTCTGCTACCACTTTTTTTCCCATCTTGTTTTTACAAAAGAAGAAAGAAAATATTATTAAGCTTGATTAACTTTGAATTAAAATCATTGCAGGGTTATGACATACAAGTCTACAAAAATTGGAAAACATTCTTGTTATCCATTTTCTTTCCACACCCAGAGCTTTCATCTGTCTGGTGTCACAGTGATGTGGAGCAGTCTTCCATGTTCCTTTTATGCATTGGATTTTGGCAGTAAAGCCAAAGGTATAGTGGGTTCTGTGAAATCCATCTAGAAACAGAGTATTATGAGGACTTGCAAGTGTTACACACTTTTTCAGCTTCATTGTAAACCAGATTTCTAGGTTGTAAAGTTGCCAACTTCTTAAGCTCCCATTTAAAAAATTTCATTCTCTTGAAAATCCTAAGAAATCCTATATGACCAACTTCATTTTTTCTACAAGGAAAGTGGTCTTGAAGTTCTTCCAAGGCTAGAAGCTCTTCATATAGTTTTAAAATTACAAGACTTTGAATTGCCTGCATTTTGTTCTCAAATGCAGTTTAGAAATAAACAACCCGGTAAACTCTCTTAGACTGTCCTGATCAATGCAGAATTATTACCTGTCATGTGCTTTCCGGAAGAGTTTCAGAAATTGGAGCAAATAGGTCTTTAAGCAGACTCAGCTGCTTTTAATATTTTTTCTCTTGGCCCACTCCCTTTGCCTCCCCTCCATCTGTGTGGTGCTACCTCAGCTCTGCTCTGAACACCATGCTAGGAAGCTTCCTTTTTGGCAGAATATGTTTGGCAGCAAAGCCATAGAAACAGGTGCATTCAGAACAGCCTGGGCACCAGGCATGAGTCTTACTGAGTCAAAAATCTGAACACACTTGCTGAGAACCAAATTTATGCCATCGGAAAACTCCCCTGTGGAGCCGCATGCGTCTTGGACCCTTCTTCCTAGATGAAGGTTTGCACTTCCCTCCTGTCAGGCAAGAGACACCAAAAGCCATCACCAGTGCTCGTTGCTGAGTGGCAGGGAGAAGCAGCACCCACCCTGGCTCCCTCTGATCTTGTAACTTGGTGCAGTGAGTCCCTCTAGGCTGTTGGCATGGGTGTTCTTTCCCTAGTGAAGGAGTAAGCAAATGAAGCCAGGTAGAGAAGCTGGTCCACCAAAGAGACATCCACTGAGGCTAGCAGACGTGTGGCGACAGAAGCCAGATAGAGGAGCGGAGGAACGTTGGAGCTGACCGGAAGGACCTGCGTTGGTTTCACACAGCTGTAAGTAGTCATGGTCTTTCTGATGCATGACCTGATCTCATCTGAAGTTCTGTGGCAAAGCTGTTGTTTTCTGAAAGCCGTTCTTAACTTACACCAACCCTTAAGTTTTGACAAGACGGTGTTGGCAGTGTTGAAACACATCTAGAAAAAGCTGCTGATTCAGTTGGCTATGGGAATGGAGTTTGGTGACATTTGTAATTTATTGCACTCTCCTTGCTTTTATTGATTATGGTATTGTCTGACTTTGATTCTTTTGGCAGAACAGTAACTCTCGTGCATATATTGAAGTGTCTTTTCAGCAGTGAATTCTTTACGGTAGAGGTTTCTTTACCAAATGTGAATTCTTTTGAGGAAGTATGAAGTTTTGTAGATGTTGACTGTGAAACGTCAGAGAAAAATAAAAGTCACTTACTTGAAAACTATTTGGCCTATGGGCTTTATAGCTGCTTAAAACACTGAAATCAAGAGTAAATGTTCAATTGATGAAGGTTTCATACACATATACTCAAGGTATCTGGGGATGTTGAGATTAGACACTGAACTTGTGGAAATTCACTGTTCAGAACTTAAAGGCGATGTGGGCACTCAAGATAAATGGGTGGTTTGACATTATTCTCTAGAGTCGTGGAGGGTTTATATTGGGTAGGTTGGGAGGAGAAAAGAGAATATAGTCCAGTGATTTCTTCCATCTGATATGATACTTTCACAGACAAAAGTTTTAAATGACAAAACCTCTGTAGTTGTCTACTGGGATAAACTAAAGCCACATTAAGTAAAGATCTTTCTACTGCAGGGAGGTCCTTAACGAGCGCCTCTCCATGCCTTTTCGTTCATGCTTCTCTGAGTTGATTCCTGAGGCTCTGCTCCTCCTCAAAATTCACCTACGGGGTCTCAGTGGGGAAATCTGTCGAGTCTTCCCTGTCCTGAGGTCAGTCAGGACACCCCTCCAGGGATTTTTAAGTCACTGGAAAAATAACAAACTTATCCTCATTTAAAGTCCTGAAGGATTGTCATAGTCTTAATTCTTAGAGCATTATTCCTATCCTACACAATTTTTAAAGTAACTTTTCAAAATATGGCTGGAAGCAGCCCCTCCTGAAACAGAGAACCAGCCTCCCATGAGAAATAGAACCCAGAGACCTGGGGGCCCAGAGTGGATCTCAAGAGGCTCGGGGGAGCTGGGCCACTCTCACTGCTGCCCCTAGCCCTTCGGCGTGATTCCTGCGTGTGGAGACACTAGCCTGTTGCAAGCGTGTCCGCTTCATCCATGTCCCTTGGGGCATCACTGCAGAGCGTGGCCTGGGGCAGGAGGGTCCAGAGCCCTGCGTGCACCTCTCGCATCTGTCCCTCATCGGCCGGCTGACTTTGGATAGGCCTCCCTCCTCTCAGTGGAAGAATGGAGAATCGGAAGTTGTCCTCTCTGGAGTGCTTCCCAGCTGTGACTACCTGTAAGATCTCTGGCTGTATTACAGCGAGCCTGGTGATATGTTATCTGATAATAACAGCTCTTCCTCAACTTACCGTGGGGTTCCATCCTGATAAACCCATCATAAGTTAATACCCTAAGTCAAAAATGCATGTGATCCCCCTAACCTACTGAACCATCATAGGCCCGCCTCCCTTAAACGTGCTCAGAACACATACATTAGCCTGCAGCTGGGCGAGCTCATCTCACACAAGCATTGTAGGCAGATTCTGTACCGTCTGAACCACCGTAGGGGCTAACAGGTTAGGTGCATCACATGCATTTTTGACTGTGGATAGCTCACGTAGTTTGTTGATTGTCGCACAGAAAGTGAAGACAGAGCAGCTGTCTTGAGAATGGTGGTGAGTATGTCGGTGGTTGACCCTTTCGATGGCGTGGCTGACCGGGAGCTGCACACCACGAGGACATAGGATTGTACCGCACGTCACTCGGCCAAGGAGGAGACCAAAACTCCAAGTAGGCTCTCTGCAGGAGGCCCGTCTCCTTCGCACCGTTGTAGAGCCGGAAAACCCTAAATCAGAGACCGCCTGCAATCTTAGATTTTAAAGAAAATCCTGGGGTGCCCACAAAGCAGGTTCCTGGTGCTTAGTTGATTTTAAAGCATTCTGTCAGACTTTAAACTTATTATATGTGGCTGGGAGAAGCGTTTTGCCAAGCTGCTTTGATTTTGATTACCTGGTTGGAGCATACATGGATTCACTCACTCCCATATAAAAGACTGCTCTCAAATGAAGAAATATTAGCCCCAAAGGAGAATAATGGGGCAAAGAATAGACTCATTTGAAAAGACCCTGATGCTGGGAAAGATTGAAGGTGAGAGGAGAAAGAGACAAAGGATGAGATGGTAGGATGGCATCACCGCCTCATGGACGTGAGTCTGAGTGAACTCCGGGAGCTGGTGATGGACAGGGAGGCCTGGCGTGCTGCAGTGCGTGGGGTCGCAAAGAGTTGAACACAACAGAATGACCGAACTGAAGTCAAACTGTGTCCTTTCCTATCAGTCAGCTGCAAATAGATATTTCCTCTGAAATGAAGGACATTTAACGGGACTTTATGTTTTAGAGAGTATGTCAGGGTCTTTTATTTTGTTCTGGATTTCTCTACCCACGGCCTTTAACACTTTTTCTTCTAGCCCACTCCCTTTGCCTCCCCTGAACCTGCGTGGTACTATGCTCTGTGTACCGTGCTAGGAAGCCTCTTTTGAGACAGAGGATATTGCTGCATGTTTTATAAGGAGCCTCTTAGGTTGATTTACTATTATTTTAATGATAAATAGTCGTAGACTGTGCAGATATGGTGGTACTTTGTCAGGACCTTATTGTGGATCCAGGCTCTGGGTGTCACCTTTCATCCCCACCGGGAGGGGTGTTAAGAGACGAGATGAGGTCTGCCTGGGTGAAGCGGAAAGAGCAGAGTAGCTGGAGAGAGAGAGGCAGCAGGAAGTAGCTTTATCTGTTTCCTTCATTAGAAGAGAAGAGGAGATGTTTGGTCTCCTCGACATGCTGAGATTACGGTGAAAAAAAAAAAAAAAAGATGTCTCTGAAGTGTTTTTTCGATTGCTCCAGAGAGCAAGGTAGCTTCCATGCACAGAAGCCCAGCAGTGGAACTCAAGTGATGGCATCCCACCCCTGAAGGGCTGTCCTTTGCTTGGAATAATTAACGCCATCTTCTACCAAAATCTCACTGACAGCTAATGGGAAGAGAGTAAATCTCAACCCAGCCTCTTAACTGGTTTCCTGGAAGGAGGTGTTTTGTGGATCCCTGGACTCCTGTGAGCACTTTGGCTTTTTCCTCTCAGAATTCCTCCTCCATTCTTACAACACGTGGCGCTCCCATCTCTTTCTGAAGGATGGTTATGCAAGACATGAGAGAATTGCTTGAAAGAACAGTCTGTGTGGGTCCTGCCTCAAATTTACAGCATCTGGAGGAGACGAGAGAGAAAAGCCTCCAGAGTGACACAAGGAGTGGGTAGGAGCTCTTAGAAGATGAAAGGGGATAAAAACTGAAAGTGGGGTCCCGAGGCCAGCCCACGTGAGTCAGGTCGAATGATGAGCGTTTGGGACGAGGCCATTGGAGTGGCTGGCGAGCAGGACAGTAAAAATAGCTGCCTTTACTTTTCCTAAAACCTAGATTCATCTCAGGCATTGCAGGGGCCCTGGAAGACTGCTCGCTAGTTCTGGTAAATGTTTGTATAACAGAGGTGGGCCAGGGCCTCTGTTCTCCGGAGGTACCCACAAGGCTTGGGCCGCTGGCTGAGCAGATGGGAGCACTTGGCCTGGAGCCCATCCTTCATCCGGGACAGGGAGCATGGCAGCTCCTGAGTCCTGGCCAGAAACCCCAGACGTGTTCCTGCCCGCTGATAGGAAAACCCTAATACCCCTCCAGAGAGCTGAGCTGAAATTGCCATCTCTGCTCAGCCCTGATAACAAATTCATGTCACCCCAGAGTCAGGGAAGAGAAGACGCCAAAAGACACCCCCAAATACACTGCACCTTCGGTAGGCCCTGCGTCCTGCTTGACAGACGCAGGGAAGCCTGGTTCTGGAGGCCAGGTGGTCCCCACACAGCATGAGTCATTCTGACTCCTCTGTTCTCCAGCAAGGCTTCGGGGCTTCTCACCTGTCACTGGGCTGCTTGGGAAACACAACTGAGGGTTCACTTAAGCAAGACACATAGAGGAAGGGCAGTGGACTACCCAAGCCAACAGCCCAGGATACCCATAGCGGACAAGGCAGCCCGAGGCCTGGGTCAGACGCGGTGCTTTCACTGATGGTCACTGATGTCAGTGAGGCCAGGTGGGCCAGGGTAATTTCAAAGACGTTTTGTAAAGCCTCAAGCCTATGCTTGTCTGTCTAGTGCGGCTGTGTTTGGAAGTTTGTGCTGCTGTGTTCTTGAAGCGTTTTCCAGGCTCATTCACACTCTGAAGCCCCTCTGCTGCCCGTTGCACAGTGGCAGGACTGGCCTCCCGCCCCATTCACGGCAGGGCATTGAGAAATGTGGGAGAGCTTGTATCCGGGCGTGAATGTCTCTCGCACTGATTTTTTTTAATCAAGGGAAGAAAGTGCTCCTGGAGAAGGGCATGGCAATCCACTCCAGTCTTGCCTGGAGAATCCCATGGATGGAGAAGCCTGGTAGGCTACAGTCCATGACAGAGTCCAGAGTCGGATACAACTGAGCAACTAACACAGAAAGTGCTCCGGGACCCACAGACTCAGAGCTGAACAGGCAGCCGACAGCACGGGCCAGCCCCACGGGAGGTCCCACTTGTTTAGTCGCCAAGTCGTATCCGACTCTTTTGCGACCCCATGGACTGTAGCCTGCCGGGTTCCGCTGTCCATGGGATTCTCCAGGCAAGAGTACTGGAGTGGGCTGCCATATCCTTCTTCAGGGGATCTTGTTGACCCAGGGATCAAACCTGCATCTCCTGCATTGACAGGCGGATTTTTTTTTTTTTTTAACCACACAGCCATCTGGGAAGCCCTAGGTCCCACTTTGGGGACCTTTAAAAATCTGAAAGCTTTGGTTTCCTGACACATACCTGACCAGGACATCGTTATTGTTACTTCAGAGTAACAAACACATTACGTTGTCAGCGCGTTTACGTCCCAGGTGCTGACCTAGCTGTGGGGTATGAAATGGTGACTGAAACAGACATTCTCTCTGCTTCTGTCGGAGTGGGAGGGTAGAAGAGACCCTGTAGTCAGTCACTCCTTTGATGGTTTGTGTCTCACCAGATCTTACACAACCAGAGCTGGGCATGTGAGCCTGGGCAAGGTGATGTGGCCTACTCACTTCTCCTTCTGTTTCAGAGATTAGTGTTTTGATAATCTTTGGCTTTAGCATCCTTTGATTAGGGCAAGAGTCCTTCATGTTAAACTGCTAGTTCAGAACAGAACTGTTGATAGAGGCACAGTATATGGGTTGATAAGTTTCACTCGCATCACCCAGCACACTAGGAGAGAGTTCTAGAAAGCGGGTTATCCTGTTTGGTGGCACCTTCAGACTTTAGGGCTCACTCACAGCACCTGCGTCCTCTTTCCTCAGCCTCCCCCCAGCTGGTGCCAGCAGAAGCATTCACACAACTCCAAGCCTGAACACCTCCTAAAATTTTGCACCATAGGCACCTTCCTTGCCTCACCCCAGGCTCTGTCCTGGCAGCACCAAATGCTTCCTGAGGCCCAGGGCCCACGGAAAGACACACGTGGCCCCTGACCTTGGAGCCCTCACAGCTGAGCCAGGAGATGTGGCTCAGAGAGCAGCAGGGCAAGGTGGTGTGACGTGCCCAGGTCAGCTACAGACCAGAGTTGCAGGAGCTCTCCAAGGCCTCAAAAGGAACGCAAGGCCAGCTGAGGTTTGAGCTCAGCCTTGGTGTTGGGTGGAGTTTAGCTAAGCTGCAAGGAAGTTCAGTTCAATCGCTCTGGCGCATCCAACTCTGCGACCCCATGGACTGCAGCA
>SJYA01001452.1:310331-324457 GCA_006410615.1 Neotragus moschatus | reverse complement strand
AGAGCTGCCAAGTGTTGAGGAAGATCCCTCCAATGCTGGACTGCATACCCCATGGCATGTGGTGGGGCTGGGAGAGGCCTAGGCGGATGGAAGAGGCTTGTGGTTGTGGGGCTGTCCACCAGGGGGCAGCACGCCACAGAGGGCATGTGGGCCTCGCCAGTCAAGACAGGAAATGGTGCGTCATGCAGTCTCCCCTGCGTTTCAGGGTTTTCTGCTTTTCCATTCTCCTCTACTCCCAGAGGCTATCTTAACAGAGACAGTTTCCCTCCAACCCCACTTGCTGAGTCTGGCTGGGAAGAAAAGAGGGATGGGGGAGCTCCCAGGGGCCCCTCTTTGGGCCCAGAAAGAGGTCCCAGTTGAGCTCTCCAGGGGCTTCAGGCTGAATCTCTCGGCAATGATCGTGACCCCCTGCCTTTAGACTCCAACTCGGAGGACCCTGCTGATCTAGACATCAGTTTGTGCCCAATGCACCCAAGCGGCACAGCCTGGACCTAGGAGGAGCCAAGGTTTAGGCTGAGTCAAGGTTTTGTAAGAAGTGGTCAGAGGGAGGAGGCAGGGAGCACATACCCGCAAGACTAAAAATCTTCCTCAGCTGTGGCCTCACGTTGCCTACTCATGATCCCATCCCTCATACATGGAGACTTGAAATTCCCAGAAATCACCTGGCCTCCCTCCTTCTGGATAGCCCTTCCCATCCCCACTTCCACCCACATCCTTGCTTTTCTGCCCAACCAACTCCTATTCATCCTGTGTGACCCAGGTGTCACCTCCTCTGGGGAGTCTTCCAGCTTACCCATGGCCCAGTGAGTGCTCTCCCCCAGGCTTCCCTAGCACCTTGTCCCTCTCCCTCCCATCTACGCTCTCATACCTCAGAAACACAACCATCTGTGATTGGTTGTCTTGCCAGTGAACTCCCCTAGATTAAGCGATGGGTCTCAGTCATCTTCACCTGCCTGGTTCTTGGCATTTTGTCTGGCATCGAGTCAGCATCAATGAAAGTTTAAGGAATGAGTGCAGGAGCTGGGCCCACACCACCCAGAGAGAGAGGAAGAAGGCAGAGGCAGAGACTGACATCAAGAACAGCTGAGCCACCCCACCCCACTCCACCACACCAACAGGCTCACCTTGGCCGGTGAGCAGGACCAGGGTTCTGTCTCACCTCTAAAGCACCTGGGATAAGATGGGAGCCAGGCATCCTTGCTCCCTGCCCAGCCCTCCTTTCTCTCCAGCAGGAAGGCCTGCCTCTCAAGCATCCCTGAGAGCATGCCCAGAAGTAGGGGGAGCAGTGAGGCCAGTTGGAAGATGCAGGGTACAGAAAGGAGCCAGGAAACTTGGGGGACCAAAGCATGAAATGACAGGGACAGCTGTGTTCTTAGGGGAGGAGACTGGCTGAAAGAAGCCTGCCAGGACCTAGGACTGGCTCCTCATTACAGTGGAGGGCGATGTGGTTTAGGTCTCCTCAAGTACATTGTTTTCCCGAAGCTCCTTTGGTTCTTGAACACTGAGGAGCCAGTGTATCACTCCATCTGACTCTGGGTGTGGAGGCCAGAGGACCTGTGACCTCTATTGCCACGGGCAGATGGCTCCCGACCCCCGGTTTTGGGAGTCAGAGAGCTGTGTGTTAAAGTAAGCTCTGACCCTCTTCCCTCACTCAGGGTTGCAGGTGGTTATTAGTGACACCATCAACTGCCAGCCAATGATGGCCAATGACAGCATCAAAGTGCTGCAGGGGGCCCTGAACCCCACCCAGGACCCCACCTAGGGTCACGTTCTCCCAACTCAGGGCTCCTGCTGGCCTGCCCTTAGAGGGCACCCTGATCACCCCACTTCTACCTTCAGGATCACTTCGGATCTTTCCCCGGTAGCTCTCTGGTCACGCTCCCTGTCTGTGAAGTGGCTTTGGCATCCCACCTCCATGCCAGCCCACAGCCGCTAACCACCCGGACCCTGGTTACATCACACTCAGAAGTAGAAAATGCCTCCTATCGGGTCCCTCCCACTTCCAGTCTACCTGCCAAGGCTCCATTTCTGAATTCTAGATCTAATCAGGTAATCCCCTTGCTCAAACCTTCAATGGTTCCCTTAGTCAATTCAGTTCAACTCTGCGACCCCATAGACTGCAGCATGCCAGGCCTCCCTGTCCATCACCAGCTCCCAGAACTTGCTCAAACTCATGTCCATTGAGTCGGTGATGCCATCCAACCATCTCATCCTCTGTCATCCCCTTCTCCTCCCACCTTCAATCTTCCCAGCATCAAGGTCTTTTCCAAGGACTCAGTTCTCTGCATCAGGTGGCCAAAGTATTCCCTCTGACCTGCCAAATTCATTCTAGATTTCTTAGCTTGGCATTCAAGGCCCCTCTGCTCAGGTCCCATCTCTTAGCTTTAACTCTCTCTGCAGTGTCCCCTGTGCTTACCGTTCAATGCTCACTCCAAGGCTCCAGGCTTGTTCCCTCCACCCGGGCAGCCCTCCCCGGTCCCTCCACCTGCTGAGACCTCATCTACCCTCCGCTGCCTTACCCTATCCTACCCGGAAGTCCCCTACATCTGGGTATTCTCTCTCCTTCCTCTGAGCACTCCCAGGAACCTCTCCCAGGGTGTGAACCCTTGGAGAACAGCTGTCTCATCTGTCTTCCAGCCCCACTGTGTGCAGAGTCCAGTGCTGGGCACATTAGGGGAAGAAGACACCTGGAACGTGCAGATAAGCACTGACCTGTGCAAAGATTCGGGCAGTGTTTATTGACCGTCTGCTATGTGCTGAGCCGCCGCTAGCATCCAGGGCAAGATGGTGAACAAGGCCGATGTCTCTGCCCGGTGGAGTACAGATGGCTCCTGCTCTAGAAAGTGCTGAGGACTGACCACAGCTCCCTGCACCCCCTCCCCACCTGCCCCAGCGTATCTAGGGGCTGCCTTGCTGGTTGCCTGGTGGTGAGCGTTCAGGGAGTACAGACCGTATACAACACTGGCCTAGGCTGAAGGTTCTCCAACAGCCCAAGCAGCAAGGACTTTGCAGTTGTGTCTGCCATCAGTCCAGGCCTGCAGGTCTTTAGATACCATCAGAGGTTATGTCCACTCACCTGCTCAGGGACCAGGCCTTCCCCCAGGCCTCAGTGCCCTCCCAGCTGCTCCCAGGGCTGGGCAGCTCAAGGTGTCCTGATACTGCAGGAGCCGAGAGGGCAGGGCTCCCTGGCTGATTCTCAGTGCTGCTGAGTTCTGGATGAGATGGAAGACCAGGTGGACTCCCCAGCTGTCCTCTGACATGGGAAGGAGAGGGAGAAGGAAGCAGGGTTAGCTGTTCCATCCCTGGTGCCTGTGAGTCTGCAGATCCTAGCATGCAGACCTGTCTCCAGCAAGGGGTGATGCCCACATTTTTACCAGCCACAGAGCACAACCTTGGCCCCTCACAATGGGCACTGGCTGAAGGGCAGAAGCAGGGTCCTGGGGGTCCCACGCAGCTACCAGGCATTGCCCTTTTCATTGCTGACTTGTGAGAGGAGCCTGGGACCCCAGGGGAGGAGCAGGAGCAGCTGGGACTGCAGAGGTGGATTATGGACAGTGGTCATTTACCTGCTGGGACAGAAGCATTGTTAATTCTTACCTTCAGCATTTTAGCAGTTAGTATGACTGTGTCTGTGCATTCCAGTCTGGCCAGCCCTGATACCAGTGACAGTGCCAAAGCAACCACGTCAAATCCAATTTAAAACCACATATTTTATTGATGTTCTTTACTGACGATACTCAGCCATGTGTACAAATATTACTCAAGCCCCACACCTGGCAACCTCCCCACTGCCACTCCCTCTGGCCAATCAGCCAGGAGATGACTGCCTGCATCGTCTGTCTTCTCCTCCTTCGCAAGAGCTGAGCCTCCAGGAGTTGGAGCGTGGCAGGGCTGCCTTCCGAGCCTGAGTTTTGGGGTCTCCCTGCTCCTCTTCCACTTCCACTGCTTAAGTGTGGTCAGAACTGAGGGTGGGCATGCTCCCCCCCTCAATAACCCCTCCATCCTGGAAGCCTGGGAGCCCCACTTCACCCCCTCTGCCACATCCTTCCCCTCCAAATGACCTGTCCTGCTGACCAGCAGGACGGCAGAGTAACCACTTTTCAGGGGGTGGGAGTCAGTGCATGGGGACAGCAACTGGATGCTCCCGGGGGCAGGGATCTCACCATCTTGTTCAGTGTTGTATACCAGTACCTGGTAGAGACTTGGCACATAGTTGGCACTCAATAAATACAGTAGGAGGCATGAATGAATGCATGAATACAAGAGGGAGAATTGTGAGTGGGAGGCACCGTTACTACATCAGTTCTCGGAGGCAGGAAGGCAGGACCTTCCCAAGCTCTGCTCAAGAGCTCAAGGTGTTGTGAGGTGCTGTGCAGCCATGGTTGGGGTCGCTGTGACCACCAGCTGGACGCTGCAGAGTGTGGGCTTCAGCAGGCTGGATGGCAGAACGGCCGTGGGACCCAGTCAGGAGGGGTCATTTGTGTCGTCTCCACTCCCTCATATAACCCAGGGGTCTGGTCATCTGGACCCCGGAACGCACAGCAGCGCCTTCATTCAGAGTCAGTCAGGGCTGGCCTCCTATCTGCACCCCTATATTCTGCTCCCCCCTTCTTGAGCCTCCACTCTCCCTGTCTCCCTCCTCAGAGTTGCTCATCCCTTTCCAGCTTTGCTTTCCCTGCCACTGCCCCAACCTGCTCCTGAAATGGCTCCATGCCCCTGTTCTCAAATGCCGACACCCTCAACTAGCATTAATACCCAGTGGTCCTGAAAGCTTGCATCGTGATTTTCAGACCCCTCCCTACCTGCCCCATCCTCTATGAAAGCAAATAACTCCCAGGCATCTCTGCAGCAGGTCTTGCATCTGGACCTGGCAAGGGGTCCTTTTGTACTCAGGAAGAGGACACAAGTCATGGGGTGGAAGGGAGCTTCCTTTCCCTGACCCTGTGCAGATATTTCCTTCCACAGCACACCTATCAGATGACTGCCCAGTCCCTTCTGGAATACCTCCAGTTGTGGGGCACTCACTGTCTCCCCAGGCAACCATTCAAACATTGAGCAGCTTTAGCTGCTAGAATGTCCTTCAGGAATAAGCCCACTTGCCCCCCTCATTCTCAGTCCTAAAATATTCCAGTGCCCAATCTCTGCACAACCCTCTCTCCTCCTATTCTGTCTCTATTTTCATAACAACATTCCTCACCGCTCCCCCACACACAGACGCACATATGTACCCTCTTCTATGTGGTTGTGCAGTCACACACCTCTCTCATTTATCAGTTTCTCCCTTCTTCCTTGTCTTCCCATCATCTATGGAAGACCTGGAGGTTGGAGACCAATGGCAAAGGCTGGAAGAGTGCCAGGGAGAAGAAGCATCCAGCCAGGTCCCGGACTGGGCTGGGGTGCCCAGCGCGGGTGGGGAGGACAGGAGACAGCAGCTGGAAAATCTCAGGCTGTTGGCTTCTATCTCCCAGAGAAAAGGCCTTGCAACTTGGGGGCTAGGCAGCAAGCTACTGAGTTCTTTTTTCCTTCCACTGTCCACAGTTCCACAGAGATGAGGACACACGACCATCCTTTCCCAACTTCACTGGCAGTTGGCAGAGCTGACTTGGCTGCCTCTCACCCGTGGTCATTTTAAACATTTTTGCCAGATTTCAGGCCCTTAGGGAGCATCATACCAGCAGTAAGAGTCCACTCCCCACTCCTAGTCTAGGGTTGGAAGGAAAAGCTCTAGCAGATAGCAGTGATGGTGGGAGACTTGGTAGAGAGTGTATGGGCCAGGCAGAGGTGGAAAGTAGGCACCAAAGGGGAGGAAACAAAAACAGAGGCCTCTGAACAGCTAGCAGCCACCAGGCTGGCTCATGGGGGAACCTAGCAATGCCTGGGTGGCCATCTTTCCCCCTTGAGAACCAGCACAGTTCTCTGGTATTATAGACCAGGGGTGGATGCTAGGACCTTACCAGTCCAGGGTTGTAGTGGGTCATGGATGGAGACGGGGTGCTGTGGTCTCATGTTCACGAGGAGTCAAGACAGACACATACACACAGAGGGGTGATGGGAGCGCCTGCTACTTGTCCCGCTGCTTGCAGCTCTCGCTTCCAACATTGAACATGGGGACCAGCAGGCCCAACAGCCACCTCTTCCCGAAGACCTCCTGTAAGTTCTTGCGCCAAGGCCGGGCCCTCACCGCCATCCCCTTCCGCACCTGGTGGCGGGTCTGCCCCCGGAGAATCAACAGCAGCTGATGGCAGCAGAAGCCAGCGCAGGCCAGGCCAATGGCAAACCAGAGATAAAGCATGAGGATGACGAACATTTCAGAACCGAGGACAGCTCCTGAAGAGGGTGGGGAAAACAAATTTCAGAACCGAGGACAGCTCCTGCAGAGGGCGGGTAAACACCAGACTCACTTTACACTCAGGCCACGTACGAGACTGTGATCCAGGCAGGCGCTTTCTGCTCCGGAGAGAGGGAGATGAATGAGACTGAAACTACATTTTGTAGCTGTCTCAGCGCTGTGGCGAGGGAGAGGACTAGTTGTCCTAACTTTTTATTAGTGCTGATGGCTTCTGAGGCAAGAGAGGAGCGCTGGGGATGTGGGGGAGAAGGAAAGGAAACTCCTATGGGCAGTGCCTAGATGCTAACCTTTGCTCAGGGTCAGTGCTTCCCATCTCTCTCTGCCTTCTCTTTGGGGGCTAGAAACAGGGAGAAGGGGATTTTCTCAGGAAGAGAGAGGGGTGAGCTGAGGACCTGGAGAGGGAGATGGTGCCTGGGCAACTGCAGAGCCTGCTGCCTTCGGAGCGGTAGAGCACTGGCTGGGAGGACTCAGGAAAGTGACAGCATGATGGAGAACAGGGCCTCGTCATCAAGAAGTCACGAGCTTCAAGGCAGCGCAGAGGATAATTCAGTTATCAATGTTAAAAAGAGGACAGTCTGGCCACTGGAACTTTCACCCAGAGCTGTCCTATCACACCTTGCTAAGGCTGGAAGAGGCCCCCAAGGCTGTCAGTCTAGCCCCCTGCCTTGAGCCGGACCTCCCTTAAACCCCTCTAAATCAGCACTCTGTATGACTGGCTTGAACATCCACCGAGTAAGCGATTGCCCATTCTCTTCCAAGCTGGAGTGGTCGGTCCTTGCTAAGTTTGACTCTCCCAGCTCTGTGGTCTTGCACAAGTTTCTTAAGCTCTCTGAGTTGCAGTTTGCTCATAATGTAAAATGGGTAGAATAGCAATAATTCCACAGGGTTGCATCATTCAGGGACACTGTGTGCCCAGTGGCCAGCATTCTGGTTCACACTCAGCCCAGCCTTCCCTGCTGAGCATCCTTCACAGATAAGGAGACTACCTCCAAAAGAGGCTCAATTTAACTCCTAAGACCATCAAACTTTCTCCTTCTCCTTTCCAGGGCTTGGAGACCTGACTGATCTACACCTTTGGCAGCCTCCACCTGCCCAGCCGCCAAGGCAGTTGGCCTAGCAGAGAACTCAAAAGCCCTCCT
The DNA here is from genome assembly GCA_006410615.1 of Neotragus moschatus. NCBI lineage: Eukaryota > Metazoa > Chordata > Mammalia > Artiodactyla > Bovidae > Neotragus > Neotragus moschatus. Next base: position 316,969 of record SJYA01001452.1, on the reverse strand, counting down.
CAGCCCCTCTCTCCTGCAGGGCAAGCTCACCACTGCTCCCTCCAGTGAGATGCAAGTGCCTGTCAGAGATCCTACCTTACAACCTACTCATCCCTACAAATCTCAACCATATACCTCCCTTCTCCAGTTTCTCCTGGCCCCCAAGGACCTCTTCTCATCTCCCCAAGCTTCCATTCCCAGACTCCTGAGGGCTGGGCTTTTAAAACTTTTCCAATCTGAGCAATGCTGGACTCAGCAACCAGGAGGACGTGGATATGACTCAGGTTCGCTCATTAGCATCCCTGTCTTGCCCTCAGCCCTAGGAGCTTTGATAGCAAGTTTCTCTTGGCAAACTTGGGGACAGATAAGTCCCACTGTCCCAGGGATGGAAAGCTCAGTCCAGCTGGCTTGCACTGGGGGCAGGGAACAGCAGTGGGACTGGGCTCACCTTAGGCTGTGCCATGCCTCTGACCCACTTCTTCCTTGTCAGGTTAGCTCAGGCAGCCACGTGTAGGATGAAGGACCCTGGGACCATGGTGCCCTCTGGGGTGCAGGATGCTGACAGGCAAAGAGGGCCTGCAAGCTGGGATGTGAGAACATCAGAGCTGTCAAGCACAAGCCTGCCTTGCCATGCAGCCTCAGGAACAAGCCTGGGCTGATGGAAGCTGTTTTCCACAGGCTTTTTTCTGGCACAAATCAAGGCATATAGAAAAGACCTTGTGGCCTTTCCTTGGCCCCTTGTAGCAGCTATAAAAGGCTATTCTGGGGATCTGTTTTCTCTCAAAGTGTTTGAAGATACCTAGCCTGGCTGCCTCAGCTCCTCTGAACTATTTAATAATAGTTCTGCTCCTTTTAGAAAAATCACAGAATTTTCCNTCAAGGCATATAGAAAAGACCTTGTGGCCTTTCCTTGGCCCCTTGTAGCAGCTATAAAAGGCTATTCTGGGGATCTGTTTTCTCTCAAAGTGTTTGAAGATACCTAGCCTGGCTGCCTCAGCTCCTCTGAACTATTTAATAATAGTTCTGCTCCTTTTAGAAAAATCACAGAATTTTCCTAATGGGTTGAAACAGTCACACCATCCAGTCTCTCCAGCCCGGTTTCCCACCAAGCACCTTTGACAGAGCATCACCCAGATCTTTAACATCCATCCAAGAAGCTCCCTCCCTCCCAAAGTGGCTCAATCATCAAGAAGCAACTTCAGAGGGGCAGCCCCAGGAAAGCAGTAGGGTGGGAAGAATATGGGCTCTGGATGCTAGCAGCCCTGAGTCTAAATCTTGGGTTTGATACTGTGTGTTTCAAAGCAACTTATCCTTGTTAAGCCTTTGGTTGCTGAGTCTTTTAAAATTATATAATAATACTTATCTCACAGACTTGTCCTGAGGATTGGCTGAAATAAGATCTGCATGGTGAGTAGCACATACAGTTTGCCCCACAAACATTAACCTTTTTATTTGTCCACTGGATTTTTTGGGCACCTACCACACTGGCATAGTTTCCCAAGTGCTATGAACACAGGTCAGATGGCATCACCTCCATTTCTCAGGTGAGAAGAATGAGGCTCAGAGAGGTGCCACAACCTGTAGTGGCCCATAAAGCCAAAAGAAAGAACAACTTCTAAAAATGTCACTGGCCAGTCTTCTCTGGCACCAACTGAGGGCGTGTGGACAGTACCCATCTGAAGACCCATCCCAGTTTTAGCCCCCAGGGCCCACATTCACAGCCATCCCATGCTCTGGTGGCAGATCCACTTTAGGGGCAGCCCCAGTTGAGGACAGTTCAGCCTGGGCAACTTTGTTCCTTTTAACATCCTCCTAGCTTCCTGAGCAGATGAGAAGTTGGGGGGAGCCTCAGTCATTTGGGTTAAGAAGTGAGGGAGAAGGGACAGGAAAGGAGAAGCTGAATAGGGGAGGTGTGTGTCCAGGCAGGGGAGAGAAAGGCTGGCAAGGGGAAAGATGTGTATGTGTGTGTGTGTGTGTGTGTGTTAGTTGTTCAGTCATGTCTGACTTCTTTGCAACCCCATGGACTGTAGCCCGCCAGGCTCCTCTGTCCATGGGATTCTCCAGGCAAGAGCATTGGAGTGGGCTGCCATTCCCTTCTCCAAGGGAAAAATGAAAGCCTGGCAAAGGAGGAAGGTGAGATGAGACAGCTGGAGATTAGAAATCGAGGCCTCCTTTACTAGGGGGTCTGGTGAGGAGGTAAAAGATGGTGGGGCTTATTCTTCTGCTGGAACCAGGATCTGGGCCCCAAGAAAGGGACTGACTGGCTCTGTTTCCCTATTAGATTAAAGCAAGAGGTCCCTCTCCCTTACTTTCCTGTCTCCCAAACCTAGCACATATGGACAGTCCTCAAGCCCAGGCTTATCTCAAATCAAACCATTTCAAGATCCTCCCTTAGGAAGCATCCATTTTTATGTGAATAAAACTACTTGGAAAAGGAAGTGTTATCAGGCTCTCTGGCTCTCCTCCTTCCTCCACCTGCCTGTGCTCACACTCCACCCCCTAACCCGCCTACCTGCCCTCCCCCAGCCTGGTTATTTCAGTCCCCGGCAGCCTCCCATGCTGGCACCCGCCCGGGTCCAGAAGGCCCCGAAAGCTCTGAGTTCTGGGCCCAGCTCAACCACCAGCCCTCAAGACAGCCCTCATTGCTGGGTCCTTCCTGGGCCTCTGTGTTCCCACTGCCAAATGGCACCAAGTTCTCTGTCTTCTAAGGACTGGGCCACAGCTCCAATGAAAGACCAAAATGATGCTTCCCCAGAGTAGAGCAGAATTTCATATGAGCATCCAGCCCAGACATACCACAGCCATTTGGGGTTCTCAGTGGAAGTAGCTGTCTTCTGTCTTTCTTTGTCCCTGAAAGGTCAGCGGGGGAGGACACAAGCTATTTGTCCTGAGCTGTTGTGTGTTGTCTATAGAGACCTGGGAGGCAGGCCAGAGGCTGTCATTCGGAAATAAAAAGATACTGGGGCAGCCATTTAATCCCGTCTGAGTCTGTTTCTTCATGAGAAATGGAAATAACAACGTCATACACACATGGCTACCTGTACATATATATATATATATGCTACTGATTGTAAGAACCAAGACACTCAGGGCCAGGGTGCGCGAAGTGAAGGAAATGAGGTCAGGGCAGATTTCAAGGCCAGGTAAGGTGGTAAGAACTGCCACCAGGGACCAGGTCCCTTTGAGCCTTGATACCCCAGTCTCCTTGGGGTACACTTTACAAGGTACAGCCCTCACCAGGGTGCCTAGCTGACCCCAATGTGAGGGCCCCCACACACCTGGCTCCTGCAGGTGTAAGAGCCTCCTGGAGGGTCAGATGCCCCGCCAGCCCTGTGACCCTGGTGTGACTATGGAGTCATTAAATACGGCTACAACTCCAGCCAGGGTGCTCTTTGCTCTGAGCCATCTGTAGACTGGAGAACAACCTGGTGGGGTCAAATATAACAGGTAGAAGGGCAAGACTGGCCCAGCACCCTGGTCAACCTTCCTGTGGTTGGTTGGTGAGATCTTTAGAGGGCAAAGTCCTTGAAGGAATGAGTAAATCGGCCTGGGGTCCAGGCAGAGGAAGGTCATAGTGTGGGGCTACCTCACAGACTGCATGGAGGGACTGCCAGCACTCAGCCCTGCCTGCTACAGAGCAGGTGTATTGCCTGGATGGCCACAGTTCTATGAGCACATGGACTGTGGCACCCAATGAGATAATGAATGAGGATGGGGGTGGAGACGGAGGTTGCCAGGTGACATAGATGCCCAGTTAGTTTGAATTTCAAATAGATAACCAAACAAAACAAACAAACAAAAAAACTAATATGAATACGTCCCCTGCAATATTCAGGAAATACTTGTACTGAAAAGTTAAGCATTGTTTCATCTGAAAGTACAGTGTAACTGGTCATCCTGTATATTATTTGCTAAACCTGGCAAATGTGGGGTTGAGGTGGAAGGTCTCCGTGTAGGGCCCAACCTGCCTGCCGAGGCCCACTCACCGGAGAAGAACTGGCTGATGGAGGTGGGAAGGAGCGTGAGGAAGGCCAGGGGGTGGGCGAAGGAGATGGACAGGACTGCAGAGATGTAGGCCACGCCAGCCACCGTGGAGTAGAGGCAGGCCAGCGAGGTGTAGAGGCAGAACAGGACGAAGTTTCGCAGGTTCCTGCTCCCGATGCAGTTGCCAGTGAAGAAACAGTGGTGGTCGTGCCTCAGGGTGACTCTGGCGCACACGCGGCAGAAGTGGGTGCTGGGCGGGGCGCACGGGGCCCTCCTGGCCTCAGCGCCCCGGCAGGCATCCAGGTCGTCGGGGGAGTTCTGGATGACCAGGACGTAGTTGCCCAGGGCATTGGCGGAGAGGAACAGGAAGAGCGCTCCGTGGAGCAGGGCGGGCGAGAAGAGGCGGGCGGCCGTGGGGTCCTCACGCATGCGGGGCAGAAACAGGAAGAGCTGCAGCACCAAGGTCACCAGGGCTATGCACAGGAAGTAGGCGGGGGCCACCACGTTGAGCAGCCTCAGGGCCAGCATCTTCAGTCACATTCCTAAGGGTCCAGGGTGAGAGGGAGACTTACCGCAGTGTCCTGAGGGCGCCCTAGGTGCTCCCCAGTTCTGTCTATTCTGCTCCACGAAAATCCACATCCCTCAGATCGCCCCTCTTCTTCTCCCTAACCGCGACCCAGCAGGCCTGACACCCTGAGATCACCATGGCCTCTGGGGGCCAAGCCCTACCTCCTCGTGTCTGCCTCCTCCATTTTTGAGCAGCCTCAGGACCCTGGAGCCCCCCTGGGGGCCAGGCACGAGGAAGCCTAGGTCAAAGGCTAGTTCTCAGTCTGTAGAAGGTGGGGGAGGGAGGGGAGCTAGGGCTCTGCTCCTCTGTGGCCGTGGAAACGTGCCCGGGCTTGGGATTTCTCCCTCCGACCCCTAGGAGGACAAAGCAGAAGATCTGGGGTGGGGACGGATGGAAATGACCTACTGCCAGTCCTGTTTCACCTCCCCTTTCTCTGCCCCACCACCCATATTGGGCAGTACTCAGCAACCTTACCCATACCCCAAAGAGCTTTGGGGGTATGTGTGCCTGTGGGTCCCCTGATGTTTGCATGGGATGTAGGGAGCTGTTCCTTGTGTGTGATTCTATCTGTGTAATCTGTGTGTGCACCTGTGTATCTGTGTTTATGTGTGTCTGAGTGTACACATAGCAGCCGCTGCCACCTGGCTTCTTAGAAAAATCAATGACAACAATCAATACATTCACACACACATTTAGGATGGGGGGAGCACACCGGAATACCAGGGTCAGCTGGTTTTGCTCAGTCCATCTCTCCGACTGCTGACTGCCCTAGCTATTTCTCGGCAAAGAGGCAACGAAATTAAAATCCCCCTAGGCCCCCTCCCCCGCCCTCTCCCACCACCGCCCACTTTGCGCCTGCCTCCCGCCCTCCTGATGCGAGAAACCCAAACAACCCCGATGGCGCCGCCAAAACCCTTTGGATGCCAACAAGCTCTCCCCCGGCACAGAAGTGCCTGCTTGGCCAGCCTTTCAGCGGACCTACCCCCGCCGCGGATTTCAGCCCCACACCAACACATTATTCCCCTTCGCCCCTCACAGTCCCGGTTCCTGCCCAGCTTCGGAAGCCACTGAAAAATAGGATTCTGGGCGCCCGCGAGAACTTTTCCAGGGGCTCAGGAGTAGGCGAGCCTGAGACTCGAGAAAAGTTCTAGGAAGGGTTGTTGCACCCAGGATGGGCGAATGACACGAGGCCTCGGTCCAGGCTGTCCCGTGCCAATCGGGTGACTGATCACCTTGGAGTCCCCTTTGCAGGTGCCGGAGCCCCCAGAAGACTCGCGGCCGCCTTAGGACCGCGGGCCTCTGTCAGCGCCGGGGTCTCGGCGCAGGGCTGAGACCACTGCGGGTGGTCGCTGGGGGCCCCTCATCGCCCCTCCGCCAGACGCTCCGGGGGGGCTGCGGCGGCGGCGGCTCTGCCCACCCCCAGAGAGCCGGCAACCCGGGCTCCGGCGAGAAGCAAGTGTCTTCCCCACGCCGGTCGCCAGGGGGGCCGCGGGAGCAGCTTCCAGATGCGCCGCGGCGCCGGGAAGAAGGACGGGCTGGGGGCTGCGAGGGGCGCACTGCCGGCGGCCGCAGCCCCAGCCGCGAGCGGGAGAAGGGACCGCGGGGACCGCCCGGGCGGCCCCGGCGCGCAGGGAGCTGTCCGTTCAGCACTGGCGCCGGCCTCGCCCGCCGAGAAGGGAGGCACAGCCGGGGCCCCGGAGAGACAGACAGCGCGGGCGGCCGCGGGCTGGGCGGCCACCGCCTCCCGGGCGCCCGGGAAGCCGCCCCCCGCGCCGCCGCAGAGCGGGTGGGGAGAGGAACTCACCGAGCTCTGGTCGCCGACAAGAGGAGCCCCGGACGCCGGCTCTCGCCCTTCCCGAGGCTGCAAAGTTGCGGGCTCGGCCCCACGGGCTCTCAGCCTCCTCACGCTTCGCTGGGGGACCGGGCAGGTAGCGGGGGTGTCGGGAGGAGGGAGCGGGCAGCTGCCGTCCTCCCACTTGGGCGCCGGCGAGTGGGGGCCAGGAGGCGGCGGGGACGGCAGCTGGGCATCCCCCCACCCCGCCCCTCCCAGAGCCCCGCCAATCCTCCCTTCCCTCCTGGGGGCGGCGCTCTGGCCACCCCGCTCAGC
>SJYA01001452.1:273109-304720 GCA_006410615.1 Neotragus moschatus | reverse complement strand
CCCCCCAGCCAACCTTCCCCCACCTCGTTCCTCTGGAGCGGGCTGGGGCTCCCCGCCTGACTTCAGCCACCAGTCCAGCTGTGAGCTCTGGGTTCAGCCCTGATGTGGACGCTCTCTCACCGTCATCTGTTCCTTTCCTCCCCACTGTGGCTGGGACCCTTCCATCCTCTCCTGTCGTTCTCATACTGAGGAAATCGGAGGGGATTAGGAGTTCAGCTTTTCCCTGGGGGACGACCACCCTTGAAGATCAGCGTCCTTGTGGTGATGGCTTGAGAGCCCCGACCCTGGAGCCTGTCTGCCCCAGGGTCTGAATGGCCATCATTCACAGCTGGGTGATCTTCAGATTCCAGTTTCCCCATCTGTAAAAGAGAGAAGTGAGCTTATATGACAACAATCTATGTAAAGAGCTTAAACCGTGCCTGCACAGGGTGAACGCTATTCGAGCATTCGTTTGTAATTATTGACTCTATTGGGCCCTTACTGGGAACCAGGCACTATGCTAAGCCTTTAGCATGAGGCAGCTTTGTTCATCCTCAGCAGAAGCTCTGTGATGTCCATTGTATGGATAAGGAGACTGAGGCTCGGAGGAGCTAAATTCACATGCCCAAGGACATACGGCAGGTAAGTGGCAGAGCCTAGATTTGAACTAATGCAGCTGCTCTCAGCCTCTACACAGCCCAGCATCACCCTGAGACCCAGAGGGAGTTCTGACTTGGGAGAAAGGAGTATAACTGAGCCATTTATCCAGACACAGAGCTTGAACAGCTTGAACCAGGAGCTTCTTCTGCCTGGTCTTGGCCCCATCTCGCTTTTCCTAATTCCTTTCTTTTTTCTGACCCCGCTAGTCTGAGGTAGGTACCGAACGGCACCAAGAGGGTGGGCACAGTTGGCCAGTGTGCGTCAGATGGAGGTTGGAGGGAGCAGAGAGGGCTTTAGAACCCCTGCAGGAATAAGGGCACAGTTCTCTTGAACTGTCAGAGATCACTTCACTGCCCTGTTACACTCCTCTGGGTGAAGGCAAACATCATAAATGAGTAATTATTTATTGCTTCCTCAACTGGTTGATTAAAACAAGAGTAATTCCTTAAAATGAGGACAAGATGCTTGTCAGCGCAGCCTATATTTTTGAAGCATCAGATACTGTTTTCTCTGTATTTTAACAGTAGGCATCAAAATGAAAGACAAGCAGGAAACCTTTTCGTGTTCTGCAAGGGTCTTACGTGTAAGCAAAAGAACAGCTTGCCAGGTGTTGGCCTCTGAGAATCTGGTAGCCCTGGGAGGCCTGATGGCCAGAGGGCAGGCACAGGAAAGCACAAGTGGTCTTTTTTTTTTTTTTTTTTCCTTTAGAGCCTCTTTGTGTCAAGATCACGGCTGTCTGGACCCTTTTCAGAAGCCCTGCCTGCCTCTCACCCTGGCTTGGGAGGAAGGGAATGGAGGACTTGGCTGTATTGATTGAAGATCTCCATTCCCTAAATACCTTGAGAGTCAGGCGGTATTTCTAATTTTATTTTGCATATGGGTGTGTGGTGGGAAGGTGTGTGTCTGATTGTGTGTGTGTGTGTGTGTGTGTGTGTGTGTGTGTAAGGGGAGGGAAGGAGAGGGAGAAAGGAGAAGCTAAAGAACATGGGAAGATGTTGGTGGGGGAAGGGAGCATTCAGCCAGGAAAGAGATGGAGATCTGGCCTTGAAAACACAAACGGACAAGAGCAATTATTTGCTTAGAAATACGGTTTATCAACCGAAAAGGACATTAAAGCTTCAAGTCTAGAGCTGGTAGTTCCCTAGCACTCCCCTCCCTGACTCCGTGAACTGAGGAGGAGGAAGAAGAGCCAAGTGTTATTTTGTTTTTCTAAAATTGGTGAGTATCTTTGACAAAATCAATAGGGAAGGCAATTTGAAAACTTCAGTTCTGGCCCCATCAAAATTAATCAGACTAAGAACGGACACTTTACTGCCACTGACCGCTGCTCTGGCCCCTGGAGCAAAGTCGTCTTACCTCTCTGCTCTTAGTATTCTCACCTGTAAATGAGATGAAGAGGTTACCTTGTGATGGAGATGGTCAAATGGGATAAAATAAGTGCCTCGTCCCGGCAGGAGATTGGACAGTGTTAGCTTTTTTCTCCTCCTGCCTATCTCTTTTCTGGGCTCTTATCTTTATTCACAAGAACATCGTATCTTTTCAACTAAAATGAGAGCTCCTGGTCTATGTGGGAAGTATTTGGGGGTCTCCTCCATATCTCCTAACATGATGGTTTGTCCAGAAGGGATGCTGAGTGCAAATGTATCAATGATGGATTGATTCTGGACTTTGAGAGAAGTAGCTGTGTTCCAAGGTCTTTGGAGTGTCTGATGAGCACACATTTCCTATTGATCTTGCATCCCGCCACCACCTACCCCAACTATAATCTCATCCTCCATAAACAGCATCAGAAAATAATTTATAAACCACACTCTGCATCTCCCTTATCATATATTCTCATAGTCAAGCTACGACTCTACCTGCAGACAACCCCAAGGGAGCAGGAACACAGACAGGCATCTGACTGCTGCTGAGTGTTTTCTCAGAAATATGTACCACACATCTTGCTATTTGGTGATGTTATCTGAATAAAATGAACTCCCTCCCTAGGGGCAATTATTCCATTTGCCTCAAAATGTTGTGTACAAAGAGAAAAACTGCACAGTAAGTGGCTTCTTCCTTCTATGAGGATCCATACAAATGTCTGTCTGGCCCTACAACTCAAGTGTTGGGACAGAGAATATTCCAGGATTCAAGGGCCATACCTCAGGAGGCTGTGGGGAGTGGGTTCCATTCATTCTTGTGCTCTTATTTCAGATTGATCATGAACACAGGCTGGGGTCTCAAGGCTAACTGGTGCCCTGAAATTAAGATCTTAATAGACCTCCTCAGATAGGATGCTCTTTACTGCCAAGAACAAGTTGTAGCCAGGGGCAACCATAAAGTGCTCCCCAATTCTCAGAAGGTTCAGTGAGATACCATCCCTGCCTGCCTTGTATCCAAAAAGATATAAGTGCCATCTTTGTCTTAGCCAGCCAAATACATGAAAATTGGGTTATCTCAGAATTTCTATTTGGAGGTGGTAATTTGGTTGGCCAACTACATCTTCATTTTAATGATATTACTTTAATGCAATCAAGTACTTTGCAGGTTACAAAGTGCATCCACAAAATTAAAATTTCATTCTGCAAGTCTCTCAACAGCCCTGTAAGCTAGCTGGGGAAATGTTATTAAACCCATTTTTCTTACGAGGAAACTGAGGTTCAGAGATTTGTGGCATGTTGATTTGTAAGCCTGGCCTGTGTTCAATTTAAAATGTGACTTAACACATTAACATCTCATTGATGGTTAACTTTTTTAGAACATACAGAAAGGACAAAGGTACATGGCATACTTCCCTAGAATAGAAGACCTGCATAATCTCTCTTTAAGTAAGTTATTTGTGTAAAATTACATAAAGAAAGGCTGCACTGTGTTAATCAGATGCTCTCCCATTTGTGCTGCTGGAGAGTGTGAATGTGGTTAAGTCAGTGATGCTCAATCACCCAAGGCCACATGTCAAGGTAGGAGCAGCAGGTCTGAACGTCACCCTCTGGGTGACAGGTAACCTCAGTGGTCTCCTGGGTAATGGATGCATCAGAATGGAGACGTTCACTGGGCTTGGCAAAGTCTTCTTTGAAATGTTCAGGCTGCGGGAAAACATGCGATCTTTTATCAATTAGCCGTGGTTTCCAGGGACTGTGCAGGCAGTCCTGGTAGGAACGCCTAAACCTGTGGACCAGTACACAGCTTAGCAGACAGGGGTGGTGGCAGCAAGATTAATTGGCCCTTTCATCTCAAAGCCTGAAGGAGGCAGAGGGAGAGAGAAAGAGAGAGGTGCAGGGAGGGAAAAGAAAAAGGAGGTAGAAAGCAGAGGGAAGGAGAAGGAAGATGAGGGGGAAAGAAGAGGAAGGGAGGGGAGAGGGTGGACCTTCACTTGCCTGATGCAACCTCAGTTTCTGTTTTCGTGATGGAGGTGCAGGGAGAGATCAGCTATCTCTATGGAGAGCCCGGCAATGCCAGGTGTCCAAGAAGGGAGGGAATGAGGCAGAAGGTTGACATCTCAATTAGAGGAGGAAGAGGGCAGACCTGGAGGCTGAGGTCACTGCAGTGCCCTTGGCTGTTTGTAGGACTCTCAACACATGGTTACAGGTGCAGAGCAGCCAGCAGCCCAGACCTCACACCCTGAACCCCCTCTGCCTCCATATCTCCTCTGCTCTAGCAGTGATGGCCCAGGGCCCAGTGTGATGTGATGAAAAAAACCACGTGTTTGGGTGTGAGATTTTGATGTCTGCTGACTTGGACTTGAAGCCTTGTTTTCCCATTCACTTGCTATGTGACCTTGAGGAAGTTCTGGTCACACAGAACTTAGCCACTTTGAGCCTCAGATACCCTGCCCATTAAATGGGGATTTTTAACTAACCTGAGGCGTTTGTTGTGAATTTTAAATGATAAAGATAGCACCTGCCCTTTCAACTGAAATAGTCCCCCTGGCTACTAACAAACAAAAAATCCTGCTTGTTGCATGGCACTCGTTGCTTCAATGATGATCCTATTTGTGTGTTTGTTTATTTGCTTGTTTATTGTCTCCTTCTTTCTGATAAACTATAAACTTCCAAGGGCAGGGACTTACCTCTCAGTTTTGTTTCTGTAGCTTAGACCTGGCATGGAGCCTGGCACACAGTGAGTACTCAGTAAATATTAGAATGAATAAGAAACAGTCTTGGGGAAAAAGGTGCCTGAGGGAACAATTCAGCTGTGAAAATCTATACCTTGATTTTGGTGGTAGTTACATAACTGTATGTTTGTCAAAACTGTAGAACTGTACACTTCAAGAGGGTAGACATTACTGTATGTAAATTATATCTCAAAATCTGACCTTTAAAAATAGGCTAGAGGGAACAACAGATAAACAGAATTCCACGAAGTAAAGACTGATATCTACTGACACTTATTGTATACCTAGCTGAGAAGGGGCCAGAGCCTCCACATTGGTTATTTCATTTAATCCTTACAGCACCCATGCAATGAAAGTCTGATTCTATTTAATTTTGTAGAGAGGGAAGTGGAGACTCAGAGTGGTTATGAGATTTGCCAGGATTGCAAAGCTTGCTGGCTGCAGAGATAAACTTCAGGTTACTTGGTCCCAGTGGCTAGGCCTCACCCAGTGTGTTTCCTTCTGTGTTTCTTACACCTAAACCCTCACACAGACATAAGATTAAAGAGACAGCTTTTCTTATGGAAAGGGAACTTATCATGCTGAGGTCAATCTATTACATCATAGCATGAATTAGGCAGCTAGAATCTTTTCTCAGTGAAACAGGATGTAGAGAGAATGAGCTTTTTGCTGGAGACAGGGAATGGGGTAGGGTGGGGATTAGAATGAACACAAAGAGACTTGGGCTTCCCAGGTGGCACAAGTGTTGCTAGAATCCACCAGCCAGTCAAGGAGATGCAAGAGACAAGGGTTCGATCCCTGGGTCAGGAAGATTCCCTGGAGAAGGAAATGGCAACAAGGAGCCCAACGGGCTACAGTCCATAGGGTCAAAAAGAGTCAGACATGACTGAAGCGACTGAACATGCACACACACGTAGGACTGTTACATAGATTAAATGATAACACCTGTAAGCACTTAGAAAAGTGGCTGGCATAGAAATACTAAATAAGAGACAGAAGCCCCGTGGACAGAGGAGTCTGACTGGCTACAGTTCACCAGTCACAAAGATTCAGACGCAACTGAGCAACTAAGCACACACACTCACGCTATTGTAATTAATTAAGATTCGTTTCTGGACTCCCCTGGGGGTCCAGTGGTTAAGAATCTGCCTGCCAATGCAGGAGACATGGGTTTGACCCCTGGTCCAGGAAGATCCCATAGGTGGAAGGGCAACTTAACCTCTGCACCGCAGATACTGGAGCCTGTGTGCCTAGAGCCTGTGCTCTGCAACAAGAGAAGCCACGACAATGAGAAGCCCAAGCAACGAAGAGTAGCCCCCACTCCCTGAAACTAGAGAAAGCCTGGGCACAGCAACAAAGACCCAGTGCAGCCAAAAATAAATAAGAATTTAAAAAATGTAACATCAAGTTGCGTATTAATTAAATATCTTTAAAAAAAGAGAGTAGGTTCTATGACATGTGAAAGAAATCCCAAGAAAATACTGGTTTAAGCTAAGATGGAAATTTATTCTCACTTTAGTGAAGTTTAAAGGAGACAATCCAGGGCTGCTGTGGAGGCTCTGTGATATCCGCTCAGACTGTCTCTCCCTTGTTGCTCCATCATCCCAAGTATGTGGCCTCATGGTCCAGAATGGTTGCTCCTGCCCCAGCCATCATGTTCATATTCCAACCAGCAAGAAGGAGAAAAGGAGAAAGGCTATACACCTCTTTTTAAGGGTGTTTCCTGGAAGTTGCATGCAACACATCCATTTACTACCTCTTATCGCCCAGAACTTAGTCACGTGGCCACGTGTGTGTGCATGAGTACTTCCTAAGTCACTTCAGTCGTGTCTGACTCTTTGTGACTCTATGGACTGCTGCCTGCCAACCTCACCTGTCCATGTGATTCTCCAGGGAAGAGTATTGGAGTGGGTGGCCATGCCCTCCTTCAGGGGATCTTCCTGACCGAGGGATCAAACCTGCACCTCTTACGAGCCCTACATAGGCAGGCATGTTCTTTACCACTAACACCACCTGGGCAGCCTCACATGGCCACACATAGCTGCAAGTAACTAGGTAACGAGCTAAAATTTGTGAATTGTATTGATAGGCCTGAGCCACCAGGGAAGCCCCATGAAAAAGAAAAGGAAAATTAATTTGGGGGACAACTTTGATGTTTTTTCTTCTACTAGAAACATTTAGACGTATTCAAGCTATTTATCCCCCAGGTCTCAGGACAGATGCAAGATTTTCCTGGCACTTCTAGCCTCTCTGAGATTCCAGCTCCTCACTGGGCAGTTGGAGCCTCTACCCACTGCCCTTTCCTATTCCCTCACCAACCCTTGACTTCCTCTTGGCATTTCTCCTCCCAGAAATAGGTCCAGGAAAGGCAGCTACAGCTTGCCAAAGCTTTGACCTCAAATGATCATGGACAGTGAGCAATACAGGCAGCTGTGGTCAGTATCCCGGACCATCTGGCCAGCTCAGCAAGCTTGAAATCTGGCCCCGGGTGAAACAGAAAGGGGAGACAGAAGATATACATTTTAAATATTTTTAATTTTTTAAAATTTTATGAGTGGCATGTTTTACAAGAAAATGCAAATAATATATTAAAAATAAAGCATAAATCCTTTCATCCTAAACCCAAAGATAATCATCATTAATGTTTTATAAGTGTCTTTCGATCTTTTATTTACTTGGACTTTGCCCCCTTAATTACAAATCTGGGCTCACAACTTCATCCTCTTTTATAATCAGTATTTAAAATTCAGCAATAATAAAACACTTCTTCCATGCTGATACATATGTTTCCCACATCATTTTCAACGGACAGCTTACAGAAGGGACATGGTTTTGTAGGGATGCCCACAATTTGGCTTTGACCTTGATATCTCAACAGAATACACTCTTCATCTTCAGCCATGGTCACTGAAAGGCTGAAAAGCTTGGTTCAGACATTAGCATCATTTCTGGGTTCCCTGGACTTGCACATGACCCATGAATGTGACCATGTTATGAAACCTTCGCATCTATGAAGCAAAATAATCTGCATTATACACACGGCATGTCATTTGGCTTGACTGCTAATAATCACCTTCAAGTGTGGATAACCTTCTAGATGTAACTTGTAATGGGTTCTTCTCTTGTGCTCTGTTGAAATTCTATCAGTCAGTCAAAGAATAAAGATACATATTTATTATTGCAAAGGTAAAATGCGTATCACTCATGACGGTTATCATGAGCAAGTTCTGGGAGATGGTGAGGAGAGGGAAGCCTGGCTTGCTGCAGTCCATGGGGTTTCAAAGAGTTGGACTCGACTGAGCAACTGAACAGCAACATGATAATTATAAACACTGTCTCTTTTTAGTACAGAATTCGAGTATTTAAATATAGAAGGAAACATTGATAGCTAATAAAAATATTGTCAGCCAAATTCCTTTAGAAGATACTTTTTGAGGCAACAATAAGAAAACATTAAAATAATAGTATGAAGCAGAATAATAGAGGTTCAGTCCAGTTCAGTCGCTCAGTCGTGTCCGACTCTTCGCCACCCCATGAATTCCAGCACGCCAGGCCTCCCTGTCCATCACCAACTCCCGGAGTTCACTCAGAGTCGCGCCCATAGAGCCAGTGATCCCATCCAGCCATCTCATCCTCGGTCGTCCCCTTCTCCTCCTGCCCCCAATCCCTCCCAGCATCAGAGTCTTTTCCATTGAGTCAACTCTTCGCATGAGGTGGCCAGAGTACTGGAGCTTCAGCTTTAGCATCATTCCTTCCAAAGAAATCCCAGGGCTGATCTCCTTCAGAATGGACTGGTTGGATCTCCTTGCAGTCCAAGGGACTCTCAAGAGTCTTCTCCAACACCACAGTTCAAAAGCATCAATTCTTCGGTGCTCAGCTTTCTTCACAGTCCAACTCACATCCATACGTGACCACTGGAAAAACCATAGAGATTATATTTAATTTTAATTTTTGTAGAATTGAGATACTAACATTTGTAACACCAAACAAAAAAATCTTTTAAAATGTAGTCAACTTTTAGTAACCTTATTCTGTGTAGGGCATGAAACTTTAATCAAAAGGCTTATTTGTAATTATTTACACCTTGTAAAGGCAAACGAAAAACAGAATGTCTACCAACTTCCCAATTTCACGAGGAGGCAAACCTCTAAAGTGATGTGTAACACTACCCATGACAAATCATATTTGACCCTATGTGGGAAGAAATATAAAGAATATGAAGAAAAGAATAAGTTACTAGAACAAGTGAGGGTCGCACTCCTTCACCACCCTCAGCTGAAAGAAGCATCAATTTATGCGTCATATAATATGCCTCAAATGTGCGTCATATACAGTACAGGAGCAAGCTCGTTAACTCCCAGCACTGGAGAAGAATTGTTCTTGCGTTAAAATGTTAAACAGTTAGTGTTGACATTCATTAACGAAATTAGTTATCATCACAGATAATCTCTGATAACATTTTCGATGTACTCCTTTAACAAAGACGCTCGTTTCGTGAAGGTCATGTTAGCCCTTGGCCTGGACTTCAGCTAAATGAACAAGATTGATCTTGGCCATTTGGCATTCAGCCGAAGTGTGTGTTGAGCGCATCGCTAACTTTATATTACTTCCAATTTCTCGCTATTGTTAGTAACATTGCGATGAATGTCCTACCACAAACAACTCTACGATTATATCCTTGGCTGAATTCCAAGAAGTGGAATGGCTGGGTCTAAAGGACCCCTATTGCCAAACTGCCTCGCTAGAAAGTTTGTACCCANCGAAGTGTGTGTTGAGCGCATCGCTAACTTTATATTACTTCCAATTTCTCGCTATTGTTAGTAACATTGCGATGAATGTCCTACCACAAACAACTCTACGATTATATCCTTGGCTGAATTCCAAGAAGTGGAATGGCTGGGTCTAAAGGACCCCTATTGCCAAACTGCCTCGCTAGAAAGTTTGTACCCATTTCCCCGCCCCCCCCCCCATTCACAGGAGTGGAGCAAGGAGAAACTGGTTCCTGGCTCCAAAACAGCTTGGCATTTGCCTCCTCAACCTCCTACAGTAGTTGGCAGTTGGATGGTTGAGAGTAGAATCTTTTGGATACTTCCAAACCCTCCTGGATTCCACCATGGCCGTCATAGCTAGACCTTCTTCTGGGTTTATCTTGTTTCTGGTATTATGTTAGACCTTTTAGGTACTCCTTGCATTGTAACCCTCACGATGATCGTCTTAGTAAATATTACTAGTCTCATTTTGTATATGAGGAAACTGAAGCTCAAGCATTGGGTGGCCCTGCTCCCATCCGTAATGGAAGCCTCCAGAAGCTGGCCAAGTAGCAGACTGAAAGCCTTTTCCTGCAAGTAAATGAAACTGTAAATTTCAAACCCCATCATGCCAACTGTTCAGCCCCTGGAGGCTAACGGGCTCCCTGAGCCCTCCTGCCTGCATGCATTTCCAGCCAGGGCTTGAAGGTGGAATAAAGATGAAAGACAGTGCTGACCAAACCCGGCTCTGCTCTGGGCTGGGCTCTCTGCTGGGCATCTTGTGAGCTTTCGTGCCCATCGCTTCTCGGTTGTTTCTAAAGGAAACTGTGCCACAGCCTGTTATCCCTGAGCAAGTCACCCCTGTGTGTGTGTGTGTGTGTGTGTGTGTGTGTGTGTGTGTGTGTGCATGCGTGTGGT
Source organism: Neotragus moschatus (assembly GCA_006410615.1). Taxonomy (NCBI): domain Eukaryota; kingdom Metazoa; phylum Chordata; class Mammalia; order Artiodactyla; family Bovidae; genus Neotragus; species Neotragus moschatus. Next base: position 294,319 of record SJYA01001452.1, on the reverse strand, counting down.
AACTCACAGTGCCAGGAGAAGGTCAAGACTGTTGGCTACAGAATCCCCTCATAGCAAGTTGACAGTTGACTACTTGGGGAGAAGGGTAAATGGTGACCACATGTCTGGGACTTAGGCACCATCTCCTGCAGGTCTCAGACTGCAAGGCTCGAGAGCTATTATCTACATCTTACTGGAGAAGAGCCAGAGGCTTGAGAAAATGCTCAAGGACTCAAAGCCAGCACGTGGTGAAGGACCCAAATAGCCCAGTATAGAAGTTCACGCTTTCTCCAATCCAGATGGGAAAATACACCGTACTACATATTCTATTACTCTTGTAAGAGCCTGAAGCCTTGCGAGAGAAACAAAAAGCGTCTTCAGAAGAACCACAGAAGCAGGAAGGCTCTTGTTCTGAGGTCCTCGCAGAGGAAACACGCGTTGTCCCTGAGAGCTGAGGGAATCCCACAAGGGTGGACTGCCTTGGGGGGTGCTGCTGAGCCCCGACCTTCAACTGCCTGGGCTGAGGGGGTGGGAGCCGTGGGGAGCTGTCTTCTCCTGTGAGGACCTGCCCCCTTCCTTTCCTTTGCTAAGTCTGGGCCTTGGAAGTGACACCCCAAAGCCTAAAGGAGATGAGGATGGAAGCCAGTCTCCCTTCCTCCCTGGCATCCTTCAGCAGACACACATACAAGACCCATGGGTGCCGCAGCCAGAACTTGGAGCCACAGACCTCAATCCGATCTGTCTCAGTCACGCTCCAGCTCTGTGACGTTGAGCAAGTCACTTAACCTCTCTGAGTTACTTAGCTCAAGCCATAGAATGTGGGCATGCTAGTATTTCTTTATCAGTGGTTGTAAGGACTGAGTGAGCTGATGCCCCAGCCCCATTGTTGCCTCAGCCAGAAGCTGCCTCCCAAATCACTGTCTCCAGGGCCCACCTGTGCAGGGAGCCACCTTGGGCATGGTTTGGGACCCCTGGAGCTCCAAAGACCCACCTGGGGCCCTCCAGGATCTCACTCCAAAGCCTTGTAGGCTGCAAGCTTATTCTAGCCTTCAGGCCTTTGCATGTACTGTGGCCCCAACCTGGAACACTGCCTGGCCCTCTGCCTGCTTTATTAAATTAGTTCAGGCTTGACATAGCTGTCCCTCTCGCCAGAAATCCTCCCTTAGGCCCCCCAAGTCCAGCTGACATGTGTCTCTCTGCACTATGTCATGTAACGTTTTCATGTCCTGTTCTCCACTGGATTGCGAGCTCATGAAATGCAGGGACTAGGTTCTGCCCATATTGTTCCCACAAAGCCTAGCATGGGACTTGGCCCAGAGCAGATGGTCAGGACATGTGCACAAAGTAGAAGGAAGGATGAAAAGAGTCTATATGAGCCTGAGTAGCAAAACTATGGGGACCGACTACAACAGAACCTCTGTTTGGGCCAGGGACTAAAAGATGAGGACAGGACTTTAGTTACCATGATTGCCAGGGCCTTTGTTCATTCTGCCAGGCAAGAGAAGATATGTCTAGGGCCGCCCAGTACGGTTGTTCAGGTTCTGCACTTTACAGTTCCAGGGGGCATCATTTTCACACTTGAGCCATCATGGATTTAAGTGATCATTTTGACAGTTTCCAGTAGATGGCAATAAAACATTTGAGTTTGGGGCATTTTGTGTGTGCATGTGTGTGCGTGTGTGTGTGTGTGTGTGTGCGGGCGCGCACGCAAATGCACTGTTTGGGTTCTCCACTGTTGTGTGCGCCTGTCTACCGGCCCTCCAATCTGCTGAGAGGTTGCCTGACATCCCCTGCCCTGTCACACCTCCTCTTTACTTCAGGGCTCTATAAACCACTGCCAGGACCTTCGTGTTGGACTGGGGATTTCAGGGGAGAGAGCCACTTAGAGCCAGAAATCCCCAGTTGCAGCTTTTGTTCCAAAGAAGGGGGTGTTTGTGATCAGAAGCCCTGGGTTCAAGTTCCAGCTGCTGCATTTCCTAGTGAGTGGTCTTGGGCAAGTGACTCTGCAGTCCTGGGACCTACCCTTCTCTTCTGGAAAGACTGCAGTCATCATCCGTGCCCTTGAGATTGTGAGGAACAGATGCTACCCTGAACATGACAGCTCCATTGGTAGCCGTAGAACACCCTTCCTAGGAATGTCCTGTCTTAGCAATATACAGGGTTTTCCCAGCTGACCCCGGGAGGATTATACTATTTGGGCAGGGGTGTGCCACAGACCACATTGACTCCTATTTTATCATTGCCCCGCCCCCCAGAGTCATCTTCCCCCAATACATTTCCCTCCTGGTCTCCACCACTGTTCCATCCCAAGGGACGCTTCAGTCTCTGCTCCAAACAGAAGTCACTGAGCATCTTCTGCGTGCTAGGGGCTACGGTGATCTCTCCCTCAGTTTCTCACAGTCCCCAGGGGGCAATAAAGTTAGCATAGTCATCATTTGTTTCTGAGTCTTGAGATCTCATCCCATTTTTTAAAACACTTTTGTGTGTTGTTATATAAGGTGTTTTTTTTTTTTTTAACTTCAGAACATCACTGTTTTATTTTTCTGTGAATGCTGCACAAACCTGGTATCTTAAAACAACAGAAATTTGTGCTTTTACAGTTGTGGATGCCAGAAGTTCAAAATCAAGGCATCTGTGTGGCCATGCTCCCTCCACATCTCTAAGGGAGAATCCTTCCTTGTTTCTTTCTTTTTTTAAAATTTTTGTTTGTTTGTTTGTTTTAATTGGAGGCTAATTACTTTACAGTATCTGGTGGTTTTTGCCATACATTCACATGAATCAGCCATGGGTGTACATGTGTTCCCCAGGTGTTTGAAAGAGAAGGGATTATCTTTTTATGGGAAATAATTAAAGCCAAAATATTTTTCAATTATACTTTCTTCTAGACATACTATTGTTCCTCTATTGAAATTCATTAAATGAAGAACAGTCTTGTTTAAATGTGGCAGAGGCGAGTTCAACTCAAAAATCGTTAATATCAGGAACGGAAATTAATCTTTCTGGAAGCCGCGGCTCCATCTCTCTTCTGCTGGCTGTCAGGTGGGTTCAGATCTGTGCCTCTCTCCATGTTCTCTTCCTACGATAGCTGGGTGATTCCATGAAGGGATGCTTCCTGTTGTGATGTGTATAAGTGTCCACTCACTGTCCAGTTCTGGAGGTCAGAGTCTGTTTTGCATCTCTCCGGGCTAAAATCAAGGTGCCTGTCTGCTAGGACTCTGAGGAGGAAAAGGCCTCGCCCAGTCCCTTCCTTTGTGACTCCTAGGCCACTTATTGACTGGACAGTATNGGGGTTCAGTTCAGTTCAGTCACTCAGTCATGTCTGACTCTTTGCAACCCTAAGAACCACAGCACGCCAGGCCTCCCTGTCCACCACCAACTCCCAGAGTTTACCCAAACTCATGTCCATTGAGTAGGTGATGCCATCTAACCATCTCATCCTCTGTCGCCCCCTTCTCTTCCTGCCTTCAATCTTTTGCAGCATCAGGGTCTTTTCCAATGAGTCAGCTCTTCGCGCCACAGGTTTTGTTCTCTGGGCCAATGCTGCCTGATGACGAGTGTCTCCTGGGGCTGAAGTCTTCCAAGTGGGGTGAGCAATTGGTTCTCTGGGGAGAAGGGTCAACTGGCTAGGCTGCTTTGAACATATCTTGTCTGTTCTTGCCCCTGGATGCCTGCCATTGGAATTCTTCCTCCTTAGGAGGGACTGACCCACAGGAAATCCCTGTGTCCTTGCCTTGCCAAATGGGGGCATTCAGGCCATCTTCACTGCCTGGCTCTGTCTCTGTTCTTTCTCCTTTCCACCCCCACCTCACCCCAAGGCATGATCGGTTGACCAGTCAGCAGGCATTCAACAAAGGAATAGGGTGTCCATCTCTCTCCCACAGGCACCCCCTCTTTGGGGATAAGCTCTAGCAACCCTCCTTCCACATCCAGAAAGTGGAGGGAAAGCCAAGCATTCCTGCTCTAGCTTAGGGACATTTGCTGTGCCCAGGAGGGCCTCACACTTGGTCAAATGCCCTGTTGTCTTGAAATTCTTCAGGATGTTTGAACAAGGAGCTACTTGTCACAAACCCTGGAAAATTATGTAGCTGGTCTCCCCTGGGACTGACTGCTCTTTGACCATCTTCATCTGCTTGTTGAAAGGAGGGGAGAGGTGGTGGTTCTCGTTAGAGTACCAAGGCTGGTTCTGGAGACTGTAGGTGCCCTGGGAAGTGCCACCCTACAGTGATGCCCATCTCTCCTTAGAGTGAGGGTTGCTCCCCACCCTATGATCCTCCCTTTGAGTTCCAGTCATCAGCTTCCAGGCAAGAAGATCTGAACTAATTAGCATCCTGTTTGGAATGTGAGCACACTTTAACAGCAAACACACTGTCCAAGCTGGAAACTGAATAGGTTGAGTATGTGCTCTTTGGTTGCAGTTTTTTTCACAGCAATAAATCATGTTGCATATATTGCTTTATAGCCTGCTTTTTTCACTTAACAACACACTGAAAATATATTTTCCCAGAGAAAACACTCATCTACCATCTAATTTTCAACATTGGTTTCAATTCCATATTAGTGGGCTACAAGCCACCCCAAACCCAGGGGCTGAATCAACAGTGACTCAATAGTTTTCATTCTCCTATGGGTTAACCAGACAGCCCTGATCATTCACAAGACACACAAAAACTAGAGAGAAAAATTGAGTTTCAAGGCTAGCTGAGCCGTTTCCTGCTTGTGTGACCTTGGTCAAGTAACTGAACCTTTGATGCCTCATCTTTAAATTGTTACTTCATCTTTAACTGGTTACAGATGGTAGCAGTGATGTTTCCTTTACCTGAGATATTTTGAAGATCAAATGAGAACTATAATAGTCATGTCTACCATGTAGGGGTGTCCTGAGGATTATATGAGTTAATATGGCAAAAGTATAACCAATGTTAGCTCTTAACTATTATGTGTCTTGCTGAGAGGCTAGGCTAGTGAGGGGATATTGGGCAAGGAAGGAGCTGGCTCTCCAGCTCCTCAGACTGAGAGACAGCATGGAGGGAGGGTTTCTGCTGGGAATGCGTGGAAGGATGAGAGAGGGTGCAGTGACCACGGCGAGAGTAGTAAGCGCTGCTCAGTCACCGGGGAGATGAGGGCTGGGGAAGAGTCATCTTGCTGCCATAAAGAGACATTTATTGTCTGCCTTATTTCCCTGCATACTGATAACATGCTGGTAATAAAGCCAGTGTTAAAATGTGCTGGGAAGCAGGTAGTGCCAGCTTAGAGGCACCTGACCCCATGAATGATAATAGGTACCCACTGCTCTATCCCTGCTCTATCATAGGGTCCCCTTCTTTAAGGAACGGAGAGAAGAGGATGAAACCAATGAGGCATCTTTTAAGGAACAGGAAAACAGTATCAGGGAGCCAAAATCTAGGCCCCCATGGCTTTCTGCGCCCCAAGTGTCTCCTTTCAATCCTTTCATTAAAGTTTCAGAGATTCTAACATGTCCTTGTGTCTCTTCAAAAATNATGATAATGGGTACCCACTGCTCGATCCCTGCTCTATCATAGGGTCCCCTTCTTTAAGGAACGGAGAGAAGAGGATGAAACCAATGAGGCATCTTTTAAGGAACAGGAAAACAGTATCAGGGAGCCAAAATCTAGGCCCCCATGGCTTTCTGCACCCCAAATGTCTCCTTTCAATCCTTTCATTAAAGTTTCAGAGATTCTAACATGTCCTTGTGTCTCTTCAAAAATTATGTAATAATTAAAACACAGTATAAACAATAACACAACAAAACCCATGTTCTTGCTACCAGTTTAAGAAACAGAACATTGACAACATAGTTAGCCTTTCCCTGACGTACCTCTTTTCATAAGAGGCAACTTCTGTGCTGAGTCCTGAGGCTGATTATGTCCTTGTACCCTCTTCCACTTTTCCAGTACATGGATAAATCTGATAGAAAGGATGGGTTGTGTTTAGAGACTTGAGTCCCAGTGAAGGACTTTCAGGTTCTCCATGAGGATCTGGGAGACTTCTAATGGGGCTGCAGGAGAACCAGAGAGGAAAAAAGACCATAAAGAGGAACAGAGTCTCAGTAGCCTCTGACAGTATCAATGGGAATAATATAGAAAATTATTCCATATCACTGAGGGCGTGCATATTTGAAAAATAAACACTGAAAAATTTTCAAATTTTTTGAACACTATAAATGCACACATCCAAGAAGCTGAACCATTGCCAAGCGCAAGAGCATGACACCAAGGTACATCATATTTAAATTGCTGAAGATCAATGATATGATAATGATATATCATTATCAGTGATGACCATCGTCAATGAGATCAACGACAAAAAATATATGAATAATCTCTGATTTCTTAGTAGAAATAATACAAGTCAGGGGACTATGGAACTAAATTTTTAACATCTTACCAGAAAAAAAGAAAGAACTGTCAACCTAGATTTGTTTCCGGGGATAAAGCTGAGGGAACTCATCGTTTGCAGACCTATTGAAGGCTTGAGGGAAATGGTATCAGGTAGAAACTCAAATCTCTGCAAAGAAATAGATATAAAGAAATAAATATGAAAATGGTAAAAGTAGAAACTCAAATCTCTACAAATAAATATGGAAAATGGTGAAAGTAAAATATGTTTTCTCCTCATGCAAAAATTTATGTTAAAGATTAAAAGCTTAGGCAAAAATAATAACAATGTACTGTGGAGCTTAAAATAAGCACAGAAGTGGAACACATGACCAGAAAAGCACCAAGGACAAGAGAGGAAGGAAAGGAACACAGCGCTGTAAGTTTCTTGTGTAACATGTGATGTAGGGTGACATGATTTAAAGGTAGAAATTAAAGATGCACATTGTAAAACTGTAGAACAAACACTAGAAAAGAGAAAGGAATAACTAATAAGCCAACAGATGAAATGAATGCCTAAAAAATACTCAGTCTCAAAGAAGGCAAGAAAAAAGGCAAAAAACAGAACAAAGAACATATGGGACAAATGGGAAAAAAAAAATAGCAAGATGGTAGACTTAAACCCAACCATAAAAATAATTTCATTAAAAGTAAATGGACTACATGGATGAAGCATAAAAATATCACATCAAGTGAGATAAGCCAGTCTTAAGAGACCACATATTGGACAATTTTTTAGTGAAATGTCCAGAATAGGTACATCTATGAAAACAGAAAGCAGATGAGGGTTTTCCTAGGGCTGGGGAAGGAAGGTGGAGGGAAACAGAAGTGACAGTTAGTTGGTATGAGGTATCTTTTGGAGGTGACAAAGCGTTCTCAATTTAGACTGTGGTGATGACTGCAAAAATCTGTGAATATACTAAAAACCATTGAATTGTACATTTAAATGACTGATTTATATGGCATATGAATTGTCTCAATAAAAGGGTTTCCTTAAAAGTACATGGACTACATATTCTAAGTTAAAGACATCGAACAGCTGATAAGAAGGTGAGGAAGGTGCTTTAGCTCTATAGACGCTGCAAACTAGAAGAGAAAGATGCAAACTGGGGCTGTGGCTTTGGCCACTAGGCCACCCAAAATGGTGAGTTGAAACTCCCATACTTGAAGTAAAGTATGTTCAAACTAGTGTACAGTTGCATTCATTTCATATGCTAGCAAGGTTATGCTCAAAATCCTTCAGCAGTACATGAACCAAGAACTTCCAGATGTACAAGCTGGGTTTCAAAGAGACACAGGAACCAGAGATCAAATTGCCGTATTTGTTGGATCGTGGAGAAAGCAAAGGAGTTCCAGAAAAACATCTACTCTGGTTCCAAATTGGTAAAGGAGTTCGTCAAGGCTGTATATTGTCACCCTGCCTATTTAACTTATATGCAGAGTACATCATGTGAAATGCTGGGCTGGATGAAGCATAAGATGGAATCAAGACTGTTGGGAGAAATATCAATAACCTCAGATATGCAGATGACACCACCCTAGTGGCAGAAAGCGAAGAGGAACTAAAGAGCCTCTTGATGAAGGTGAAAGAGGAGAGTGAAAAAGCTGGCTTAAAACTCAACATTCTAAAAACTAAGATCATGACATCCAGTCCCATCACTTCATGACAAATCAGTTCAGTTCAGTTGCTCAGTCGTGTCCGACTCTTTGCGACCCCATGAATCACAGCACGACAGGCCTCCCTGTCCATCACCAACTCCTGCAGTTCACTCAGACTCATGTCCATCAAGTCAGTGATGCCATCCAGCCATCTCATCCTCTGTCGTCCCCTTCTCCTGCCCCCAATCCCTCCCAGCATCAGAGTCTTTTCCAATGAGTCAACTCTTCACATGAGGTGGCCAAAGTACTGGAGCTTCAGCTTTAGCATCATTCCTTCCAAAGAAATCCCAGGGCTGATCTCCTTCAGAATGGACTGGTTGGATCTCCTTGTAGTCCAAGGGACTCTCAAGAGTCTTCTCCAACACCACAGTTCAAAAGAATCAATTCTTTGGCGCTCAGCCTTCTTCATAGTCCAACTCTCACATCCATACATGACTACTGGAAAAACCATAGCCTTGACTAGACGGACCTTAGTCGGCAAAGCAATGTCTCTGCTTTTCAATATGCTATCTAGGTTGGTCATAGCTTTTCTTCCAAGGAGTAAGCGTCTTTTGATTTCATGGCTGCAGTCACCATCTGCAGTGATATTGGAGCCCAGAAAAATAAAGTCTGACACTGTTTCCACTGTTTCCCCATCCATTTCCCATGAAGTGATGGGACCGGATGCCATGATCTTCATTTTCTAAATGTTGAGCTTTAAGCCAACTTTTTCACTCTCCTCTTTCACTTTCATCAAGAGGCTCTTTAGTTCCTCTTCACTTTCTGCCATAACGGTGGTGTCATCTGCATATCTGAGGTTATTGATATTTCTCTGGGCAATCTTGATTCCAATTTGTGTTTCTTCCAGTCCAGCGTTTCTCATGATGTATTCTGCATATAAGTTAAATAAGCAGGGTGACAATATACAGCCTTGACGCACTCCTTTTCCTATTTGGAACCAGTCAGTTGTTCCATGCCCAGTTCTGACTGTTGCTTCCTGACCTGCATACAGATTTCTCAAGAGGCAGGTTAGGTGGTCTGGTATTCCCATCTCTCTCAGAATTTTCCACAGTTTATTGTGATCCACACAGTCAAAGGCTTTGGCATAGTCAATAAAGCAGAAATAGATGTTTTTCTAGAACTCTCTTGCTTTTTCCATGATCTAGCGGACCTTGGCAATTTGATCTCTGCTTCCTCTGCCTTTTCTAAAACCAGCTTGAACATCTGGAAGTTCACGGTTCACATATTGCTGAAGCCTGGCTTGGGGAATTTTGAACATTACTTTACTAGCATGTGAGATGAGTGCAAATGTATGGTAGTTTGAGTTTTAGATGGGGATAAAATGGAAATAGTGATAGACTTTATTTTCTTGGGCTCCAAAATCACTGCAGATGGTGACTCTAGCCATGAAATTAAAAAATGCTCCTTGAAAGAAAAGCTATGATAAACCTAGGCAGTGTAATAAAAAGCAGAGATACTATTTTGCCAACAAAGGTCCATCTAGTCAAAGCTATGGTTTTTCCAATAGTCATATATGGATATGAGAGCTGGACCATAAAAAAGGCTGAGCACCAAACAATCGATGCTTTCAAATTGTGATCCTGGAGGAGACTCTTGAGAGTCCCTTGGACAGCAAGGAGATCAAACAAGTCAGTCCTAAAGAAAATCAATACTGAATATTCACTGGAAAGGCCAAAGCTGAAGCTGAAGCTCCAATACTTTGGCCATCTGACTCATTAGGAAAGAGCCTGATGCTGGGAAAGATTGAAGGCAAAAAGAGGAGGTGGCAGAGGATGAAATGGTTAGATAGCATCACCAACTCAATGGGCATGAATTTGAGCCAACTCTGGGCGATAGTGAAGGACAAGGAAGCCTGGAATGCTGCAGACCATGGGGTCGCGAAGAGCTGTATATGACTGAGGGAATGAACAACTTTTAAGCTAGCATCCAAAAGGACAAGTCTTCAGTGTAACAATGAATTAGAAATAAAGTTTTGTGTAAGCTCTTAGCCAGGGTTCTTGTCACACCTGTCATCAAGAAAACCTCCATACTTTAACAAGACTTAAGGTATTTCCGGTATGGCAGCCCTCAGTATTAAAAAACAAAAGCAAATAAACATCCTCTCTGGGGAAAGTACGATGACCCTAGGCCTCAAAGTATTTCAGCAAATACTTTTTAAATGCAACGTCCGTTTGTATAGCAGACAATTAAGTAAAACATAGCCAAGCACACAAGGAAACAAGACAGTATGAGCAAGAACCAGCAGAAAAAACAGCCAACAGAAACAAACGCCTTGAAGCAGTGGAATCCTTAACCACAGGACGCGAAATATATGCTTACTATTTTAAAAGAAATAAATGCTTAAGATATCTGCATGGGAAAAAAGAATTAAAACAAAATCTATAAGAAGTCACAACAGTCACTATAAGTTGCCAAGCTAACATTTCAAAGAGAAAAGAAAGTTACCGTGAAGTGACTGATAACATTAAACATCTATTCATGATATAAACTAGGAAGAGAGGGATACTTCTTGAATATGATAAAGGATATCTATTAAAATTAGAGTAAACATCATGCTTAGCGGTGAAGCAATAAAAGTTTTCCCTTATGGTTGGAAACAGATGAATATACTATTACATTTTATATTTACATCTTGGCTCAGAAAGGAGAGAGAGAGAGAGAGGAAGGAGGGAGGGAGGAAGAAAAAAGAAGAAAGAAAGAAAAAGGCATAAGGATGCTATATTAGTCTGCTGGGACCACCATGACAGAATACCACAGCCTGGGTGGCTTAAACAACAGAAAATTATTTTTTACAGTTTTAGGGGCTAGACGTTCAAGATCAGGGGGCCAGCAGAGTTGCTTTCTGGTGAAGAGTCTCTCCTTCCTTGCAGATGGTCGCCTTCTTGCTGTGTCCTCATCTGGGCTCTTCTCTGGGCATAGAGAGAAGGAGCTCCTGTCCTCTTCTTCTTTCTTTAAAAGAAATATTTAATTATTTGGCTGCACCGGGATCTTTAGTTGGAGCACGCAAACTCCAGCTTCAGCATGAGGGATCTAGTTGCCTGGCCAGGGACCGAACCTGGGCCCCCTGCACTGGGAACATAGAGTCTTAGCCACTGGAGCACAGGGGAAGTCCCTCTTCCTCTTCTTGCAAGAACATCAGTCCTACTGGATTAAGATTGCGTCCTCATGGCCTCAGTTACCTTGATCTCCTCCTTAAAGGCCCTTCCTTCAAATTTAATCACACTGAGGGCTGGGGCTTCAACAGATGAGTTGGGAAGGGAACACAATTCAGTTCATTACAGATAGGGAAGGAAGAAACAAAATTGTACAGGTGATACACTAATGTATATAGAGAATCTAAAATAATCTAAGAAGTATTAAAATAAATAGAGTTTAACAAAGGTGATGTATACAAAAGTCAATTATATTCCTAAATAGCAAGACAAGTATTTTGAAAATGAGAACATTTTAGTGGATTGTTTAAATAGAAAAATGCCAGAATTTGGAATAAATTTTTTAAAAGATGTACAAGACCTCTATAGGAAAGATGATAAAACCTTATCATACTCTTGGTATGATATACCATATTCTTGGATTGGGAGTTTCAATAATTTAAAAATGTCAAATCACTCAACTTATGTATAGGTTTGATCCAACCTGAGTCAAAGTATCACCAGGTTTGTTTCGGAACTTGAGAAACTGAACCTAACACAAAGAATCAAATATTTTTAAAGTTTATTTAAACATGTGCCAGTTTTTACATATTTTTATGAGTTTCCTAGATTTCTTTCTATTATTGGTTTCTAATTTTATTCCACTGTGGTCAGAGAAGATATTTTGTATATTATGATCAGAGACCATAATAACAAGATATTTGTGGTCAGAGAAGATATTTTATATACTTAAATGTCCTGCAATTTCTTTCATAGCTTAACTTGTATTCTATCCTGGAGAATGTTCAACACACACTGGGTTCTTAACATGCATTGAGAAGAATGTGTATACGGCTGTTGTTGAGTGGAGTGTTCTACAGATGTCTGCTAGGGCTAGCTGTTTTACAATGTTATGCAAGTATTTTTTTTTTTATCTTTGCTGATTTCTATAGAGTTATTCTACTGTTAAAAACAGTGTTGAAGTATCCAACTTTTGCTGTCAAATTGTCTATTTACCCCTTTAATCTTGTCAGTTTCTTCGTATGTTTCAACGCCTCTGTTGCTAGCATTATGTTTGTAATTGTTATGTTGTTGTTGCTTAGTCCCTAAGTCATGTCTAACCTCTTATAACCCCATGGACTGTAGCCCGCCAGGCTCCTCTGTCCATGGGANGTCAAATTGTCTATTTACCCCTTTAATCTTGTCAGTTTCTTCGTATGTTTCAACGCCTCTGTTGCTAGCATTATGTTTGTAATTGTTATGTTGTTGTTGCTTAGTCCCTAAGTCATGTCTAACCTCTTATAACCCCATGGACTGTAGCCCGCCAGGCTCCTCTGTCCATGGGATTAAAGGAATACTGGAGTGGGTTGCCATTTCCTTCTCCAGGGGATTTTCCTGACCTAGAGATCAANGTCCTGCTTCCAGTGAGGGATCTGTGCTGTGTATCTCTCGCTTGAAATCCACAGCCCCATGTCTGACTAGACAGAGGACGTGAAAATCCCAGTATGCTGTTCCCCTGCCTTCTGAACAGGAAATCAAATCCCTGTTGTTATTGCAGTTATTGAGCCACTGAGTCACAGCGAGCTCTTTGCAACCCCGTGGACTGCAGCACACCAGGCTTCCTCGTCCTTCGTCTCCCAGAGTTTGCCCAAACTCATGTCCATTGAGTCAGTGATGCCATCCAGCCATCTCATCCTCTGTCTCCCCCTTCTGTTGCCCTCAATCTTCCCCAGCATCAGGGTCTTTTCCAACAAGTTGGTTGGAAAGACAGATAAGAGGGTGTGTTGTGACAGAAGTCCGAGCTCCCAAAATGGACCCACTTTCCTGCAGAGTCTTGATTGGGCTCTTGGGGGCAGCGAATACCCTACAGTGTCTGCATTATCCCTTAAAGTGTTAATAGGGGTGTAGTTCTGCCTTGGAAACACTGTCCCTATCAGTGGCCACGTTTACTTCTGGATCGTATAGCCAAATCTGCAGACTTTGAAGATCATTACCTGCAGACCCATCACCCACCTTCTTACAGGCTGCTTAGCAATCTTACCCGGCACCAGCCTTGGGGTGATGGGGACAACGATGTAGCTCTGCTGCCTTGAAACCTAAAATCCTAGGAGTCGAAGTGATGTGAAACAGTGAGCACACCGAGCTAACTTTCCCGGGCCTCCCACTTTTTCCCTCCCATTTTGAGTTTTCCTGAACATCTCATCTGGACAGTGCAGAAAGGCCATGCCCTGTTGTGTAGGCTGTCTTCAGTTGTATTTGGTTTTGGAATTACAACCAGTTCTGCAATGAAAATCCTGAGCATGTTGGCCTTCTGAGTTCAAGAGAGTGTTTCTGATGAAATGATCTCTAGACAACAGGAGTAGGGTCAACATGGGCTCTTAACACTCTTGGCTAAGAGGGCTGTGCTCCTGAAGCTCTCCACCAGGGTATTTTGGGACCTCAGGCAACTTTACTGCTCAATTGTCCACATCAGCTTGTGGAACCACTAAACTCTGGAATCTAAGGTAACACAGATTTCATCCCCTTAGCAATTAAGGCATATTTATTTGAGTCATCATTGTGCCAGATACTAGGAATAGAAAGGAAAAGGAGATACAGTCTGATTTTTAAAAAATATTTATTTGGCTGCACTGGATCTTAATTGCAGCACACAGGGTCTTTACTGGCGGGACGCAAACCCTTAGCTGTGGCATGTGGGCTCGAGTTCCCTGACCAGGGATGGAAACCTGGCTCCTTGCCTTGGGAGTCTTAGCCACTGGACCACCAGGCAAGTCCCTACAAGCTGATCTTAAAAGGATTTATAATATGGGAGAGAAGGTAAATATCAGTGAATCAAAGCCTCTACTTTCTGGCCCATCAGGAAAGGTATTATTATTTTGGTACTAAATAATAGTACTAAAGGTACTATTATTTTGAATAGATGCTAAAGATTTCTACCTTTAAGCATGCAAGTTTTATGTCAACTATTTTCTATCATATATACTTTCTAAATATATCACATAATTGCTTTTCTTTCAATATGAAATATTCTGTCACAATTAACGTCCTCTTAATGATTCAAGATTGTTATTGTGACCATTTCCAACATTATCCTGTAATACGACAGTGCCCCCAAGGCTTCTTGGCATGATCCTGAACTAAATGACCCAAACTCTGAGTTTGTTTTACAGTTGTTCTCTCTCCTCTCACTCTAGGCTTTTGCTAATTTCACTGTGCTTTCAGTTTTATGAAACCTTTCTCCTTCCAATTCGCTGCTCCCTATCTACTGTGGGCTTGAAAACAAGGAAACTGATCAGGTTTATCAGTAAGGCTCTTGGTCCAGCTATTGTCACAGAGACCAAGGTGTCAATGGTCCAGGGTGCTTCTCCTCTAGGTCATCATGAAACTCAGGTTCTTAAGGTCTTGTTGATTGGCCAACCTTAGGGTGCTGTCCTTGCCAGCATCATCAAAGATGCCCCCATTTCCACTCCCATGTCCATGGTCCAGTCTTCACAAGGGGAAAGAGGAGTGGAAGCAGGAAATTTCCTTTTGAGAATGTGGCCCAGAGATGAGACAGATCACTTCCACTCACATTCCACTGGCTATAAGTTAATCCCATTGCTGCACCAGCCCGCAACAGAGGCTGGATATGTAATCTCTTACAGGGTAGCCACGTATCCAGGTATTAACCTTGGAAGCTCTACTGCTAAAATAAAGAGGGAAAGAAAGGACATAAGTGGACACTCAGTAGTCTCTGCCACCATGGAGCTGCTGAAACTGTAGAATAAATGTAGGTGGGCTGTCACTGAAGACACAGGTGCTCTCCTGCAGATAAAGCATCTGATGTGGACAGCTGACAGTTCTATCTGTTTGGGTTGCTCAGATGCCTTTTGGGTCTTCGTTGTTATTCTGGATTATGTTCCCAGACAAGACACTGGAAGTTAAGAAAGCAGTCACAAAGACAACTCTCATCATCTTTCAGAGATCTTCCACCTCAATCCACATGAGTGAAAACATAAAAATGTTCTCAGCACCCACAGGCCAGAAGCAATTTTCCTCTGGAAGATTCTCAAGGTCATAGCTATTCATGAAAGTCTCAGCTATTCATTCCCACACACATGCACACCTTTACAAAGCACCTTCTACCAGCCTGACACTCATCTAGGTTGTTGGTGTTCAGCTGTTTGGGACATGGGATCGTCTCTTTGGGGCCCGCTATATAAGCCACCTAGTATTCCCATGGATTCTCCCTCCTCTTCTGTATCTCCCTGTATTGTACATACTTGACGCTTATCAGGTCTTGCCTCCAGGAACTGAGAGGGTTGATACTTGCTCAACCATTTTATCCCATAGCTGCTATTCAAAAACTTTCCATGGCTTCCTTTGCCTACTAAGCAAAGCTTAAACTCCTGAGCCCCATGTTCAAGACCTGCTTCTGGCCTCCCATTCTAGCCTCAGTTCCCAGTAGAGGCTACGTTAAAGGATATGACTCATCCAGGGAGGCTGGTTCCTAGGTTCTGTATGGATGGCATCTTGGCATAGGGGGTTGGAGAGCTGCTGCTGCTGTTGCTCTGGGTCTGGACTAGAACACCCACTACTTGGTCTCCTCACAGGACACTCAGTCAAGGACACCTAGAAATTTCAGTGCTAGGGCCTCCCCTCCATTCTATCTAGGTCCTTCCCGGGAGAGATTAACATTGACTGGAAATCTTCTGTTTGTGGAAAACTAAGTTAAATATTTGACATGCATTTTATATTCACAGTGACTCTATGTTGTTGTTGTTCAGTTGCTCAGTTGAGTCCAACTCTTTGCGACCCCATGGGCTGCAGCACACCAGGCTTCCCTGTCCTTCACCACCTCCTGCAGCTTGCTCAAACTCATGTCCATTCAGCCAGTGATGCCATCCAGTCCTGCCCTCAGTCTTTCCCAGCATCAGGGTCTTTTTGAAAAAGTCAGCTCTTCACATCAGGTGGCCAAAGTACTGGAGCTTCAGCGTCAGCATCAATCCTTCTAATGAATTTTCAGGATTGATTTCTTTTAGGATTGACTGGTTTGATCTTCTTGCAGTCCAAGGGACTCTCAAGAGTTCTCCAATACCACAGTTCAAAAGCATCAATTCTTCTGCGCTCAGCTTTCCTCATAGTCCAACTCTCACATTCATACATGACTACTGGAAAAACCATAGCCTTGACTAAACAGACCTATGTTGGCAAAGTAATGTCTCTGCTTTTTAATATGCTGTCTAGGTTCATCATAGATTTTCTTCCCAGGAGTAAGCATCTTTTAATTTCATGGCTACAGTCACCATCTGCAGTCATTTTGGAGCCCAAGAAAATAAAGCCCGTCACTGTTTTCATTGTTTTCCCATCTATTTGCCATGAAGGGATGGGACCAGATGCCACGATCTTAGTTTTTTGAACGTTGAGTTTTAAGCCAGCTTTTTCACTCTCCTCTTCACCTTCATCAAGAGGCTCTTTAGTTCCTCTTGGCTTTCTGATATAAGGGTGGTGTCATCTGCATATCTGAGGTTATTGATATTTCTTCTGGCATTCTTGATTCTAGCTTTTCACAAGTTAAATAAACAAGGTGACAATATACAGCCTTGACCTACTCCTTCCCAATTTGGAACCAGTCCGTTGTTCCGTGTCTGGTTCTAACTGTTGCTTGATCTGCACACAGGTTCTACAGGAGGCAGGTAAGGTGGTCTGGTAGTCCCATCTCTTTAAGAATTTTCCACAGCTTATTGTGATCCACACAGCCAAAGTCTTTAGCGTTGTCAATGAAGCAGCAATAGATGTTAATCTGGAACTCTCTTTNTTTGGAACCAGTCCGTTGTTCCGTGTCTGGTTCTAACTGTTGCTTGATCTGCACACAGGTTCTACAGGAGGCAGGTAAGGTGGTCTGGTAGTCCCATCTCTTTAAGAATTTTCCACAGCTTATTGTGATCCACACAGCCAAAGTCTTTAGCGTTGTCAATGAAGCAGCAATAGATGTTAATCTGGAACTCTCTTTCTTTTTCTATGATTCAGTGGATGTTGGCAATTTGATCTCTGGTTCCTCTGCCTTTTCTAAATCCAGCTTGAGCATCTGGAAGTTCTTGGTTCACGTACTGTGGAAGCCTATCTTGGAGAATTTTGAGCATTATTTGCTAGCGTGTGAAATGAATGCAATTGTGCAGTACTTTGAACATTCCTTGGAATTGCCTTTCTTTGAGATTGGAATGTGAAAACTGACTTTTTCCAGTCCTGTGGCCACTGCTGAGTTTTCCATATTTGCTGGCATATCGAGTGCAGCACTTTCACAGCATCATCTTTCAGGATTTGAAAAAGTTCAGCTGGAATTCCATATGGATCTATGTGGTAGATATTATTAGACTCCTTTTATTTGCATTATGATACTTATTTTACAGATGTGAAAATTAATCTTGGAGCAGTTAAGTAACTACTACAAAGTCACTTTGTTTTTTAAAAAACAAAGCCCTGTTTTTTTAAAAAAATTATTTATTTTTGGCTGTGCTGGGTCTTGGTTGCTGTGTGGGTTGTTCTCTAGTTGTAGCAAGCGGAGGCTACTCTCTAGTTGCGGTGCGTGGGCTTCTCAATGTGGGGGCTTCTCTTGTCGCAGAGCACAGGCTCTACGGCGCGTAGTCTTCCGGAGGCGTGGCACATGGAGCTGGTAGTTGCAGCTCCCGGGCTTTAGAGCCACAGGCTCAATCGCTGCTGTGCACGGGCTTAGTTGCTCCGAGGCATGTGGGATCCTCCTGGACCAGGGATGGAACCCAAGACTTATGCATTGGCAGGTGAATTCTTTATCACTGAGCCACCAGAGAACAGTTTTTTTTTTTTTTTTGGTTAATATTTATTTTTATTTACTTATTTGGCTGCACAGGGTCTTAGTTGTGATATGTGGGATCCAGTTCCCCAACCAGGGATCAAACCCAAGGCCCCAGCATTGAGAGCTCACAGTCTTAGCCACTGGACCACCAAGGGAAACCACAGAGCCCAGTTTTGAACCAAGGTTCAACCAGATTCAAAGACCACGTTCTTTCCCCCTAACATGGGATCTTTCTAAAAGAACAGCTATTGCCCGCATACTTAAGAGGCTTGCTCCTTTCACCCTGGGGTCGGGCACTAGTTCTGTGACGAGAAAGCACAGATAGAGGACATGATGCTTGCGTCCAGGTTTCACCCTCTTCCACCTGTATCAGAACAGCAGCAGCAAAAACACCAGCTAAAGGTCACTAAACACGCTGTATACAACAGCTCACTTAATCCTCACAACTGCCTCTTAAGGCTGTTATTATTATTTCCCCCATTTTGCATATGCGAAGAAAGAAGTTCAGAGAGTTTAAGTCCCATATTTAGGTGGCCCAACTGGGATGCGAATCCAGGCAGCTAGTGGTCTTAAACACTACTTTTGTGCTTACATTGTTTATCATTGTTCCCACCAGCCTTTATCCTAAAAGAGAGGAATAGAAATGTTAGGGCCCAAGGGGCCTTACACCCCAACTAGCCCTCTCCTTTCAGGATTACAGATGAGAAAGAAAAACAAGGACAGAGACATCAAGCAAGTTACCCAAGATTTCACAGCACACTAATAGCTGAGCCAGGACTGGAACCCAGCCCTTGGGTTGCTACACTGTTGCTATTGCACGATGCTGCTGCTGCTGCTGCTTAGTCGCTTTAGTTGTGTCTGACTCTGTGCAACCCCACAGACGGCAGCCCACCAGGCTCCCCCGTCCCTGGGATTCTCCAGGCAAGAGCGCTGGAGTGGGTTGCCATTTCCTTCTCCAATGCATGAAAGTGAAAAGTGAAAAGGAAGTCGCTCAGTCCTGTCCAACTCATCGCGACCCCATGGACCGCAGCCTACCAGGCAGATAACCACAAAGCCTTCCTGTCCCTAGAATGAATAAATAAATGAGTGGGTGGTGAGTAAAGACATGGACAGATTTCAGCAGAATGTGTAGTGGCTCATTTGGAGTTTTGATGGCACTTTGCTGTTGTTCAGTTGCTCAGCTGTGTCCGGCTCTTTGCGACCCATGGACTGCAGCACACCTGGCTTCCCTGTCCTTCACTATTTCCTGGAGTTTGCTCAAACCCATGTCCATTCAGTCAGTGATGCGATCCAACCATCTTATCCTCTGTCACTACTGGGTCAAAAGAACTCTGGAGGTGGAGGAGGGGATGGGGGCAGGTGCGGGGCAGGGAGAGACATGGCCAGGGTGTGGGTGTGCCAGCCTGAGGGGAGCACAGCGCTGCTGCCTATGGGGAGTCAACCCATGAAAGCCTAGCTACCCTTGGACCCGCAGTGTCTCACGACTTGATGTTCACACGCTTGCACTGTGGCCTTCTTAGTGGACTGTGAACAACTCTGTCAATATCTTAGCATTATATAACTGTTAAAAGAGTCTCTTTCGAAGTTTGGTCAGCAGCCCGCCTCTCCTATTAGCTCTTGTACTGCAGTGACTGGATAAGGTCTATTAAACAAACTTGCTAAGGCCCCTTCCTGGGAGAGAGGAGGGTGGCTGTTTACTACTGCCCCTGAGTTTGCTGACTTCCCTGGTGGCTCAGAGGGTAAAGCGTCTGCCTACAATGCGAGAGACCTGGGTTCCATCCCTGGGTTGGGAAGATCCCCTGGAGAAGGAAATGGCAACCCACTCCAGTACTCCTGCTGGAGAATCCCATGGACAGAGGAGCATGGTGGGCTGCAGTCCATGGGGTCGCAGAGTCGGACACGGCTGAGCGACTTCACTTTCACTTAGTTTGTTCTACTGATCTTTGGGGGCTCAAACACTGGCACCTGCCTCCTGGGTCAAAACGAGTGTCTCAAAAAAAAAAAAAACAAAAAACAAAAAAAAACGAGTGTCTCTAGCAGAGTAGCCAGGACTTTGAAAAAACTGGAGACCTACAAGAACTGTGGTCCATGGCAAACTAGAAAAGACAAAGCCTACTCTCTTGGGCCTCCCGGGCAGGGCTATGGTCAATCTGTAGATCTTCCTTTTGCTGGGGAAGAAGAAAGAACTGGGTACTAGCCACTGGGCAGGTGCCCGTAGCTGGCTCCTGGGTGGGGCTGAGCACTGCTACTTTTGTGCGGGGCTGGGCGTCTCTCTCGGCTTTGACTTTTTCTGGTGGGGTTGGGTGGGTTGCAAGGCGGAGGAGAGCGTGAAGTGGGGGACGGCCGGAGAGCAGCAAGACCAGAGCTTCGGAGTGTCTCCCACAAGGGAGCAGCAGCCTTGTAGATTTGCTGTGGTAATTTGCAGACGGTTCCTGGTAGCTACAAGGTCTCTGAGGCGGAGCCTGGGCCTTTGCATAGAAAAAAAAAATCCAGCCTGGGTTCCCCGGCGGTCCAGCAGCACTGGGGCGGGGCCGAGGTTGGCGGCGGTCTGGGAGGAGCAGCGATGCCGCTCCCATGGTGATGCTGCGGGGAATTTGCTGACCGTCCCTTGCCAGGTGGGGCTGGCTTCGAGCAGGCCAGCGAGGAGGAGGACCGGCGGGCAGTCTCCTCCCAGGTAGGGATCGTGTCGCCTGACCTCGCATCCCGGCCGCCTGCCTACCTTGCCTGGCTCTGGGGCCGCGGCGCTGAGGGCGCAGACGTGGTGAGCACGCGGGTGGGATGCTCCAGAAGCGATCCGGCTGGAAGGGGTGCGGAATCTCGGTCCTGGACGGGGGTGGGGGTGGTGATGGGGGGAGCTGGACTGCTGGCTCTACGCTTTCCAAGGGACCTCGGACCTGGAGTGATGGGGGCGGGGGAGGCTGCGCCATACTCCCCGGTGGCTCGAGCTCTACCCCAGCCTGGACCCGGGGGAAGGGTGGAAGGAGCCGCCCACCAGGAGGGGCCGTGGCTCGGTCGACCGTCTTCAGT
This sequence comes from Neotragus moschatus, assembly GCA_006410615.1. Taxonomy (NCBI): domain Eukaryota; kingdom Metazoa; phylum Chordata; class Mammalia; order Artiodactyla; family Bovidae; genus Neotragus; species Neotragus moschatus. Next base: position 273,317 of record SJYA01001452.1, on the reverse strand, counting down.
GGATCGGTAGAGGGTGGGCAGGAGGCCTGCCTGGGGGTCCCCCGCCGCCTGCCTTTTTGGTTGCCTCTCCGGACCACCTCCACACCGGATTCCCCGGGGCTGTGCCTCTGGTTCGCGCGGCTGGCCTGGGAGGGCGCGCTCTCCCCCGCAGTCTCCCCGCGGCCTTGAGCGATGGCAGCGTCACTGCTGCGCTGCAGCGGGTGCGGGG
>SJYA01001452.1:87285-272952 GCA_006410615.1 Neotragus moschatus | reverse complement strand
GGGGGTGGGGTGGGGTGGGGGGTAGGGGTGGAGGTGGTCATCATTCCCTGCCGAGTGGGCTGGACTTCTGGGCCGCCAGGGACACAATACCGCCACCATTTCTCCTATGCTTCCAAAGAAAGGCTCTTGCCTCCATCCTCACCTTGGCCTTGAGAGAGAAACTTTGGATTTGGATGATGGACCTGGGGACACTGAGGCCCAGGGGTGCTGGTGGCTTCGCCCCAGAGTCTCTTAGCACGGTCCTGCAGAGCTGGCCTCCCAGGCACTATCTTGACCTGATGCTCTCTGGAGGGGCAAGGGTCAAACTTGCTCTTTAGATCTCTGGTCCAAGCTGGGGTGGACTCCCACCCACCCCCTCCCCTAGGGCCCCCCTTTCCCCATTCCTGAGAATGCAGGGGTATAGGACTTCTGTGAAAGGCTCCAGAGTGTCATGGTGTGAACATCGCAGGGGTCGGAATTGTCTGAGGACAGGAAATAAAATGTTCATCTGAGCAGAAGAGCTACGGGGCCCCTGCTCTCCCTGAGGGCTCAGGGCAGAGAGTGAGGATTGTCTTCCGGGAGAGGAAGGCCCTTCCAGGCCTCAGTCTCGTGTACCAGCCCTGATGAAAGTCGAGTGGAAGTTCCCAGGCAGCAGTGGGAAGGACGGGGAATAGGGAGGTGGACTTTCTCCTTTCACAGCCTCGTCTCCTGGGAGAAGAGGTGGGAGAACGGAGAACCAAGTCCGCCTTCTCTGGACATCACCCGCTGTGGTCTAGCCTTTCTCTCTCCCCAACTCCTGTTCCTGGGGGAAATGGACTCTTGCCCTTGGAGGTGAACTTTTCCTGAATTTACCTTGCCTTCCTTCTCCCTGGCTTGGCTGACTTTCTCTGGAGGGAAACTGAGGCAGGCAGAGAGCCGTCTTTTATTTTAGAGCTGGAGCCAGGCAGCGTCACTGGTCAGGCCAGGGAGCTGAGCTGCAGAGGGTGTTCCGGGGCTCTCACCTGCACCCAGGTCTCCTGATTGCCAGGCCCACATCCAGGCAGGCGGGATGAGGCCCCTTCCTCTCTGATCCTCCCCCTCTTCATCCCCAGGGTGAGACAAGGCTGTGGAGGCCTCCTGATGAGAGGCGACAGCCCCAGCATCTTCTCCTCCAGTAAGATGTGTTTTCAAGTTTCTTAGGAAAGAAACAACTTGAAGAGGGGAGCTAAAGGCACCTGGCTACCTTCCTGTCATGCACCCACAGTGGACACACAATTTCTGTGGGCCTCTCTGAGCCCTGGAGAAGGCAATGGCAACCCACTCCAGTTTTCTTGCCTGGAAAATCCCATGGACAGAGGAGCCTGGTAGGCTACAGTCCATAGGTTCGCAAGAGTTGAACATGACTTAGTAACTAAACCTCCGAGCCCAGATGGCCTTGGGGCTAGCTGCTGTGGTCACAGCCATGGAGGAGGCCCAGGGGCAGTGGGGACTTTAGCGATTTCTCTGCCAACATCTCAGGATGGGAGGTCCTGCCCAGCCCATGAGCACAGCAGTTACCTTGTGCCTGGTGCTTGAGTTGATGCTTTTCAGACCCACCTTCTGAGCACAGAGCCCCTGAAAGCTGGCCCCTGGTGATTGCACAGCATGCCTTGAGCTCCATCATGACTACCAGTAACCACTGGGGTGACCCTGTGGGATGGGGTGGGGTTCCCAGTAAACCAGATGACAGCTAGCTGCCCATGGAGTGACAGTACAGTGCCAGAGAGAGGAGTACCCACGGTGGGTCTGGCTCCTCTGCACCCCCCTCTCAGGCTTCCTTCTAACCCTTCTCGAGGAGAACGGCCCCAGCCCATGATCCAGGGACGCTGGTGGTGACCCCTCCGGGCTGGCAGAGGCAGAGGCCCCTGTAAGAACCACTTACAGGCACAGTACCTGGTTCTGAACTAGCCCCTGTTAGCTGGCACTCTGCCCTCCAGGTTTCCCTGCCTGACAGCTGGGCATGAAAACACCTTCCCCAGATGGGTGAGAGGCTTGGGAAACATGTCAAGTGCTTATTGCAGGTGGGGAATTATTCCTGGAGACTCTGGAATGGAAGCCATTTACTTCCTGCCTCAATGGAGGAAAGTGGCCATTCCCTCTATGAAGGATGCCTGACCCCCCACCCTGCAGCCAGTGTAGGGCACCCTTCTAGGCTGGAAAGGCAGACCATCTCTCCCCAGCCCAGTTCAGGTTGTGCTTTGGGCCCCTGAGGACTTCCTTTCCCCCTTCTCTACCGCTGTGACATTTTACAGAATTTCCACACTGTAAAATGCAGGTGACTGGTGGCACAGCGGACCTGCTCACACACAGAGATCTTCCCCCCTGATTCTTGAATCCCTTGGACTCTCCAGTCTGGCTTCTTCCTCAGAAGCAGCTGGTGGAAGAACCACAGAGATCATGGGTATCAAGACCTGGGAACTCTTTGCACAGAGTGTCCAAGGTGTGGGAAGGCCGCGGGGCATTCGGGGCCATGGGCAGGCTCGCTCTGGGAAGGCTGGACTAAAAGTGCTTAGGCGGAGCGCTCAGCTACGAGGGAGGCTGGCAGCTCTTGTGCACTGTTTCGCCTGAGCTGGGGCACAGCGTTCGCTCCTCTTCCCTCCTCTTCCCTCTCCGGGAGAGCAGCGGGTTTTTGCAGGCCACTCCCACGTCAGCAGGGGTGGTGTACCCTGGGCCCCTTGTTCTTGCCCAGGAGGTGACTGGTAAAACTCATGCAAAACAGGGTGACGGGGAAGCTGCGATGAGAGTGTGGGCAGCTCATGAGGTACACTGTGTCCTCGTTACAGTGTGTCTGGATTGCTTGGGGCCAACCGAGGGGGCTCTTCAGAAGAACATCAGTGACCAGAGCTCTGCGTGTTATAGCTCTACGGCAGAGTTTGCACCCACGCTACCATGGTCCTACCCAGCGCACCTGGGGCTGGTCCTGGAACCTGCAGAAGCGGGGGTAGGGGGAAGGGTGCCCCACTGTCGCCTCCCGCCTCCTAGTGATCGGGAACTGAAGCCTGGAGCCCCACTCAGAAAACCAGGATCCAAGTGTCCTGGGCTCCCGCCTTCTGCTTTTTTCACCTTCCGTTCTGCCATTTCACGCAAGCACCCTAAAGGCAGGCTCTGAAGAGTTGGGCTGGGGTAACTGAGGTCCAGCCCTGCCCTGTGCCTGTGGACCCTTGTTCAGGCTGAGCTGCGGCCTCTGGCAGCCTCAGAGCATCAGAGGTAGAGGGGTCAGGCCAGTTTCCAGCCCGAAGCCAAGCCTGACCCATTCATGACTGAGTGGCCTCACCAAAGACGATGGCCCCAGAGATAGGAGCCTTCTCCTCCCCCTGACTGGATCTTCTCAGAATCGAGTCCAGCCGGAGGGGACTGGCCTCAGGCCACGGGGTCCTGGCAGAAGAGCAAGGCATCCTGAGGTCTGTGGAGATAGCAAAGAGCAAGACGCACCTCTGGCCAGTTGGCCAGGGAGACAGATGGCTATTTGCTGAGTTGTTTGTGTGGTTGTCAGCTGTGCTTGACGGAGGGCTTGGGAGCGTGGAGGCTGGCACACAAGACACATTACCTGAGGGCACTGGGAGCTGGGTTTCCTCCTGCTTCACTGCCTGTTCACTTCACCTCTGTGAGTCTTCCCTTCACAACATGGTAAAATAACCCCTGGGACTTCCCTGGTAGCTCAGCTGGTAAAGAATCTGCCTATAATGTGGGAGACCTGGGTTCAATCCCTGAATTGGGAAGATCTCCTGGAGAAGGGAATGGCTAGCCACTCCAGTATTCTGGCTTGGAGAATTCCATGGACTGTGTAGTCAGTCCATGGGGTTGCAAAGACCTAGACACAACTGAACGACTTTCACTTTCAGAATAACCCCCAATGCACTGGACCATTCAGTGGGGGGAAGCAGGAAAGTGTCTGGTATGAGATTGGTGATGAGGAGCCCCCTTCTTTGCCTTTGCTCACGCTTTTACCTGCTGGCCAGTGGTCCTGGGGTTTCTGGGCCAGCCGGTCAGGCTTTGGTTGCAGCAGCTGACCAACACTGTTGGTGGCTCTGGGCACTGTTGGAGCTGAGCTGTTCCCTTAAAAAGAGCTTCAGATCCCTGTAGACCTTGTAGAGGGGAACATCTCAGAGCCAGTGTGTGTGCTTTGGGGTGGGTAGAGGTGTCCTTCAGTACCACAAATAGGCTGGTACTGGGTCAAGGACCCTTCCTGGACCTATTATGCCCTGGCCTGTGAAGTAGGCCAGGCTTCGGGGAGGCCTTCTCAGGCCCTCAGTGTCCCTGGCCTGAGATCCTGGTGTTATTCAGTGACCTCATGTTCCTTGTCAGTCCTTTTTTTTTTTTTTCAGTAGAGGGGCTGCCCTTTGTCACAGAGGGCAGCAGAGGGTGAGATGGTTAGATAGCATCACTGACTCAGTGGACATGAGGTTGAGCAATGTGAAGGACAGGGAAATCTGGCGTGCTGCGGTCCATGGGTCACAAAGAGTCAGACACAACTGAGCAACTGAACAACAGCCGCTGCACTCAGCCTTTGTTGCAGCAGCAGAGGTTACTCTCTAGGTGTGGTGCACAGGCACTTCAGTGGCTTCTCTTGTTGCAGAGCATGGGCTCTAGGTGCTCGGGCTTCAGTACTTGCGGTACATGGGCTCGGTAGTTGTGGCTCGCAGACCCCAAAGCACAGGCTCAGTCGCTGTGACACACGGGCTTCGTCACTCCACAGCATGTGGAATCTTCCTGGACCGGGGATCGAACCTATGTCTCCTGCATTGGCAGGTAGATTCTTAACCACTGGACCACGAAGGAGGTCCCCTTGTCATTATATTTTAATCCTTTGTGAGCCAGCGTGAGTAGCCCAGGTGATAGATGAGAAAGCTGAGGCTCAGAGAGGTGGTGATATCTACAACCACACGCATGCACAGACATGGCAGAGCCCACGCCGGCCCAGGGCTGGTCTGTCTGCAGCCGAGGGCTCCTCCTCCCTGAGCATGGCTGACACATCCTCAGGTCGCTTGCAGCTGTCACTGCTGGTGGTTTTGCTGAAGCTGCTGAAGACAGAAGGACTTGGGAGGGAAGGTTGTGCGTTTTCCCCTTCCCCTCCACTCTGGGCAGGGTGCCCAGAGCTGGGTTCTGCTGAAGGACAGCAGAGAAAAGGAAGGATAAGATTCCCACCCCACCCCTGCCCCACTGGGACACGCTGAAGGTGTGTTCAGGATGCCAGGTCCTGGCTCCACACTTCACGGAGGGGCTCCCTGGAGCCCTGGTCCTGTCATCTGTCCAGAGCAGTGGGGTTGGAGGGGCCAGGTGGTGGGGTGGTGGGGGTTGTTAAGCGATGTGCAAGCCCCTGTCCTGGGCCCCCAAGCTGCAAAGTGAAGGAGCATGTGGGCCTGGGGCCCGCTGACTGCTGCCCTGATCTTTTCCTGGAGACAGAGGAGGGAAAGAGGTTGGGAGGAGCAGTCTCTGTCTAACTGAGGCCTTATTCCAGAGGCTGAGCAACTACCTGCCTGCTCATCGAATGAATCATCTTTGAGCTAGGCTCTGACCTGGTTCCTTCTCACAGGCTCCCCAGAGCCTGCCATTGAAGACTCACCTTGGAGTAAGCCCCAGATACCTCTTCCAGTTTTGCCCGCCTGCTTCCTTCATCCTGTTCCAGCTCAGAGGCTCTTCTTGCGTGGGGATTGGCGAGGAATCAAACCACTTTGAAGTTTTTACAAAATGCACACGCCCTTACCTGCAGCTCGGCTGGGAACCATTACTCTGGCAAATCGAATGGACCCTGGATTGTCTGACCCACTTCCTCCTCCCAGCCCAGTCCTTGTCCTCATCCCCATCCTCACCTGTTCAGAGTCTCTCTGTTCTTCAAACCCTGACTTGAACGCCACCTCTTCCATGAAGCCTTCCCTGGACCCCAGCCAGAGGAGGTCTCACAGCCCTTAATGCGCTTGTCTCACTTGAGCCTGTCTCTTCTGCTAGACAGTGAGCTCACCCTTTCATTTATCAAGTGTTCACTGAGTGCCAGTCACAGACACGCCCTCCAGTAATGCACAGGGAAGGGGCGGGTAGGAGTCACCGGATGGTGGTAACAGCTTCAGAAATGCTCCAGTAACGGCAGTGTGAACACCAGGGGACGCTGGGGCAATGGCAGTTAAAGGTGACGATGTACGTACTTTATGACCGACAGTTTCACATCTGACTGATTAATTACACAGAGAAACTCACGCCTGTGCATAAGGAGATGGTTCCAAGGATATCTAGGGCAGCAGTGTTCGAAACACAAAAAAAGAGTTCTCCACTCACAATGATGGAGTAGACAAAGATGTGATGTTGTGCAGCAGTTACAATATAAATAACTGGGGAATTTTATGTCTTGTAAGTTATGCCTCAAAAAGGCTGATGTATATACACACAGGTATTCATCGTATTATCATGAAGCAGCCTCAAAAACATATTGTGAAGAAAAGGAAATTACAGAATAGTGCCATTACTGAAAATTTAATTTTAATAAAAGTCATAAAACAATATCTATGTTTTATGGGCACAAACACGTCGCCGTGCTGTAATACCTACCAGGCTTGTGCTCGTGCTGGTCTTTGGAGGCGTGGAGGGAAGTCGCTGAGACTGACGGGAAAATAAACGATTTCTAATTTGTCCGTAACACTTCTTTTAAGAAGAAAGATTGGAAGCAAAAATAACAGAATGTTAGCGTTTGTATTTTTAAGACTTCTTTTTTATTGAACTGTCGTTGATTTACAGTGTTGTACCAATATCTGCTGTACAGCAAAATGACTCAGTTATACCCATACAGACATTATATTTTTATATTCTTTTCCACTACGGTTTATCACAGGATATTACATACAGTTCCCTGTGCTTTACAGTAGGACCTTGTTGTTTATCCATTCTATATATAATAGTTTATATTGCTCGTCCCACTCTCCCAGGCCCCTCTCCCCTCCCCCCACCCTGGCAACCACAAGCCTCTTCTCTGTGTCTGTGAGCCTGTTTCTGTTTGTCGATAGGCTCATTTGTGCCATATGTGAGATTTCATGGGCTTCTCTGATAGTTCAGTTGGTCAAGAATCCGCTGCAACGTGGGAGACTGGGGTTCAATCCCTGGGCTGGGAAGATTCCCTGGAGAAGGGAAAGGCTACCCACTCCAGTATTCTGGCCTGGAGAATTCCATGGACTGTATAGTGCATGGGGTCACAAAGAGTTGGACACGACTGAGCGGCTTTGACTTAGATTCCACATACAGGTGATATCGTATGGCACAGTATTTGTTTTCTTTCTCCCTTTCCCCAAACCAGCACCAACGGCATTCCTTCGTTCTTTCTTACGGCTGAGTAATACTCCCTTTTGTACATGTAGCATCTCTTCCTAAACTCATCTGTCAACAGACATTTCGGTTGCTTCCATGTCTTAGCTATTGTGAATAGTGGTCTTATGAACATAAGGGTGTGTGTATCTTTTTGAATTATAGTTTCATCTGAGTATATGCCCAAGTGGAATTGTTGGATTCTATGGTGATTCTGTTTTTAGTTCTCCATAGTGGCTGCACCAATTTGCATTTGCACTAGCAGTGTGTGTCCTCTCCAGCATTTGTTCTCTGTAGACTTTGTAATGATGGCTATTCTGATCAGTGTGAAGTGGTGCCTTGTTGTAGTTTTGATTTGCATTTCTCTAGTAGTGGTGTTGAGCATCTTTTCCTATGTCTACTGGCCATCTGTATGTCTGCTTTGGAGAAATGTGTATTAAGGTCTTCTGCCCATTTTTTTGATTGAGTTGTTTGTTTGTTTTTGTTGTTCAGTTGTGAGAGCTGTTCGTATATTTTGGAGATTAAGCCCTTGTCTGTCGTATCATTTGCAAAGATTTTCCTCCCATTCTGTAGGTTTTTCTTTTCATTTTTTTTATGGTTTCCCTTACTGTGTGAAAGCTTGCAAGTTGATTTGGGGCCACAGAATATGAACATTTGTTAATTCCATTGAGTTTATACTTTTAACCTTTTGGGGCCTGAAATTTTTCAAAATTAAAATAAGTTAAGTAATCTAAGACATCAAAGGAAAGGCACTGGCTTTTTGCAGGGAAACTGGGAAAGGTTGCAAGAGGAGGTGGCAGCTGGGTATTGAAGACTGGAAGCTGGTGGGTTTAACTGGGTGGGGGAGTTGGGGAAAGGAGATCTAGGGTGTTCAAGGCCAGGGAGTATGTGGGCAGGCTCTTTGTACCTTTAAAAAATATTTAAACATTTATTTATTTGGCTTTGCCAGGTCTTCACTGCGGTATACAGGATCTGTATTGCAGCGTGTCAACTCTTAGTTGTGGCTTGTGGGATTTCATTCTCTGACCAGGAAGCAAACCCAGGCCCCTTGCATTGACAACATAGAGTCTTAGCCACTGGGCCACCAGGGAAGTTCCTCTTTATACTTTTAAAATGTTTCTCAAGCTGCCCGTCCCCTGCTACCTTCCCCATCCTCATCCTGAGCTCATTCTAGCTCCTCTGTTTCTGGGTTGTACACATAGTAAATAGGGTCCTGAAAAACAAACAGTCACGTGTCATTTTATGATTTTTTTTAAAAAAATGTAGATAATCTAACGTGAGCAAGGGGAAGAGTGAGCCAAATGTGTAAAACTGAACATTAAAATGGAGACGTAGCCAGTGATACAGACAAGACAAAATAGAATTCTGTAAGGAAACTGTGCTCAACCACACGCAAATTTGGTTCAAAATCAGCTAAAATTGATAGTTTTCTGTGTGCTGGGCTTAGTCATGTCTGACTCTTTGTGACCGTCCCATAGACTGTAGCCCCCCAGGCTCCTCTATCCATGAGGATTCTCCAGGCAAGAATACAAGTGGGTTGCCATGCCCTCCTCCAGGGGAGCGTCCCAACCCAGGGATCGAACCCAGGTTACTCTCACTGTAGGTGGATTCTTTACCTTCTGAGCCACCCGATAAGCCCAAGAATGCTAGAGTGGGTAGCCTATCCTTTCTCCAAGGGATCTTCCCAACCCAGGGATTGAACCTAGGTCTCCCACAATGCAAGTGGATTCTATACCATCTAAGCCACCAGGGAAGCTCAGATAATTTTCTGAGAAAATGCAAATCATCAGCTTGACCCCAGAAGAACTAGAAAAAACCTCAACAGACCAATAACCATGAAGGAAACTGAATTTTCATAAACTCCACTCCAAAACACCCAGGTTTAAACAGTTCTTAATTTCTATCAAACATCCAGGGGAGAAAGAATTCCAGTGTTCTTTAAACTGCATCAACTCTGCCAGATCATAGAGAAGGAAACACTCCATAGTAGTCTATGAAGCCAGCACAACACTGACAGAAACAGCCCACACAGGAAAAGAGAAAAAATACCAGAAAAAAATCTCATCTATGAATATTGGTGCAAAATTCACATATTAATAGAAACAAATAGAATCACACAACATTATGCTTAGAAAATGAATACACCATGAGCAAGTGGGGCTATCTTCCAGAGATATAGGTTCAATATTAGGAAAACTGTTAACATAATTGAACAAAATAATAGTTCAAAAGAGATGAGAAAATAATATAAACAGCTCCATAAATGTTAAAATACCTAAAAGGCATTTGATAAAATTCAAGATATGTCCCTGATTTTGACTTGTATTTAATAGGAATAGATGGATATTGCTTAAAATTTTATGTGTTTGTGTATGTATGTGTATATGTGTGTCCAGAGACATACATACAAGGAAAAAGTGACAACCATTACCTTCATTTTTTAACACTTCTTTAGAAGTACCAGACCACCTGACCTGCCTCTTGAAAAATCTGTATGCAGGTCAGGAAGCAACAGTTAGAACTGGNGGGAGGGATTGGGGGCAGGAGGAGAAGGGGAAGACAGAGGATGAGATGGCTGGATTGCATTACTGACTCGATGGCCGTGAGTCTGAGTGAACTCCAGGAGTTGGTGATGGACAGGGAGGCCTGGTGTGCTGCGATTCGTGGGGTCGCAAAGAGTCGGACATGACTGAGCCACTGAACTGAGAAGTGCAAGCCAATACAAAATTTGAAAATATGGGTTATGAAAGGAGACCAGATTATCAGTTTAAATTGTAGATGATAAGATTGGCCATCTGGAGAAAAAAGGACTTCCCAGGTGGCACAGTGGTAAAGAATCCGACTGACTATGCAGGAGATGCAAGAGATGAGGGTTCAATCCCTGGGTCAGCATGATTCCCTATAGTAGGAAAGAGCAACCCGCTCTAGTATCCCTGCCTGGAAAATTCCGTGGACGGAGAAGCCTGGCAGGCTACAGTCCATGGGGAGTCGGACATGGCTGAGTGACTGAGTGCACACACGCACGCACACACACTAAGATGGCTGCTGATCAGTGCTCAGAACAAAAGCGCATAGCTTCCCTGTTCTGCAATAAAGTGAAAGAAAATATATCAGTAAACATGCTAAAAATCACTAGAAGTGAGCCTAACCGGAGGGGAGAAGAACAGCTCTCATTACTGCTGCTCACTCTTGGTTCTCAGCACTTAGAACAGGGCCTCACACATAATTACAGATACTTGTTGAGTGATGCAACTGGCTCATAGATCGAGGAAACAGAAAATACCTGTTAAGGCCCAGACGCATTTACTATATAGTGATGATAATAGCAGTCACCAACGTATAGAGTTCCCACGTGCCAGACCCTCGCTGCAGCCTAGACACAGCCTACCGTGGAGAATGTTCTGTGTGCACTTGCAAAGAACGTGCATCCTGCTTCTCTTAGGAGGAGTGTTCTGTATATGTCCACTGGATTTAGTTGGTCTACAGTGTTGGATATATCCCAGTCCTCTGTTTCCTTATTGGTCTTCTGTCTGGTTGTTCTACTCACTATCGAAAGAGGTTCACTGAAGTCTCCTCCTCCTATTGCATTGCTGTCTCTTTTTTCCATTCTGTTCATGTTTGCTTCATATATTTGGGTGCTCTGCTGTTAAACGCATATATATTTATAATTGTTACTTCTTCCTGGGGAACTGACTTTTATCATTGTGTAATATCCTTCTGTGTCTCTTGTGACAGATTTTTACCTAAAGTCTATTTTATCTGATGTAAATGTGGCCACCCCGGTCTCTTTCGTTTACCATTTGCGTGGAATATCTTTTCTATCCATTCACTTGCAAGCCGTGTATGTCTTTACAGCCAAAGTTAGTTTCCTGTAGAGAGCATATAGCTTCATCTGTCTACATTCTTTTGCTCAAATGATCCGTTGAACTCTCACAGTAAGTAACCCTATGCAGACGTTGCTACTGTTGCCCCTAAGGTTTCCCAAAGTTAGAAACATTGATTTATTTGGAGTTACAATGAAACCATATCAAATAATGTGTCAGAAAGCTGACAAGTATCACACATATACAAAAATCCATAGAAATAATACAATACTTTTCTAGGTGAACTGCCTGAAAAACTCCATATTTCCCTGTACTTTCCCCTATGTAAATTCAGTTAACCTCACTTTTAGATGAGGAAACTGAGGCTCATGAAGTTTTAGGTAACTTCTCCCAGGTCCAGTGAAGGTGGAATTTGAATCAACATTTGATTCTTTGTTGTCCATCTTAATATAGTTAAATTGATATTTTGAATCTGGAAGAGGGAGGATGGGTAGGGGGAGAAAATGAATTATTCAAACATGACTTTGAGATAATCAGCCCCTTGGGGAAAGAAAGAAAGCTGGGCCCACCACACTCCTAACACCAAAATAAAATCTAGAAGGAAAACTTAAAAGAAGGAAAGAGTAAAAGAATGATTAAAAAGAAAAAGAACCCTAACAATACCAGTGGAAAACATAGCATATAATTTTAGGATCCTCTAGTGGAAAGTATTTTGGGCTATAGAAATATCTGAGATTTCTGTAGGCAGTGATGCCAAAAATAGAGTAAAAAACAAAAACAGATGACAATTTGTAATCCACATAACAAAAAGTTAATTGTCTTAATTTAGAAAAATCTCTTAAAAATCGGTGAGTTAATTTAGAAAGAACATAGTTCACAGAGAAATAAATGCAAAGGCCCCCAAGCAACCTGGAAGCAATGCCTGCCTTTTCTGATATTTAAGAATTACATACTGAAACAAGATATCATTTTCAACTCACATATTGGCCAAGTTTGAAATTTTGATGGCTGGGCAGTGCAGACTGGTTCATCTTCTTTGAAGGACAATCTGGCAAGACCTGAATTTTAAATCCACCTAACCTTCAACTCCTTACCCCAGGGGATTTATCCTATAGCTAACCTCACATGTATGCACAAACATATATCGTCAAAGATATTTGCTACAGCTTTGTGCAGCAAAAACATAGAAGCAACCTAAACATCCGCCAACAAGGATAGACTCGTGTAAATCATAGTGCGTGAGTCCTTCAGTGGGAGGTTACAACAGCTACGGGAGTGGAAGTTCTGTCTCCTGGTATGCAGAGATGTGTGATGTGTAATAACTAAGAAACAAAGTTAGAGTACTGGGAATATGGTCCCAGCTGGGACCGTAAAGATGTAGGCATATATATATATATATATATATTTGTCAGTATTTATGGGAAAATTCTTGAAGAAAATGTTTATTTTGGGGAGTGGAACAGAGGTCTGGGATAGCAGGGAGACTTTTCATTCTGTATTATTTTGAATGGTTTGATTTCTTTCCCCTTACATAAGTATGTTATTTTCAGAATTCAAAAAGTGAATTTAAGGAAAAAAACCAATGATACAAGGAGAATACTATTTAAAATGCTTTCATGAACTTCCTTCTAAAATTCACTTCTCCGTGGGTTCACCTTTTTTTTTTAACACTGATAACTTTACACCTGGAAGGGCCCAAGAGACCATCTCTAACCTGCATTTTTGTCTACAAGGAAAAGAGACCCAGGGAGGGTTTCAGCAAGTTGCCCAGGGCCCCTGGCTGGTTGGCTGCAGGGACTGGGCTCCTATCATGCTGCTTTTAGGAAAGGGACCAGTGACCCCCTCATGCATATGGTCAAAGCTTCATCCTGGACTTGTCAACCCTTTCCCAGCACACATAGTCCAGTGAGTCCTAATTCTTCGGCATCCACGTGGGGAACCTGCTAAATGCACATTTCCAGGCACCTTCCTGGAGATTCTGACTCAACAGGCTAGGATAGGGCCCTTAAACCTGCAGCTGAGCAGGACCCACCCCAGGCGATTCTGATCGTACTCAGAGTCACCTGGTGGTTAGGGGCCCCTCCGGTCTCCCCAGCTCAGCCCTGCAGGCAGTGTGTCTGTGTGTCTACACTGAAGCCTGCACCCCACTGAGGGAAAGGGGGGTGCTCTGCCTCACCAGGGGCAAGTAGTAGCCACAGATGCCAGGACTCCTGGTACAGTGTCGTTCATGGGCCCCCAGCTTCCTCCCGGCTTCTGCTGATCTTGGATGAAGGATGGCTCTCTGGCTTACCTACTCCAGGGCTGGGCATCTGGATGCGGAGTAGAGGGGCAGACTGGGGCTTATGGCTGCATATATGAGGTGCCCCTCACCCCATCAGAGTTCCCATGAGGCAGACCTGGCGGGGCGGCGCTGACAAGCTTGGTGGACCTGGGAGGGCCTGGCCTGCTTGGGCTGAGGGAGGAGCCTCAGGGAGGCTCAGGGAGGACGGGGATCCATGTCCACCTGCACTGAGAGCACTTCTTTGTCCCGGTGCCACAGAGCCTTGGAGGAGCCCCCTTTGTGGGCGGGAATTAAGCAGAGACACAGCCGGGACGCTTGGAAGCACCTGGGGATCGATTAAGAGGAGGGCGAGCCAGTGACAGCTCATCTCGGGAGCCCCCTGACCTCACCTGCCGCTGGAGGTAAGCACTTTTGCTCTCATCCCACCCAGCAGGGCTCAGTCCCCACTGCCAGCTCCTTCCTCAAGCTTGTGGCCCTCGGCTCTCTGCTCATCGCTTGAGCAAAGGCCCTCTCCAGCCCTCCCACACCCACAACCTAACAGGAGAGGCCAGGAGGACAGTGTCCCAGGTGACCCCAGCTCCTGAGACCCGGGAAGGGGTCCAGAGGCTGTGTGGCTCTGGCTAGGATGCCCCTAGGCTGAACTGCCAGCTGGGTCCCAAGTGGCTCTTGCCCAGCTGACCCCAGTGTGGGGACAGGCTAGACCCAGTCAGACACAGCTCTTCTGAGCGCTCACTGCCTCTTGATAATTTTTCCTTGGGAGAAGATTAAGACAGATGGTATCTTCACAGACTGTTGGAGCTGTAAGGACTCTTGATATACTCCCACCTCAATTTCTTTTAACTTCTCAAGCCTTGCTTGTATCAATAATGTCATTTAAAATGTAGCCGATCATCTCAGAGGCATCAAGTGTAAATCACGTCAAAACGGCACAGGAGGCCCTGGGTCTCAGGCAGCCCTTCCTGGGTGCAGCTGCCTCCTCGCTGCCTGGCTGGAGCCACCTCGTGCCCTACATACTTCCCTCTCCTTCCATCTACCTGGTGACTCCCAGAAATTCACCCTCTTTTGCGAAAGGAGCTCTGGTGGTGATCACACATCCAAAGCTAGAAGGCATTAAAACCAGGTCAGCACCAAAGTGAGGCTTTCTTCTCCATTTAAGGAAATAAAAGTGTTAGTCCCTGAGTCACGTCCAACTCTTTGCAACCCCATGGACTGTAGCCCACCAGGCTCCTCTGTCCATGGAATGCTCCAGGCAAGAATCCTGGAACAGGTTGCCATTTCCTTCCCCAGAGGATCTTCCGGACTCAGGGATCAAATCCAGTTTGCTTGCATGGCAGACAGATTTTTACCGTCTGCACCACCATTTAAGTAAATAAGGTAATAAATAAAACCAGGAAAGAATTGGATAGACAAGGGAGGTTATAACTGTGACATTATTTCTCTGTGGGAGTCTCTAAAATCTCTTTTCTGTGAAAGAAGTTATCCTGTCTGGGCTGTTGTCCAAGAACATTGTAATTGTCACTGTTATCAATAACAGTGATCCTCGCTAAAGTTCTTTTCCATGGAGATCAAAGTGCTTGATGTTCCCATCTTCCTTATGATTTCCTGGTCTGGCCATGTGAGAGCTCTCCAAGGCAAGGAGTCTTAACCACAGGCAGTGTTTCACTTTCCTCCCTCCGGCCCTGCCCACTGCCCAGCCCAGATCACTGCAAGAGGCAGCAACGAATACTAGTGAAGAAGGCAGGCTTGGGAGCTAGGTGGGTTCAGTGCCCAACTCCACCACCTACAAGGCTGATAAGATCACTATACATCAGTCTTCCCATCTGTAAAATGGGAATAACAGTGTACCCTAGGGTTACTAAGAAGGTTAAAGTAAAGCTTGAAACAACCTCAAGTTCTCAGTAAGTGCTCAACATGTTACCTGGAATCATTGCAAAGGCCGGTTCTCCCCCAGCCACACTTTGCTGCTGCCAGATTCACCTTCTAATCCACCGTATAGGTGTCTCACTCACCTGCTCTAGAATCATCCGTGGTTCCCCATGGTCTATTTAGTGACTATGTTCTACTCTGTCCCTTAGAGCCTCAAAGGCAGAAAGCCTCTCTTTTCCTTGCACGTAAGGACTCAGCGATATTTACTGAGAGGGAGGGTTTCTCCCCTCAAGATGGGTTAACTGTGTTCCTAGGGTGGGAATGCACAGCTGGGGGGTTGAGCCAAGCTCTTCCACCTCTCCAGTGACGGCCCAGCTGTGAGCAGCCCTGGATGTTGGGCGTTGGGGCTGCACACAAGGGTAGGTGTCCCTGGTGTCTGCTGGGCCACCAAGGCAGGGAGCCCTGTCCTCGACTCCAGCTCTTGCGGTACACACAGAAGTGAGGAGCGGGCACCTGACCACAGGCCAGAGCAGGCAGTGCCCGCAGTTATAACTCTCACTCTCTGATGAGCTCAGGCCGGGTGGCAGATGTGACATCATTGTCCTCTTTCATCGTTGGGAAGTGGCCAAAACCTCAGCTCCTGGTAGCTCAGGTGGGAAGTCCGAGGCCAGCAGAGACCTCTGTGATCTGACGATGCCTTGGACAGAGAACTCAGCAAGCCCCCTCGCTGCATCTCAGCTGCTTCTCTCGCAGAAGAGAGCCTATGTGCCATAGAAGAGCAAGCACTGGCTTGGAGGCCAGACCTGTGTTCAAACTGGGGCTCCCTCAGCTGGTGGGAAGAACTCGGCCTTATCAGTTAGCCTCTCTGAGCCTCTATTTTCCCATCTGTAGAATGGGAAGATAATACCCATTCCATAGGGTTAATGGGAGGCCCAAATGGAACAAAATGCATAGAGCTCCTCTACAGTGCATGCTGGGGTAGGCACTCGTTAGTAACTGCAAAATAATTTGCAGTTATTCCTATGAGCCCATCAGAGTTCTTCCAGGCAGCTGGGTGGGGCTGCCTCAGGCCTGCGAGCCTCTTGCTTCCCTCGACTGAAATTTTCCTTGCCTGGCCCCTACTCCAAGATGAAGGGAAGTGTTTTTGGCAGAGGAAGGGAGAAGGAACAGTCCAAATCTTCCCAGATTTCTGGCAAGGGTGAGAGGCACAGCAGGGAAGAAGCAGAATTCTGTCTGATTTTCTCAGAGATTTTTCCGCTTGAGTGCTGCCAAGCTCAGGAAGCCAGGAGCAAAGTGACAGGGAGGAGACAAAGCAGACCACGCAGGTTCATGCAGGGTGGAATTTTTCTCTTGATTCATTCCACACACGGATGGATTTGCTGGGGTTCCAGGCACTATGCTAGGCACTGGAATATTGAGCAGCAAGGAAAACAGACATTGACCTTTTCCTCAGGGGGCCTTCATTCCAGCGAGGGTGGAGCTGGTGATAAACAGCATAAACCACGGATGAAGGATGTTAGAAGGCAGTGAATGTGACGGAAACACAGAGAAGGAAAAGGGGGAGTGCCTGAAATCAGGACGGCTGAGTTCAGTTCATTCGCTCAGCCGTGTCCGACTCTTTGCGACCCCATGGACTGCAACACACCAGGCCTCCCTGTCCATCACCAACTCCCAGAGTTTGCTCAAACTCGTGTCCATCGAGTCACTGATGCCATCCAACCATCTCATCCCCTGTCGCCCCCTTCTCCTCCCTCCTTCAATCTTTCCTAGCATCAGGGTCTTTTCAAAGAAGTCGGTTCTTTGCATCAGATGGCCAAAGTATTGGAGTTTCAGCTTCAGCATCAGTCCTTCCAGTGAATATTCAGGACTGATTTTCTTTAGGATGGACTGCTTGGGTCATCAGGACTGGCCTCACCAAAACAGTGGCATTTGAGACACCAGCTGTCTGCTCCCCTTGGGAACCCCCTGGGAAGTCAGTGGACTCAGAATCAGGGCCAGGTGCCTTTCAGGAGCTACTAGCAGGGGAGCACAATCTAGACTCCCTTCCAGTCTCAGCCCAGATAATGCCAGGCTCTTCCTCTGGAACCGCCAATAGCTCACTGCCGCCTACAGTATTACGTGCAAATCATTCAGCCTGAAATTCTGGACCTCATGGTCCCCCACCTGCCTGTTATCATACCAGATTCTTCTCACCCAGCCTCTGCAGTCAAGTCAATCTAACCTGCCATTTCTGGAATATTCCACTCTATGCTTCCTTTCTCTACTCATTTGCCCCCTTTGCCCAAACAGAAGATGGCCCCCACTGTCTTCTGCCAGCCGAGAAATCCCACCTGTCCCCGTCTGAAGCCTTCCCTGACCCCCTGAGGCCCTGCTCTCTCAGCCCTATCACCTGAGCTTGTATTTTTCTCATTGCATGGCCCTTACTCTGCCTTGAATGTGGGCCTTGGTTGAACTGTCTGATCTCTCCCGTGCCAGGCCGAGTCTGTGGTTCTTCTACCTCCAGCAGGCGGAGGGCTCCGTGAACACTGGCTGAGTGGAGAGTGCCCAAACTCAAAGGCCTCCAGCAACACTGAGACAAGCCCAGGGGAACCTTTGCCTGTTCAGAGAAAGAAGACAGAAATGGGAGGCCAGCAGGAAAGGAGAGAAGGAACTGACAGTGTGGGTGAGATTTGCTGGAGAAGTCGTGAAAGAGGAGAGAGAGAAATCCCCACCGTGTGTCTTTCAGACAGACAGGCTGTCACAGAGACACAAGGTCAGGTCTCTTCCCCAGAAGAAAAGCTCTCTTCTCCCTTGAGTGTCCCAGGCCAGTGCTCTTCTTGCGTCTGATTAGAACACCTCTTGCTGCAGCTGAACCTCAGACCCTCTGGTTCCATCCTCTGCGTTCAGGTCCCTATTTGAGCACTCTTTCAGCCGGGCTCAGAGTGGCCTTCCTTACCCTCCTCACCAAGAGGTGAGAGCAAGGTTGTAACGAGGCTGGCCAGAGACCCCTATAACCACACAGAGGCTGCCTGGGGCCCAGGGACTGAGGGGCCACCCTAAGTCATGGAGGTTGTGCCAGCCAGTCACCCCTCAGCCTCTCTTCAGGGCTAAGCTTCATCACAAGCAGATCTGTAAATAGAGCGCCCCAGCCCTGTAGCCCTATGGTTCTCGGGCCCCTGTGTCCCCGCTCTGGCCCCAGGCCAGGGGAAACCATGTGAGCCAGACCCACAGCCTCTGCCATCTGGCTCCCAGCTTCGCTGGAGCAGCTGTGCTCAGAGAGCACCTTCCCTCTGCCTCTCTCCAGCTCCCCGCTGTCCCTCCCCGATGCTGCCCGAGGGAGTGGTTTCCAGCTGGGGGGAAGCCTCTGCGCCCGCCTCCCTCTCCGTGTAGGTGCACCCGCAGTCCCCTCCTGGAATGCCCCGCCCTGGCCTCCACACCACAGCTCGTCTTCAGGTCAGGATCCATCCCCACGTAGGCTCAAGCTTGGGAACACAGCTTCCGGAAGCTGACTGGGCTCAAATCTCCCTTCAGCAACAATAGTTCCCTCTCATTGTGAGTCATGAAAGAGTACATGTTTGCAAAGTCTCAGCACAGTGCCTGGCAGTGAGCCTTCAATTAATGTGACTACGGTCAGTCGTTCCTCTCTTAAGAGCTGACACCTTTGCCTGACACCTCCCCCAGGCAGCCTTCCCGGGTTGCTCCAGGCTCAACCAAAGGCTGCTCCTCACTACTCCCAGCATCCCTTCAGTGGGCCTCTGGAGTTCACTTAGGCAGAGCTGTCCTGGTTTCTCTGGTGGATCTGTGTACCCACTGGAATCTTGTGCCTAGACTGTCAGTGTCTTTAGTGCAGGGAGCAGGGCTCATTATTTTACTGAATAAATGATTTCACGAGTAATAGGTGGGTGCCTGTGAGAGACAGACCATGAGAATAGAATTGAGCCTGTCAGCCCTGACTTTTCCAGGGGCCTGTCCTAAAAGATGTGCATGCCTGCTGCAAGGCTTGGGGGAGATGGAGGAGGAACNGTGGGGGGGGGGCCGGAGTGGACGAAGTGGAGCCGTAGCCCTTCCCGTGAGACAGCAAGCTGCGGAAATGCGAGCCAGCAGCAGCCTGCGCTCATCCTGGGGAAGGAGGGGCTTGGGTTAGAGGGTCTGTAAGAGCCTTTCCCGCCAAGATGCTAAGTCTGAGATCACCGGGCCAGGCAAGACCCGCCCTAGTTCCGCTGCTGATCATCCCTTTCTTCAACAAATATTTGTAAAGCGCTGTGCTCTACCCAGCACAGCAGAGAAAATAATGAGCAAATACAGCCCCTGGGCTCTGTCATCAAGGAGCTTTCCATCCACCAAGGGAGGCAGCCATTCGCTGTGTCACTCTATGAATAAACATCAGAGGGACTAGGTACCCGGGGCTTCCCAGGTGGCACAGTGGTGAAGAATCTGCCCGCAGTGCAGGAGACACTGGAGATATGGGTTCCATCCCAGGGTCAGGAAGATCCCCTGGAGGAGCAAATGGCAACCCACTCCAATATTCTTGCCTGGAAAATTCCATGAGCAGAGGAGCCTGGGGGGTGTAGTCCGTGGAGTCCCAAAGGGTCGGACCTAACTGGGCAGCTGAGCATGCACGCGCCAGTTACTCACAAGGAAATAATACTTCACTGCACTGAGCCCTGGGTGCGTGCTAGGGACTGCTCTGAGCGTTTCATGTGAACTGGTTCATGTAATCCTCACATTCACCCGGTCAGGAAGATGCTATTAACATCCTCACTTTACAGATAAGGAAACTGAGGCCCAGGGAGGTTAAGACATGAAGCTAGAAAATAGCAGCGGTAGGGTTTGGATCCCAGGAGTCCAGTCTTGCTAGGGGCCCACATCTAAGTGCCAAGCTCTGTCTGTCTCCCAGGATGCCCTGAAGCAAGAGATGTGGGGAGCTTGACCTGGACTGGAGCTGTTCGTTAAAGAGGAAGAAATAGAGCTGAGATTAACTAGCGGGAGAATGAGCTAACTCAGGGGTAGGGGAACATTCCAGGTAGGAGGGCTAGCATATGCAAAGGCAGGAGGGAAGGTGGCGAGGTTCAGGCACTGAGGGACAGACAGAGGGGCCAGGGGTGGAAATGAGGGCAGAGGTGGGTGAGACAGATCTGGAGCCATGGGCAGGCCTTGTTGGCTAAGTCAAGAAGAGCTACAGAGAGCCCTTCCAGAAGATTCCATCATGACTTGCAGGACCACTAAGGCTCACCTGGTCCTAGAAGGGTCCCTGGACACCACCAATTGGGCTCTGCACCCCTCCCAGTGAATCCTGTCCCTGGTGCAGCCCTTCTTACAGACTGTATGTTATAATTGCCTCTTAGCCAAGGCCTTTGACACAATCCCTTCTAGAATGTGGCTGGTGAAAGGAGAGGTACATCTCATCCTCCTTAGTGCCACCAGCCTTAGAGAATGCAGGAGCGGGTAAATGAAGGGAGGATGAGCTTGCTGAAACCCAGGGAGCCTGGAGAAAGCGAAGCTGAGCTGGATTGACAGTGGAGCATCCTTCTGTGGGGAGGTTCACGAGGCCTTTCCACAAAGGAGCGGGGGGGGCGGAGCAGAGAAACCAGAAGCCTTTGAGGGTCAGGGGCTGCCCATCCACTGGAGCTGAGGCTCCTTCTTGGGAGACGGGGGAGGTGAGATTGGAGGAGTCCTGTGGCCAAGGGGGCCTCCGCCTGGAGCAGGCCAGGAGCCAAAAGCTCAGATGTCAGAAGAAGCTGTGGAAAATCTCAGACCTTGGCTTCAGATCCTTACCTCCATCTGCCTTACCACTGTGGGCTGTGTGACCCTGGGTAGGCTCCTCACCCTCTCTGGGCCTCAGCATCCTCTTGGGTCAGATGGGGACAGTCATTACCCCTGCTGCCACCAGGCTGTTGGGGGTCAGGTGGGACAATGACTGTGAACACACTTCGTCACCTGGAAGAACGTGTGCCCCTGTCAGTTACCGCGGAGACAGTCCAGAGGCCAGGCCCAGCCCAGGAGGCTCCTGTCTCCCCTGTATTCCCTTCCCCATGGGGATCTAGGTTTAGACTGCCCCCAGGTACGCTGCTGGGGCCTTAGTGGTCCTGATCTTTCACTGATTGATCGGTGTGGGGCCTTTGGGAAGGGAGGCTGGCCCCCACTTGCTCAGGTGAGAGCTGCCCTGGGGCACTGTGGAGGCCTCCTCCCTGGTTACTGCACCTGGGTCTTCACCATGTGGTCAGCACCGCAGCTGCCGGAGGAGCTCTTGACCTGGGGAGGGAGGGCAGGCTAATGGAACCCTTGGCCCACAAGGTGCCCCTGGCCCAGCCATGCCCTGTGGGTGGAGCAGGGAGGAAGCGGCCTCAGATTCAGGCCTTCACTCTTCTTTCTGAGCAGGGAGCTGGCACAGGAACCCCTGGGCCACCCCAAGGGCCTGGCCCCTGCACCCTCTCCACCCTCTCTGCCCCACCGACAAGCTTGAGTGGGAGCAGGTCACGATAAGGCCACTCAAGGCGGGAAGGAAAAGGATTTGATGCCAAAGGATGAGCAGAAGCTGATTGTATGTTCAGTTCAGTTCAGTTGCTCAGTCGTGTCCGACTCTTTGCAGCCCCGTGGACTGCAGCACGCCAGGCCTCCCTGTCCATCACCAACTCCCGGAGTCCACCCAAACCCATGTCCATTGAGCCGGTGATACCATCCAGCCATCTCATCCTCTGTTGTCCCCTTCTCCTCCTGCCTCCAATCTTTCCCAGCATCTGGGTCTTCTCAAAAGAGTCAGCTCTTCACATCAGGTGACCAAAGTGTTGGAGTTTCAGCTTCAGCATCAGTCCTTCCAATGAATATTCAGGACTGATTTCCTTTAAGATGGACTGGTTGGATCTCCTTGCAGTCCAAGGGACTCTCAAGAGTCTTCTCCAACACCCAGTTCAAAAGCATCAATTCTTCGGTGCTCAGCTTTCTTTATAGTCCAACTCTCACATCCTAGAAATAGCAAGGCTGCCTTTTTGAATAGGATTTTTTTCTAATTATAAATAATATATGCTTATGTTTAATGGTTTTTCAAGTTCAGGAAATACTTTTCAAATGCTAGTGAAAGAAAATAGTCCCACCACCCAGAGATAGCTGGTCTTTTTTTCTACAGGTATAATTTTGGTTTTTTATACCCCCACCTCTGCCTTTCTTTTTGAACTGAAATCATCTAGTTTGCCATCATTATAGCCTGCTGTTTTCACTCCCTACTTTGTGTTTTCGGTACAAGTAGGGCATTGTCCCTCCTTCTCCCGGTGTGCGCCTGTCACCGCCCAGCTCCCAGGGGCGGGGTCTTAATGTCCCACCGCTGCCTCTCCCCTCTCCTCCAGCCCTGTTTGGACACAGTTATGGCGGCTCACTGACTTCCAGGCCATAAGCAAAAAGGCAAGGCTCTGGGTGCGGGTACAGAGTCTGGAGGGCAAGGGAAGGAACCTCCCCAGCAAGCAGAAGGACTCATGCAGGGTGGGCGAGCACGCAGAGGGAAGGCGGTGAAGGAGGAGCTGGCACACTCAGCTTGCACCCTGGGTCCAAGAGGCTACGGTCTCCCCTGGCTGCCCTCCAGCCCCTCCACCCCGGCAGCCGTTCCTCCCGGCTAGAGGAGAGCCCCTGGGATGTAGTAGAGATCCTGGGCGGGGGAGTGGGGTGCTGTCTTCCTGAGCCCAGAAATACAACTTTCCCCAGATGGGCAAGGCAGCTCTCTGCTCACATGGCGCCTTCAGAGGTCATGTGATGCGGTGGAACCAGACCCTTTAGATGTCAATTCTGCCTCTATCTCTCAGCTGTGTGGCTTTAGGCCCATTGCTTGCCCTCTGTGAGCCTTAGTTTCTCTACCTGGAGAATGGGGCTACAGATACCCACCTCTTAGGCTGCTGCCTCTGACCTGGCTTTGAGGCATGCGTGGTGATCAGGGGGACAGGACCCTGTCTGGTCCCCCACAAACATCTGTGTCCTCTCCTGCCCTTCCTTCTTCTGCGGATTTGTCATGGGCTGTGTCCACTTGGGCCTGGAGTTCATCCTTGGGATTCTCTGTCAGCTTTTTCTCTTCTCCATTTAGCTCTGTCTTTAGCCTCCTAGGAGCTTTGTTCCTATTTCCTGGGATGTTTGCTGGTGTTCGCTGGCTTGGGAATGGCACATGGCAAAATGGTTGGGAAGGGGGCTGGGGAGTCAGCTGTCCCAGGCTCAGGTCTGACTGCTCGCTGGCTCCCTGAACTTGGCCATCACTTAACTCCTCTATGCCCAAGATGGGGTAATAATAGTACCACCTTATCTTTAGCACAGAAAGCAAAAACCACTCTAAGAACCTTAAGCAAGCAGAATTTAAACAGAGAATTACATACTCATAAAATAACCAGAAGGGTTAGTACCTGGGTCTTCAAAACAGAGCAGAGATGATGTAACTGCTTCTGAGCCACAGCCAAGATGGGACTACCGGAGCCATGAATTCTGTGTTCTCTTTCTTGCATGCCAGGACCTAGGAGCCTCTGCAGCCTCCCCCACAGTGAGTTCTCGCCCCTCCTCCCCGGGAGCCAAAGACTGGGCATTGATCTGCTGCAGAAAACTCCTTCCCCTCCTCAACATTGTTTGTCAGCAGAACACAGCGAGGGCAGCGGGCCTTATAAATCTATCTCCAGTGCATCTAAATCGATGGAACTCGATCTCTATTTAAAACCCCAGCCGCAAGGGAGTGTTGTAAATGTAGTTTTCAGCTTTCTAGCTTCTGCAATATAGGAAGGTATACCGGAAAGAGGAGGGAATGGGTGCTGAAGGCCATTGACCGTACCCAACAAGCAATCTGATAGGTTTGTTGTTAACCCAATTGATGCATTAAGAGTCTTGGCACAGTGCCTGGCACATAGAACTCATCCAGTAGCTGTTATCTGGCGTTACTATTGGGCCGGGGTATCATGGAGCACTGCTCACAGGACCCTGGCAGAGAGAAGCAGCCCCAGAAAGGAGCAGCCTGGTGTGGTGCTGTCCGTGGTGCTGAGTGCGCTTCTGATCTTAGCGGGAGAGACACCAAAATGAAACCCCAACCCACTCATCCCACACTGGGGCTGCTGGCTACAGGGGTGATGGAAGGGACCATTTAGGAGCTTCTGAATGGAGGCTGACCTTAATCCTAGAAAGAGGATACCAAAGGCAGCAACCCACACTTGGGGTATTTATAGTTTATAAAAATGTCTCCATGTAGTGTCTCCTTTAAGCAATCTTCATAATGACTCTGATACAGGCAGGATAGACGTAATTATGTTCGTTGGTGGCTCAGACAGTAAAGAGTCTTCCTGCAGTGTGGGAGACCTGGGTTCAATCCCTGTGTCGGGAAGATCCCCTGGAGAAGGAAATGGTAACCCACACCAGTATTCTTGCCTGGAGAATTCCATGGACTATATAATCCATGGGGTTGCAAAGAGTTGGACACGACTGAGTGACTGCTCTTTCACTTTCACTTTATAAAAGGGAGAGCTGAACAGCAAGAAGTTAAGTAGCAGTTAACAAATAATAGAGCCAGGTCTATGCCAGACCTGCTGACCTCTCTCTCTCTACTCTATGATGTGACATGGGGAGCAGGACTCAGTAACCAACAATGTGCCGTGGGGAAGCGGAAATGAATGACGGGTACCCTGCACACTATGCAAAATGTGTGCAAATCACCTACATTTTATTTCTCATCCCAAATGTGGCCCTGAATAAAGGCCCATGTATCTTTCACCAAGGCCTGTACATGCTGGTTACTGTGGGGGAACCACAGTGATGCAGCCACTGCCATCAAGGAGCCCACAGATTTGTCAGGGGAATTGGCAACTCTTGTGCATGGAAAACAAGAAGCGTGCCAGGCAGTGCTGGCAAAAGCCGACTGTGTAAAGACTGGGAACAAGGTCCAGCCCAGGCCACTCATTGGAGGAAAGCCTTGAGCTGGACCGAGGGGCTGTACTGCAGATGAGACCAAGGCTCCGGCCCAGGCCAGGAAGAAGTGGCTCAAGCTCGATCAGGGCAGGAGGAGCAGCTCTGAGNTGTCTCCATGTAGTGTCTCCTTTAAGCAATCTTCATAATGACTCTGATACAGGCAGGATAGACGTAATTATGTTCGTTGGTGGCTCAGACAGTAAAGAGTCTTCCTGCAGTGTGGGAGACCTGGGTTCAATCCCTGTGTCGGGAAGATCCCCTGGAGAAGGAAATGGTAACCCACACCAGTATTCTTGCCTGGAGAATTCCATGGACTATATAATCCATGGGGTTGCAAAGAGTTGGACACGACTGAGTGACTGCTCTTTCACTTTCACTTTATAAAAGGGAGAGCTGAACAGCAAGAAGTTAAGTAGCAGTTAACAAATAATAGAGCCAGGTCTACGCCAGACCTGCTGACCTCTCTCTCTCTACTCTATGATGTGACATGGGGAGCAGGACTCAGTAACCAACAATGTGCCGTGGGGAAGCGGAAATGAATGACGGGTACCCTGCACACTATGCAAAATGTGTGCAAATCACCTACATTTTATTTCTCATCCCAAATGTGGCCCTGAATAAAGGCCCATGTATCTTTCACCAAGGCCTGTACATGCTGGTTACTGTGGGGGAACCACAGTGATGCAGCCACTGCCATCAAGGAGCCCACAGATTTGTCAGGGGAATTGGCAACTCTTGTGCATGGAAAACAAGAAGCGTGCCAGGCAGTGCTGGCAAAAGCCGACTGTGTAAAGACTGGGAACAAGGTCCAGCCCAGGCCACTCATTGGAGGAAAGCCTTGAGCTGGACCGAGGGGCTGTACTGCAGATGAGACCAAGGCTCCGGCCCAGGCCAGGAAGAAGTGGCTCAAGCTCGATCAGGGCAGGAGGAGCAGCTCTGAGACTCATGGGGACAGGACAGCAGGCAGGCATGATTGCCCAGGAAGAAGTGGCCAGGCCGCTGGCCTCTGACCCAGGGAGAAATGCAAGTCTGGGGATTCAAGGGAAGAGGCGGTGCGGGTCTCTTTAGATTTCTGGCGAACGTTCCACTGACTCAGAACAAGCTCAGGGGGCGGTGGGGAGGAAGGGAGATCTCCTGAGAGATGACTAGAAGGACCAGTCTCATGAGCTGCCCCACAGTGACTCGACTTTAGGGACACTAGCTGCAGCCCTTTATCCCCAAACTTCCTCATCCTCATTGCTTATTTAGGGGGAGTCAGAAAACCATTTAGATCTTCAGGAACCCCTTCTCTAGCTCAACTAACCCTAGAAATCTTAAGCTGCTGTTTCTCTTTCTTGCTGCTGCTGCTAAGTCGCTTCAGTCGTGTCCAACTCTGTGTGACCCCATAGACAGCAGCCCACCAGGCTCCCCCGTCCCTGGGATTCTCCAGACAAGAACACTGGAGTGGGTTGCCATTTCCTTCTCCAATGCATGAAAATGAAAAGTGAAAGTGAAGTTGCTCAGTCGTGTCCGACCTTCAGCGACCCCATGGACTGCAGCTTTCCAGGCTCCTCCATCCATGGCTGCACATAAAAATTTACTGGAGATTCTCATATTTAAAGTCTGGAGTGGAGCATGAGTCTTCTGGATCTACTTAACACCCCCGGGTAATTCCAGTGTCCACCACCCCCAGGCTGAGCATCNCTTCAGCGACCCCATGGACTGCAGCTTTCCAGGCTCCTCCATCCATGGCTGCACATAAAAATTTACTGGAGATTCTCATATTTAAAGTCTGGAGTGGAGCATGAGTCTTCTGGATCTACTTAACACCCCCGGGTAATTCCAGTGTCCACCACCCCCAGGCTGAGCATCACTGGTCCATGCCCAAGAGTGCTGAATGGGGAGCCAGAAAACTCAAGTTCTGATCCCAAATCTACCAACTTCTCCATGCGTGCATGCTAAGTGACTTCAGTCGTGTCTGACTCTTTGTGGCCCATCGCCTGCCAGGCTTCTCTGTCCCTGGGATTTTCCAGGCAAGAATACTGGAGTGGGTTGCTAGTCCCTTCTCCAGGGGATCTTCCTGACCCAGGGATTGAACCCGAATCTCTTCCTGCATTGGCAGGCAGGTTCTATACCACTAGCGCCGTCTGGGAAGCCCAACTTCCCCACCTTTAGGCAAATCTCTTAGCTTGCTGCTGACCCATTTTCTTTGTGTGTAATGTTGGGCAAACCATCCTTAGTGAAATCACTCAGTCGTGTCCAACTCTTTGCGACCCCAGGGACTGTAACCCACCAGGCTCCTCGATCCATGGAATTTTCGAAGCAAGAGTACTGGAGTGGGTCACCATTTCCTTCTCCAGGGGAATCTTCCTGACCCAGGGATTGAACCCGGGTCTCCTGCATTGCAGGCAGATGCTTTTACCATCTGAGCCACCAGGGAAGTCCAACCTTAGCTGTGAAGATATGAGGAGACTCAAGGGCAGTTCAGAACAAGGAAGGACTTACTGACACTTAGGGGAAGAATCATAGCCAGCTGGCATGGTGGAGAGGGAGAGATGTGAATCCGAACCTTCACTGTAACAGCCACTTCCCCTCCTCCCTGTCCCCCAGAGTAACCTCCCAGTGGTGAGAGTGAACCTGAGCTTTTGTCCCAGAAGGGTGGGGGTGGGAACAGAATCTGAGGGTGGAGGGTAGGGACGGGATATAAGGAAAGACCCAGAGAGGAGGGGAAATGGGACGGGTGCCCAAGGCCAGGAATGCTGTGGGGTTTTTTTGCTTTTTGGTTTTTGGGTTTTTTTTGTCCAGAACCATGGAAAATAATGTTTCTTGTTGTGAACAAAAGGTGTTGAATTACTGAAGAGGCTGAGAAGGCCAGATGGCAGGAGGGCGCAGGGCGTGCTCTGTGGCTTCCTGTGCTCTGGCGGGGAAAGGCCTGGGGCAGAGGATCGGGTGGCTCCCCATCCACAGCTCCTTCCCCTGGGACACTGCGAGTGGCTGCAGTGATTCTACAAGTCAATGGCCAAGCCCTGTGGACCAGTTCCTGAGAACTCTTGGGGATCGTGGAGCAGAGTCAGCTCCAGCTGCCGGCTGCGTGGGTGCTGGCTGAGCCTCTGGGACGCCTGAGATCCTGACTCCAGCCTGGTCCTCAGAGACCTCGCAGCCAAACCCCTCATCTTACAGACAGGAAGTCAGAACAGGGAAGACACCTGCCTACAGGTGGCCTAGAGCCCAGCTCTCCTGGGATCCCTCAGGCCACAGTACCTTCCTCTGCCCCACCCTGAGAGACTGGGAAAGCTCCATCCCTAGACGAGGGCTTAAGCAAGATCATTTCCTCCTCCTGACTCCTGCCCAGCTCTGCAGCCCAGCAGAGGCCCAGAGGGCCTGGGGGTATCAGAGCAGAGTATTATGAACTGCCTGGGTTCAAGGGCCGGATCTGCCACTTCCAGCATTGTGACCTTGGGTGAGTTATTTAAACTCTCCAAGCCTTAACTTTCTCTTTCATCTAGGGGTGATTCTAGTACCCTTGGGTACTTCTGAGGATTACATGAGCTGGTATAATAATACCAGCTCCTATAATAAGTGCTCAATAAGTGTTAGCTGTTAATAAAACTTGCCCCTTCTAGGGCTTCCTGAACCAGCTAAACTCTGGGATTTAAGCTCAGCCACAGAAGACCTGGGGCTTCCCAGGGAGCACTAGTGGTAAAGAACCTGTCTGCCAATGCAGGAGATGTAAGACGTGACTTCGATCCCTGGGTCAGGAAGATCCCCTGGAGAAGGGAATGGCAATCCACTCCAGTTTTCTCGCCTGGGAAATCCCATGGACAGAGGAGCCTGGCGGGCTACAGTCCATGGGGTCACAAAGAGCTGGACATNCCGGCCAACCTTAACATCCTCTCTCGCTGCCCCTCCTTGGTCCAAAAAGCAAGGCTGACATTTACTTTTCATGTCCAGGAAGAGCAGAAGCAGCACCACCCACAGGCTGCAGTTTGAGGATCTGATAAAGTCCTTCCCTCACTCTCCATCTCTCCTTTTGCCTGTTGCAGAGCAGAGTAGGGGGAAGGAGACTAGGGATGATCCAGTCTGGGCCGCTCATCTCACAAATAAGCTAATGACAGTGACCTTGGTGCTGGCTCATTTTGAGTACATAGATTCCCAAGCACCATGTGAATTTGCACCATATGCAAATGATCTTATTTCATCTTCACAGTAACCCTCAGAGGCGGTTCTGTTATTATCCTCACTTTCCAGATTTGGAAACTGAGGCTCAGAGTGGTGAAGTCACTGTCAGGGTCACACGGCTAGCAAGTGTGGTTCGGGACTTAAGCCGAGGCAATCTGGCTCCAGAGAGATGCCCTGAATAGCCAGCATCCCTGTGCTCTGCCGTGAAATTCATCCTCAAAGAGAAGGGCTCCTTGATGCCTGCCGCACTAGGCAAATTGGTGCCCTGCTCTGTGCTCCTTGAACACCCCCGGATTTCAAGTGTTGTTATCTCGGGGGCTGATGCTCTGATCGCCAGAAAATATTCTGTCCTCTTTTTCACACACAAAAGCTAGCTCTGCCTCCAGAATGCTGGCCTTCTGGAAAGAAGGGGGGAGGAAGGTCCAAGTGTGGTGTAGGGGTGAGGAGAAAAGGTTGGGTGCTACTCTGTGTTACCATGGCAACGCAACAGCCTCCCTCATTGCTGCGTCTGCTTGCTGCTGAGAAAGCTGAGGACGGTAGTGAGGTGGGGGTGAGGCTGTCTTCTCCCGTTTCCTTCCTCACCTCCCCTTAAGGCTGGGCTGCAGATAACCTGAAAGCCCGCACGTGACCCAACCTTGCTGGCTAGATTCCACCCCACCCTACATTTAGAAGCTGGAACCTTGTAGCTGGGTCCTCTCAGGCAGAATAGCAGTCTGGGCCAGGCCTCTCAACAGCATTCCTCTCCCCAGATCCCAAAGGCTGTGAACTCCCTAAAGAGGAGGAACACATGTTTGTACTTCCAGAGTCTGCACAGGGCCTGGCGAGAGTAGACACTCAATGAATTCTTGTTGAATAAAAGAATGAACAAAGGAAAGAACAGACCAGCGGCACATCTGACACTGCAGCCGCGAGTATTCATTTTCACTTTCCCAAACCTCCCTGCTCTGTCTCCGCTCCGCGTCTTTGCCGGTTCGGCTTCCTCTGCCCACACTTTCCTACCGCACTGTGCTGTCCTGGCACAGAGGTCACTTTCCCACAGAAGGTTGTGTAGACTACTTGACGGCGAGTCTTCCCCATGGCCCCGGGCTATGAGAGTGCTGGAGTTCAGAAGCATATGCCTCGTGGGCTTGTGTGTCTCCCCAGTGAGTCTGGGAGCCTCACGCAGGTGGGAACCATGTCTGCCAGGCCCCTAGAGCCTGGCATGATGCCTGGCTTATAGTAAGTATGCAGTCCTTCTTTCTGGAAGGTTGAAACGGAGGGAGAGAGGGGGTGGTTCTTTCGGAATAAGAGAGACTAACGTAGTGGGAGTTGATGAGTGAAAAGAACAGCATCCAGAACTCAAAACCTTCTTAGATCCAGATGGGAACCAGAGCTCTTCACAGCGCAGGGATCCCTTCTCGGGCTCATCACACACAGTATCAACCAAATAGTAACAGTCTCGAGTCCTTGTGGTTGGACAGCAGCTCACCAAGCTGTTTCACATCCTTGGCCTGATTCCAGTCCCCAGATAACCCAGAGAAGGGCTTATAAATTATTCCCCTCCTTTAAAAGATTCTGGGCAACTGGACAGCCACATACTCCCCCAAACGAGCTAAGCCCTTACTTCACATCATATGCAAAAATTAGCTCAAAATGGATCACAGATTTTGTTGTAAGAGCAGAAACTCTAAGACAGAGAAACATCAAGGAAAATCTTTAAGATTTGGGGTTAGGCAGAGATTTCTTAGACACAGTACCAAAAGCATGACCCATAAAAGAACATTTGATACATTGGACTATCAAAATTGGTGACTTTGGTGCTTCAGTGAATACTGTGACAAAAATGAAAACAAGCAAGACGGCGAAAAATTATTTGCGAAACACACATGTGATAAAGAAAGAGCATCTGGAGCTTAAAGAGGAGGAGAGGGGGTCTGGGGGAGGGTGCCACTCGCAAAGAGAGCCTGGGTTCCTAAGTCGGGGACTCGCCACTGCGTCTGTTCTTTGCAGCACCCCCGTAGCTGAGTTGGGCCGCCAGGCCTGACTGGGAGGCTCCCTGGAGAACTGATTCAAGTAGGTAAAGTCTCTCCCCTAGGCCTTCAGACTCGATGGACGTGCCTGCCTCCTTTATCCAAGTGCTTCCTCAAGAAGGGCTCCCCCTAGTGGCCACCGGCAGAACTGTCATTTCATGCCGCAGCCGACCCAGAGCCCGCGAAGGCTGAGATGCCGGCTCCATCCGCCAAGAGACCGCAGGAATGCCATAGCTTCTACTCTGACTCTCCAGCAGATGGCTTCCTGTTTAAAATATATTGTACTCAATATAAACTATTAATAATTGTACATTTGGCTAAACACATTAGTGTGAATGTGTTATCCGGTGACCTGGGGTAATAAAATGGGCAAGACTCATTAAAAGTGTAAGAGAAACAAGTGGGCTTTAATGCAAGAGGGTTGCTCTTGATAAGTATGCTCATTGATAAGGTTTCATATCCACATTACCTTTAAGAAACTACCACCTGTGTAGTGACATAGATCTCAGCCTCTGTTATCTGAGAAGCCTATTTAGAAACTTCTTCCAACTTCCTACCTGTGTGAAGTCAGCTTTACATCAATTCAGACAACAGGTTTTGGAAACAGCTGTGAGAATCCAACTGTCTTATTAAGCTGGACATGAGAGAGTTACAAAAATGTGAAACGCTGTTCTTCTCCCTGAATGTTTTCAAAGTTGTTCTTCATAAAATGTTAACATAATTAAGTTACTGTTATTTTAAAATATGTTTACTCTAGTAACTAAACATCAGTGGCTATAATCCAAAAAAAAAGAAAAAATATTGTGCTCAATATAACCTATTAATAATTGCATATTTGGCTAAACACGTTAGTGTGAATGTGTTAACCAGTGACCTTGGGTAATAAAATGGTGGGCAACCTAGGCAGAGAGGCGAGCAGAAAGTAGGAAAAACCAAGATCTGTCTCCATACCGGCCACTTCCATGTCGTGTCTCCAATCGCTGCTCTGCACTGCAGATACACAGCCCACCGCCTGCCCAGCGTGTCCACGACCCAGCTCCCAGTCCCCCCGCCCTGCACCTCCCACCCAGCACGTCTTGTCTCTCCCATCCAGTAACAGCACCTCCAGTTTTCTGTGCTTAGTCCACAAGCCGCAGTCATCCTGGACTCCTCTGTTTCATGCTCCTTATGCAGTCTATCAGCAAATCTGGTTGGCTCCCCCTCCAAAATATTTCCAAAGTCTGGCCCTCTTCTCATGGTTCCCATCCCAGTCCAGGCTTCCACTATCTCCTGCCTCGATTCAGTTCAGTTCAGTTGCTAGTCATGTCCAACTCTTTGCGACCCCATGGACTGCAGCACGCCAAGCCTCCCTTGTCCATCACCAACTCCCAGAGTTTACTCAAACTCATCCATCGCGTTGGTGATGCCATCCAACCATCTCATCCTCTGTCGTCACCTTCTCCTCCCGCCTTCAGTCTTTCCCAGCAAGATCTCTTGCCTGGCTTGCCACAGATTCCTTCCAACTGACCCCCTCTACTTGCCCTCATCCCCATTTAGTCTTAGCACAAGTAACCCCTTTAAACTATGAGTCACTTCATGTCCCTCCTTTGCTCAGGCACCCCCACGCCCTTCACTCTCCTCTGTCCAGCCACACTGGCCCCTTAACTCTTCCTCGCTCCAGGCAGGCTTCCACCGCCACACAACACCCCCCTCACGCCCCTCCCCTGCCACTCCATCCACCAACCCCAGGCTTTTGCTCTGCCTGCAGCGCCCTTCCCGCACAGCTGGTTGGTTTGCTCCCTCTTCAAGTCTTTATAGGGACGGCATCCTCTTTGTGCTGCTGCTGCTGCTGCTGCTAAGTCGCTTCAGTCGTGTCCAACTCTGTGCGACCCCCTACACTTTGTGAGGCCTTCCCCAATCACCCTCTTTACAATCCTAACCTCACTCCCACCCCTGAACTGTCACTCCCCACTAGAATTCCATAAGGGAGGTTGTTTTTTTTTTTCTTTGGTCTTACTATTAGTCTAGCACAAAGCAGTTGTTCACCAAATATTTGTTGAATGAACCAGCCTGCTTTTCTTGAATGGGAGTGAAGAATCTCTAGGGTGTGATGTAGAAGTCTGGAGCCAAAACAAGTGATCATTTCAAATCGGAGCCACTTTGCAGATAAATCCAAGCAGCTGCTGGTTCCCTCCAGTTTTCACGCACACTTTCCGCTCTTCCCTAGGCCTGAAGAATGCAGATGCCCCTGACCATGAACCCTGCATCTGAGTCTCAGGCTCACTGCATTGGCTCACGACCCTGAGGGGGTGTTGATCTCTCTGGTCAAGTTCAAGATGGAACAGCGAGTCCCTGTGGTGTGCCAGGCACTCTACATTCTTACATCACTTAGTCTTAGAAGTGATTCGTCTTCCCTGGAAAGTGGACCAGAGAGTCGTGAGATGATAAAGATGACCGTTAATGGCCCTGCCTGCACGGGTGTCCTGTGATGTGGTTCCATCCTCTAAACTGAATATTTTCTCCTGAGACCTTTGTGAGGTTTGTTCAAGAAAAACATCACAGAGGTAGAAGTAGGAAGGCCCACTAGATGTGCGTTTATCAGTGTATCTGGGCTATTCTGCCATCTCGGCCCTGGGTTTGAGGAAGTTGGTCTCTCACAGGACAGGCCTGCGTGCCGTCTAAGGGCTGAGCTTGCCTTGACCAGTTAAAAGCTCAGCATACCCCTCCCAGCTCCCCGACAAGCTTCAGTATCTTGCACAGTGTGGGTGGAGGGGGGCCTCGTGTCTGACCTGGGGACCCCTCTCCTGCAGGGAGCCTCCCAGGATGACTGTCTTGCCGAGTAACCTGAACATGGTGGGGAAGTCCCGGAACTTCACAGTGGATGACTGTTTCAACTCTCGGAACACCGTCCTAAAGGGGCAGCCCTTTGGGGGCATCCCTACTGTATTGTTCCTCAATGTCATCTTGTGGGTGGTGAGTACTGGGCACTGTGGAGGGCAAACCAGTGGGCTCTCACTCGGGGCGCATGGTCCAGCTTTCCCAAGGGATTCAAGGGGCCCCAGCTGTCTGTAGCTGTATCCCACCAGCCCCAGCAGCAGGAACCATCTGAAGGGCAGCCTGCCCAGGGTGGCCCGGGGCGAGTGCACCTTGGAGAAGAGGGGGCTTTGGG
The DNA here is from genome assembly GCA_006410615.1 of Neotragus moschatus. NCBI lineage: Eukaryota > Metazoa > Chordata > Mammalia > Artiodactyla > Bovidae > Neotragus > Neotragus moschatus. The sequence continues at coordinate 238,488 of SJYA01001452.1, read as the reverse complement.
TACAGCCAGATCCCTGATTCTCTTTCTTGCACCCTTGTCCGAAGGTCCCCCTTTGGCCAGTGCCCTTGAGCCTCCCATCTGGCCCCTTGATGGTTTCTTCAAGGAGTCCTCTCGTCCTTTGTACTAAACGTGCCACCTTCATTCAACCAACTCTGATCAACCCCTCTGTGCCAGGATGCTGCTGGGCACTGGACCTTGAAAAAGGCATGACCCCTATCCTGACAGAGCTGGCCACCCAGAGGGGAGCCCCTGAGGCCCTCAAGGACAATCTTCCCCTTGGGAATGCAGGGGTGGGTCGAGGGGAAGGCGTCTATGAACTCTCTTGCCCCTTTCCTGGCCCGCAGGTCATCGTCTTGGTTTACTCCTTCCTCCGGAAAGCCGCGTGGGACTATGGGCGCCTGGCTCTGCTAATACACAACGACAGGTGAGGAGGGGCTGGGGTGGGGAGCCAGCTTCCTCGGGGCATGTGCTGCCATGACCAGGACACGGCTCCGACCCGCGCCCAAGCTGCACAGGTGTCAGCAGGTGGCATCTCATTACCACCCCCACCCTGCTCGTCCCTCCCAGCACAGAGGTGACTTCTGGAGGGCAGCCCCCTCTGGACCCAAGGCCACTCTTTTCCTCAGGTCTCAGACAGTCTGGATCACGACTCCCCAAGATGCCCAGAGCTGGTGTGTCTGCTCCTGGGCGGGAGGGGCCCAGGTCCTCCACCCCGGGAGCGGGCAGGACAGCGAGGCAGGCGCCTAAGAGCCTCCTCTCCTTGCCCACCTCCCCTTTCCTGGCCGGCAGCCTAACCTCACTGGTTTATGGGGAGCAGAGCGAGAAGACTTCCCCCTCGGACATCTCCCTGGAGATGGAGCACAGGGACAAGGTGGGTCCTGGGGACTGGCGCAGGGAGGGCGCAGGCGCGGGCGCGGGCACAGGGTGGGGGGTGGCGCGGCGGTGGGCGCGCTGGCCCTGGACAGGCGGCCCGGGCCGCGCAGGACGCGCCGGCTCACCGGTAGGGGCCACAGCAGGCGCTTCGGCAGCCTGACCTCGGACAAACACCTCAACCTTGCCAAGCCTGTTTCCCCAGCGGAAACCCAGAGACTTGACCCCAGCTGCTCCTAGGGCGCGAGAGAATGGTGGTGGTTAGGGCACAGAGGATAAAGGCAGCAAGGGGGCCCGCCGCGCGACGGGGCGGAGCTAACGTGCTCTGCGTGGCGCTCAGGGCTGGGTGGTCTTGAGCGGAACTTGGGAGAGAGATCTGGCTTGCCACCTCCACTGCTCACCTCCCTCTCACCCGTGGCTCCCACCGAGACAGCCCCAGGGTCACCCACAGCCCCACGTCGCGAAACCCAATGGCCGCTCCTCGGTTCTCATCTCATCCCTCAGAGCCGCCTTCCCTTCTTGAACAGAGGAAAGCACTTTCAGCTCCTCCTCTTTGGGATTTCCCTCTGTCGGTGCAGCCTCCAGGCCGGGAGACTTCCCCAGCCCCAGGTCATGTCATCCATACTCACCTCACGACTTCAGTTCTACACGAAAGTGAAAGTGAAAGTCACTCAATCAGCCCGACTCTTTGCGATCCCATGGCCTATACAGTCCATGGAATTCTCTAGGCCAGAATACTGGAGTGGGTAGCCTTTCCCTTCTTCAGGGGATCTTCCCAACAAAGGGATCAAATCCAGGTCTCCCGCATTCTTCACCAGCTGCGCTACCAGGGAAGCCCAAGAATACTGGCGAGGATAGCCTATCCCTTCTCCAACAGATCTTCCTGACCCAGGAATCGAACTGGGGTCTCCTGCATTGTAGGTGGATTCTTCACAAACTGAGGTATTAGGGAAGCCCCCAGTTCTACATGGATCCCTCCTAAATTCCTGTCTCCAGCTAAACNGGGGTGGGGAGCCAGCTTCCTCGGGGCATGTGCTGCCATGACCAGGACACGGCTCCGACCCGCGCCCAAGCTGCACAGGTGTCAGCAGGTGGCATCTCATTACCACCCCCACCCTGCTCGTCCCTCCCAGCACAGAGGTGACTTCTGGAGGGCAGCCCCCTCTGGACCCAAGGCCACTCTTTTCCTCAGGTCTCAGACAGTCTGGATCACGACTCCCCAAGATGCCCAGAGCTGGTGTGTCTGCTCCTGGGCGGGAGGGGCCCCGGTCCTCCACCCCGGGAGCGGGCAGGACAGCGAGGCAGGCGCCTAAGAGCCTCCTCTCCTTGCCCACCTCCCCTTTCCTGGCCGGCAGCCTAACCTCACTGGTTTATGGGGAGCAGAGCGAGAAGACTTCCCCCTCGGACATCTCCCTGGAGATGGAGCACAGGGACAAGGTGGGTCCTGGGGACTGGCGCAGGGAGGGCGCAGGTGCGGGCGCGGGCACAGGGTGGGGGGTGGCGCGGCGGTGGGCGCGCTGGCCCTGGACAGGCGGCCCGGGCCGCGCAGGACGCGCCGGCTCACCGGTAGGGGCCACAGCAGGCGCTTCGGCAGCCTGACCTCGGACAAACACCTCAACCTTGCCAAGCCTGTTTCCCCAGCGGAAACCCAGAGACTTGACCCCAGCTGCTCCTAGGGCGCGAGAGAATGGTGGTGGTTAGGGCACAGAGGATAAAGGCAGCAAGGGGGCCCGCCGCGCGACGGGGCGGAGCTAACGTGCTCTGCGTGGCGCTCAGGGCTGGGTGGTCTTGAGCGGAACTTGGGAGAGAGGTCTGGCTTGCCACCTCCACTGCTCACCTCCCTCTCACCCGTGGCTCCCACCGAGACAGCCCCAGGGTCACCCACAGCCCCACGTCGCGAAACCCAATGGCCGCTCCTCGGTTCTCATCTCATCCCTCAGAGCCGCCTTCCCTTCTTGAACAGAGGAAAGCACTTTCAGCTCCTCCTCTTTGGGATTTCCCTCTGTCGGTGCAGCCTCCAGGCCGGGAGACTTCCCCAGCCCCAGGTCATGTCATCCATACTCACCTCACGACTTCAGTTCTACACGAAAGTGAAAGTGAAAGTCACTCAATCAGCCCGACTCTTTGCGATCCCATGGCCTATACAGTCCATGGAATTCTCTAGGCCAGAATACTGGAGTGGGTAGCCTTTCCCTTCTTCAGGGGATCTTCCCAACAAAGGGATCAAATCCAGGTCTCCCGCATTCTTCACCAGCTGCGCTACCAGGGAAGCCCAAGAATACTGGCGAGGATAGCCTATCCCTTCTCCAACAGATCTTCCTGACCCAGGAATCGAACTGGGGTCTCCTGCATTGTAGGTGGATTCTTCACAAACTGAGGTATTAGGGAAGCCCCCAGTTCTACATGGATCCCTCCTAAATTCCTGTCTCCAGCTAAACCTCCCTCTGAGCTCTGGCCCCATTTAGCCAGTGGCCTTCAAAATATTGTAAGGGCATCTCGGATTCAATATGCTGTGATTTTCACCCCCGACAACCACCTGTCCCTGGACCCCTGGTCTCAGACTCTTCCCATCGCTCACTCAGGTACGTGTCGCTGCTCTCATCCAGGCCCCTGGGCGTGGCCGGCTTGTCACCTAATCGTGTTGCTTGCGCCTTCCCCGTTTCATTTCTCTTCACCTCTCCCACCATCCCGCAGTCCAGCGTCCATCAGTCGTTGGCTTGGGTGAGCATGGTTGCCTAAGCTTTCAGTGGCTTCCTAATGCTCTTGGAATCAACTGCCGTGGGCTTGTGGGTAGGCCTCTTGCCCACCTGTCCCTTCTCTCTTTTCCCTCCTGACTGCCCCACCCTCCACCACACTGGCCGTCTTTCCGACCCTCCTTCTCGACCCACGCCCGTCACCTGCTCTCCCCCTCCCCACTGCCCACTGGCCCCTCTCTGGCTAAGACACCCACACTGTGTTCAGATTTCAGCTCAAGCACCGCTTTCCCGGGATCCTTGCTCCTCTGGATCCTGACCTCTTGTTATAGCCTCATAGACAACGCACTCCTTGTCTTCAGTGCTCTTAGCCCAGACTGTGAGGATTCCCCGTCCTACAATCAGTCAAGTGTGCCCACTTCCCCCCTCGAGACCAGGGTCATTAGACCAGGGTTGTTCTGGTCTCACTTACCATTGTCCCAGCACCCGGTCCACCCTGTCATGTCATTAGCATCTGATACACATTTGCTGGAGGCAGGGAGTAGGTAAAACCCTATTCCTTCCATTTTCATCCCTCCAAGAGACCCAGCCCCTTCCTTGCAGGACCTGCCCCAGGCCAGGCCGGGAGCCTCAGACAGTTCGTGTCTTGGAGGCTTCCTCTGTTGAATGAGGACACTCACACCAACCTTGCAAGGTGACTCTCAGATTTACCTCTGGAAACATCGCTCTGGCTTTGTAGTGGTTTTTTTTCTGCACAGTGCCATTTTATTTTAAAAATATCTAGGAGATAAATCATTATGGCAGCAGTGGGGCAGTCAAACAGATGAGGGTAGAAATTACACAGAGAGGGAGAGCGTGGTGAGGGGTCCCAGGCAGGCGGTGAGCCCCTAGCCTGGCTGAGCGGCATGAATGAAGCCAGCCGGTCTCCGCATAGTGCCGTGAGCAAGTAGGGACAGGTGTGGCAGGATCGGGGAGGACGGGGCCACTGAGGTGGGTGGACTGACCGCCGTCACTCAATCTTGCCAGCTGAGCTGGCTCCTGGGAGCCTGTGACCACTTCCTCGGGGCGAGGAGAAGAGAGAAGATACGTCTTCTTGTCAGGCCCGCTGTTCAGCTGTGAAGTTTTCAGAATAGCTTATGCCTTCCAGAGCTGTGTTGTGTATGCAGAGGAGTGTGTGTGTGCGAAAGAGAGAGCGAAAGAGAGAATGGATCCACACATGGTCACTCACACCTCTGTGTCCGTGCACTCTGCACGAGTGTGTAGACCACACTTCTACTCACGACCTCTGCCCTTTCACTGGTGGTCCTCCGCTCCACATAACCACTAGGATCGGTCAGCAAACCTGCCTGCTGTCTCAGTGAACCGCGAGTTGGCCCAGCGGTGGGTGGTGGGGAAAGGCTCTGCATGTGGGGAGGGGTGGCCAGTCTTGAGAGTCAAGCCCAGTCTTGTCTAGCAATTCACCCCCTGCCTGGGACTTGCTCAGTTGCCACTGCCACCTCCGTACCCTGTCCCTTCATTGCTCTGCTTCATACTCAGGCTTTTATCCCTGTTTTAGTTCCCTAGGTCATAGCTAGGGGAATGATTCCCCTGACAGGCATTCCCGCTGTCAACCCACCCAACACAGCGAGGAGGCTTGGAAGGTGGGCCTTACCCGGAAGGTAGCAAGGAACTTCCTTTTGTTTCATGTTTACCAGCCTCTCCTTGCTTCCTTTTGGGAAATGTGTTGTTCAGTCACTCAGTCGTGTCCAACTCTTTGTGACCCCATGCACTGCAGCACTCCAGGCTTCCCTGTCCATCACCAACTCCTGGAGCCTGCTCAAACTCACATCCATCCAGTTGGTGATGCCATCCAACCATCTCATCTTCTGTCACCCCCTTCTCCTCCCACCTTCAGTCTTTCCCAGCATCAGGGACCTTTCCAAAGCGTCAGCTCTTTGTATCAGGGAGCCAAAGTATTGGAGCTTCAGCTTCAGCAACAGCCCTTTCAATGAATATTCGGGGTTGATTTCCTTTCAGATTGACTGGCTTGATCTTCTTGTAGTCCAAGGGACTCTCAAGAGTCTTCTCCAGCACCACATTTCGAATACCATTCCCTAATCCACGTGGTTCAACTGAGAGGGGGGCTGCCCAGTTCACTGATGTACTTGTGACCCAGATGGGGTCAATCAGGAACTGCAGCCTTTTCTGAGGTTTTGCCAAACCCTCCAGAATCTTAGAAGCAAGCACGCATCAGAGCAACTTAACCAGCTGCCACATCTGGTGGCTTTAGAGCCATGGCCCTCTACCCATCTTAGCACACAGCTCCTAAGCTGACTTCCTCTCCAGGCTTCCCCTGGTCACGAGTCTCTGGCCAAGGCCACCTTTTCCCATCACCCAGGAACTCCAGACAGCAAGACCCTGAGAGAAAGGCGTAATTGACAGGACTCTCAGGTGCAGAAGAAGAAACCAGCTCCAGCTTACTGTTATAACAAAAGGGTGATGTGTGGCTTGAATGTGGAGAAATTAGGAGAAGTGTCTGTTTCAGGTCCAGTTGGATCCAGGAAGTCCAGCGTTGCCAGCAGGGTCCCTCTCTGGTCCTTCTTCGTCTGACTGGGCTCTTTTCTCAGACAGACTGCTGTGTGTGGCATCAGAGACTCACCAAGCCCCTCCAGGCTGCCTGGTGTTGACTGAGAGGCAAGAACCGAGAGGAAGCCATGCCATATCAGTTCCCTTAAGAGCATTCCGTTTGGCCCCACTTGGGTCAGGCTCTTGTTAGTCAACTGGCAGAAGCCTTCTTGAGGGACAGCCCACTGGGCCACATGCCTGGGGGAGGGGCATTTCCCAGAAGGACGCAATGAGGGGCAAACAGAAAGCAACTGATGTCCAACCCAGAGTGCCTTCTCTCCCTCCAGTCCAAGGCCCTACCCCAGGCCCCCATTTCCTGTCGCAGGATGCCTGACTTCTGAAAAGATATCCCTCTCAGCACCAATTCCGCTCCAGGCCTTACCTAGGGAGGAAGCTACGGGCACTGCCTCGCTGCCTTGGACGTCCCAGTGCTGGGGTTCTCACATTTTCTCTCCTTTTCCTCCAGGGCTTCTATTCCTGGTTTTTCAACACCATCACCATGAAGTAAGTGCCTGAATTTTCTGAGCTGCGTGGCCTCATCTGCTGGAGGGTGGGGGGCGAGTCTCCTTCCCCACAGGACCAGACCTGGGTCCTGAACTCTGTGCCCTAGCCTCCACTCCCCACTCCTGGCCGCCCACTGCAGCCCAGCCCGGGAAAAAGGATGCTTTCCAGTTGGTGAAATGGGAACTGGAGGGTGCCCGCAGCCCATTTTCCCTCTGCCACAGTTCTCAGGAAAGGATTCCTTTCACAGGCTTGTAAAAATGCCTTTATGAAGGCCACACGAGGAGAAAGAAATCCTTCCCACGTGTTGTTTGCTTTTCTCCTGTGAACGTCATTCCTCATATTTGCCGAGATGGAAAAAACCAAAACCACTGGAGAGAAGGGCAGGCCTTGTCTCCCAGCCTCTGTGCCCACTCTGGAGGGATAACCCCTGGGCCACCGCATCTTCTGGATCTCTTTGGTGTCAGAGAGTCCCCCAGGCCGTCCTCTCCTGATTGCCTCATCCCAACCTGTCCCTGACTCTTATCAGAGCTGTCTCTACTGCGTGAACACATATGTGCGTGCACACTTCTGTGCACATAGCTCTGTCCCCATCTCAGACCCCTGTACGTTCCCAGCTCCCATCCAATCTGCCCTTCTTGTCCTTTGACCCCCTCCTCCAGGGTCCAGCCTTGCCTGGAATGCCTGCCTTAGGGGGCTGCCTAACTGCTCCTCAGAGGCCACTGCACAGGGGTCCGCCTGGACCTGCTCATTTGGTCCTTTGCCAAGGCTCTTAGAGCGTCTTCCATCGTATGTCTCCACATCCACCATTCAAGAGCCTTGCTGGGAGCATTCAGATATTGCCCCCAGACCCCATCCCAATCCACACGAGCCACACCGGGGCACCTCTCTTTCCCCAGACCTGGGACCCCCACAGGGGTGCAGGGCATCCTCACTGGCCCTTGGGAACCCAGAGCTGGCCTCGGGACTGGCAGTCGCTGGTGTTTGAGCCCCAGCCCTGACGGAGGACACCCCACGGCCTTGGCCTTTCGTCTTCCTTCGTCTTTCACTGAAGTCCCCAGGAAGTGATGCAACTAGTTTGTGTAGGGGTGGGACTCTTAGCCCCATGTTGGGGGAGTGGAAGGAAGACTTATTTCCTGGCACTTTCTCTAGTTTTGCTCTATTTTGAGAAGCATGCGCAAGCTTGCATAAATACAGTTTCATTGAGAGAAACACAGAAGTTCACCTGCACTCTCTCATCCATTTCATGACCCTCCCTTCCTGCAGAAACCAAAGTCCCAGGGCACAAAGCCCACTCAGTCTAATCAAAAACACAAAGGTTAACCAGACCCACGACACAGAACTTCTCACGGGAAGCACATAACTGCTGTGCAAAAGGCGTTTGGGAGAGTGAGAACTTAATTCCAATGTGTGGGTTCGGAAGAAGGATGGTTTTGAGCGAGGCCTTGAAGAATGGGAAGAATTTGGGTCGTTGTGATGTGGAGAGCCCAATCAGAAATTAAGGACTGTGGGGGCAAAGATTGGGGTGGAGATGGCAGAGAGTGTCCAGAGATGGTAAATCTTGTGGCGTGCTAGAAGCAGGAGCACACAGAAAGAGACGAGATAAAAGATGGGGCCGGAAGGGTCAGTGGGAATCTTGACTGCCATCCTGAGAATCTTGGCTTTTGATTTAGAGGCAGCAGAAAGACAGTGCCTGTTTTTGAGCAGGAAACTTAGGATGGTGTCTGTTTGTAGGCAGGAGTTTGAGGGGTGAATGGCAGTTGGAAGAGGCCAAAGGCAATGCAAGCAGCTGAGAAGCTTTCCCAGTGTCCAGGTGAGAGGTGGTGATGGTTAGGGAATTGACGTGGAGGAGACATGGGAAGGGAGGCTCTTGGCGACCGTCAGTGGGTCGTGGTTTCCACCTGGCTTCCACCTGGTTAGGAAAGAGGAAGAAGTTGACGTCTCGTTTCTGGGAAGGGCAGTGATACCATTAGGTGGAAGGTGAGGAGATATAATGAGCTGGGAAATTGATAACACAGAACCAGGGTGAGTATGGGAACTGACGATCAAGCTATTGAAAAACAGAAATAAAGCTTAGGAGAAAGGTTGGAGCTAGAAATTTAGACTTTGGATATGGGAGTGAAGAGGTTGTGGTTGAAGTCGTGGGAGCAGATGGTTCACCCAAGGGAGCAAGATCAGAAAGGATCCAAGGGAGAGAATAGCTGGGACAGGAGGAAATAGCGTCCTTTAGGGTAGCATCTCGCTGTAACCAGGCAGGCACGAGGCTCCAGACATGGTGTGTTCTGCAGCCTCCAACTCTTCGAGCCAGACTAGAACGAGTGCTCAGGAAAGGACATCGGCTTTGAAGACTTGGATCTCCCCTGGGAGGGCAGGTCCAGGATGAGGAGATGTCTGAAGAGTAGAGGCTGAGAAAGGAAGTCACCTTTTTTCAAGAAATGGGTGGGACAGGGATGTAAGCATACTGGATGGAACTCGAAGGGAAGCTGGTGAAGGAGTAGATGCTTGAGGAGCTTCTCTGGTTTTTCTAAGACTGAAACATGGGCACTTGAACCTGGCTGTCGTTGAAAGGGAAGAAGTCGGGTGGCTGTAGAGAGAGGAGGCATTAAAAGTGAAAGAGAAGGATGCCAGGTACAGCAAGTCTCCAGTAAGAGGTAGAGGAGAGGAAGCAATTCAAGCAGACAAGAATTAATCATGAGTAGGAGAGCGGGTCAGAGAAGGCAAGGGCACCCTACTCCAGTACTCTTGCCTGGAAAATCCCATGGACAGAGGAGCCTGGTAGGCTGCAGTCCATGGGGTCGCTAAGATTCGGACACGACTGAGCAACTTTCCTTTCACTTTTCACTTTCCTGCATTGGAGAAGGTAATGGCAACCCACTTCAGTGTTCTTGCCTGGAGAATCCCAGGGACGGGGGAGCCTGGTGGGGTGCCGTCTATGGGTTCACACATAGTCGGACACGACTGAAGTGACTTAGCAGCAGCAGCAGGAGAGAGGGTGGTATCTGGAACGTCGTGGGGGCCGCACTTTAAAGAGCGGTGGGAAGAGGACAGAGTTGAATAGAGGAATATAGATAGGCTCAAAAATTCAGACTTCCCTTGAAACTGTAACATAGGCTGCTGAGTATAGCCTGGGTTTTCCGGTGCAGATAAAGCAATGAGCCCAGTAGGGGCAGAGGAAATTGCTAGCCCAGAAGTGAAATTCTTGTGTTCTTAGTCCCATCTGACCCTCTGCTCTCGCTATCTGATTGGAGACTCTCACCCTGCCTCAGGCACACTATTTATATATATGAGCAGATCTGGGCACCCCAAGCCTGCAGGGGGACATTCCCCCCATTCTCCCTTCTCACCACTCCTCATCCACCCCATTCCTGGGATTTAATTCTCAAATGCAGGGCTGCTGCTGCTACTGCTGCTAAGTCGCTTCAATCGTGTCCAACTCTGTGCGACCCCATAGACGGCAGCCCACCAGGCTCCCCTGTCCCTGGGATTCTCCAGGCAAGAACACCAGAGTGGGTTGCCATTTCCTTCTCCAATGCATGGGAGTGAAAAGTGAAAGTGAAGTCGCTCAGTCATGTTCGACTCTTAGTGACCCCATGGACTGCAGCCCACCAGGCTCCTCCATCCATGGGATTTTCCAGGCAAGAGTACTGGAGTAGGGTGCCATTGCCTTCTCCAAATGCAGGGCAGGAAGTGTTTTAACAGCTTGAAGTTTAAAAAAAATATTGAGAGCTCTAAGTAATTACTGAAATGGTGATATTGAAAGCCTTGAAGATATGCTGTACATTGTAGTATTGTTGAAAAATAAATCTGAATATTGGACTGGATGCTATAAGTTGCATACCACCTTCAAGTCTGATCAGAGGGCAAGGGTGAGTAAACTATGGTACATCCACCAGTGGGGGAGCAGGTGTGCATCTGGGGGCTAAGTGTGAACTAATAACCCACAAACAGGCCATTGTCACCATTATTACTGTGCAGTCATAAAAATATTTAGACAAAATGTTAAACTGTCAGAAAACACTTAAGATTAAATATGAAATGAAAGAAAGTCGGGAAAAAGTGAAAGAGTCAGTCGCTCAGTTGTGTCTGATTCTTTGTGACCCCATGGACCGTAACCCACCAGGCTCCTCTGTCCTTAAAATTCTGCACACAAGAATACTGCAGTGGGCAGCCATTCCCTTCTCCAGAGTATCTTCCTGACCCAGGGATCGAACCCAGGTCTTCCACATTGCAGGCAAATTCTTTATCGTCTGAGCCACCAAATGCTGTTTATACTACAGTCACTAAGGTAAACCAGTAATATAAGAAGAAACTAAAGGAAATTGACAAAAATGATTAATACCCATTGTCTTAGGTTTGATAAGATTGTAGGCAAATGATTTTCTTCTTTCGTATTTTCCAAAGTTTCTTTTTTTAATTTTTATTTTTACTTTATTTTACTTTACATTACTGTATTGGTTTTGCCATACNCATACCTCAAGAAACAAGAAAAAAGTCAAATGAATAACCTAACTCTACACCTAAACCAACTAGAAAAGGAAGAAATGGAGAACCCCAGAGTTAGTAGAAGGAAAGAAATCATAAAAATTAGGGCAGAAATAAATGCAAAAGAAACAAAAGAGAGCATAGCAAAAATCAAAGTTTCTATTATAAGCATGTGTTGCTTTTAAAGTTTTTAATTGGAGTTAACAAACATGCAAGACATGCCCAAAAAATAAATGTCCAGCTCAATCATCACAGCCTCCCTCCTGATAAAGATTGGAGCCTTGCCAAGACCCCAGAAGCTCTCCTCCTGCACCTTCCCAATCTCCTAGCACCTCCTCGCTCTTCAGAGGGAACCAGCATCCTGATTTCTAACAGTTCAGTATTGCCTATTTCTGAGCTTTGTATGTGAAATGATATGGCATGTGTTGTTTGTGTGTGTCCTCTTTCACTCGACATTATGTGTGTGGAGTTCAGCTGTGGTCATCCATTTTTCTCTCTGAATAGTGTTTCATTGCATACACGCACAGTGTGATGTATGCAGCTCACTGCGTGTGTACTTCATTCCTGTGTCCATCTCAACTTTGACACACACTCAGGTTGTTTCCAGTCCGGGGCCATTACAAATAATGCATCTCTGAGATTCTCAGCCTTGTCTCTTAATGCCCATGTGCATGTATTTCTGTTGGTTATAAACCTAGGAGTGGGATTGTTAGGCCATAGGGTGTAGATATAGTCAATTTCTATAGATAATGGCAACTGTTACCCAAAGTGGCCATGCCAGAGTCAGTACCCATGAGTGTGAGAGAGCTCCCAGCATTCCATACCCTCACCAGCACCTCTTCCCAGAACTTTCCTGACCAGTATGGCAGTATGGAGTGATAGCTCATTGTGGTTTGAAGTTTTTAGCTCGTTGTGGCTTTTAATTTAAGGAGCAGCTTTTTGAAAAATAGGATGAATCTTGTTATCACTAACGGTTTGTTCGGTACCTGTACCATGGCAGGCACTAGGAATGTTTGAAGAAGCAATACAAGAGGAAATCAGTGCCTGATTTAAGAGTGTTTCTGGATTCCCAAGTGTGTTATCTGCAGCCTCTTTCTTTGATACACCTGTGAAATTCAGTGAAACCCACGTCAGGCCTCACAAGTTTTGAGAAGAGGGATGTTTCTGAGGATGAAGACACGGGCATGGGGCGGTCATCTCCTCTCCCTTTGCTCCCTCCGCCCCTGACTTGAGTTGTGGCCACGCTGGCTCCTGAGCAGTGTCCCCATCTCTGTGTCTCTTCCAGGAATGAAGACCTGATTAGCAGGTGTGGAGATGACGCCCGGATCTACATCACGTTCCAGTACCACCTCATCATCTTTACCCTCATCCTCTGCATCCCCTCCTTGGGCATCATCTTGCCCATCAACTACACAGGAGATGTTCTGGGTAGGTGGAGCTCCGTGGACCCCGAGCCCTGCCCACTAGACCTAAGAGGCAGCTCGGCTGGTGGGACAGAGCTTGGGGCCTGGACATCTCGAACTCTAACTTCTAGTTGCACTTCTCAGGATTAGTTATGGGACTTTAGGCAACCAGTGCTCCAGTTCCCTCACATGGAAACCACAGGTGATACCTCTCTGGGTACCAGTTTGGCCCAAGGTCTGGCGCAGAGAAGGCAGATAGTAGTAATTCAGTCTAAAACTGAATGTTTATCCATGATCCGTGACCCACACTATACCTGGCCAGGTGTTTGTGGAGGCCTTGTTATGGCGTGTGACCCACTGCCGAGATCCCTGGACCGGATCTCTCGCTGTACCGACTCTGGTGGACGCAGCATCGTAGGGGCAGAATTTCTCATCTGGAGTCCATTGACATTTCTCCTAACGGTAGATTTTGACACAGTAGTGTGGTGAGTGAGGGCTTGGCCTTCAGAGACTGAAACTTATGGTTCCCCACCATTTACCCACATCTGCTTCCCAGAAGATTATTTCATCTTACACAGTGTCCCCAGGCCTCGGTTCCCTCAACGGTCATAGGGATCAAGAGACAACACGTGCCACGTGCTTCACACACAGCCTGTAGCGGGTGCTCAGTGAATAGCAGCCAGTATGTCACCAGTGAGTGCAGACACAGAGCCAAATGAGGGCCGTACAGCCAGGTGGTGTGTAGACGTCCGGACGGTGCCAGGTGCGCCCTGACCGCTCAGGTTCCCACCTACTTCTCCTCGGCCACTGATGCCCGTGCTCAGTCGCTCAGTCGTGTCCGACTCTTTGCGACCCTGTGGACTGCAGCCCGCCAGGCTCCTCTGTCCATGGGACTCTCCAGGCAAGAATACTGGAGCGGAGAATACTGGAGAATTTCTTACTCCAGGGGATCTTCCTGGCCCAGGGATGGAACTCATGTCTCTTGCATCTCCTGCAACAAGCTCTGGGGAACTAAAAGGAAGTGCAGAATGTAGGCAAGCATTTCTAGGCCCCAGGCATTCACTCGGGAACCCTAGGGTCTGGTGTCCAACCAGTCAAAGAGCCAGGCTTGAGGCTGGCAACTTTCTTCTCTTTCAGACCGNTCTCTTGCATCTCCTGCAACAAGCTCTGGGGAACTAAAAGGAAGTGCAGAATGTAGGCAAGCATTTCTAGGCCCCAGGCATTCACTCGGGAACCCTAGGGTCTGGTGTCCAACCAGTCAAAGAGCCAGGCTTGAGGCTGGCAACTTTCTTCTCTTTCAGACCGGGATAGTCACTTTGGCCGGACCACCATTGTCAATGTCTCCACAGAGTAGGTACCTGATCCTCTTACCTCTCATTCTACTGGCTGGGGGCAGGGGAGGAGGTGTGGATGTTGGTGCAGAGAGGTGGTCTGACGGTGAGTCTAAAACATGGGCTCCTCTTTGCTGATGAAAAAGGCCTAGTTTCTTTGGGAACCCAGGTCCCAAGTGGGACGCCAGACACTGCCTTCTCTTCGTGAGGAAGTGTTCTTGGTGCCTCCATGTCCCCATGGATGGAACTAGCTAAACCAGTCACTCCTGAAGTCTCAGCAAGGTGGTCCTCTTTGCTTGGTATGTCTAGCTCCCAATAGGCAGAAGCACTGTAGTAAGTGGAGGTTTAAGGTACTGCTTCCTTTGCCCAAAGAAAGTTTAGCTCAGGCCTCAAGGAACGGAGTGAAGCACAGACTTGATCCCCGTGGCCGTAAGCTGAGGACTCGGGCTGGGTTCCTGCCCCGGCTCTGCTGTTAGCCGGCCCTGGGTCTGGGGCAGGGCTCCCTCCTGTGAGCCTCATCCCTCGTCCATGGTGGGAGAAAGCTGTTGGACACGAGCTCTAAGGCCCCTCCAGCCCTCATGGTTCAGGAGCCTGTGGACGTTAATGTCAGCCAACCCCTCTGGTGGCCAGAGCAATCTGTAGGATCCAGACGCGGCCCTGCTGGTCTCGGTGGAGACAACAGGCCCCCCAGGGCTCATGGCCAGCTTCCTGACAGAGCGGAAGCAGCCTTTCTAGCAGATGTGAGTGGGCCTGTGCGCTCCTAACCCCACCTCCCTTTACCCCACCCCATCTTCCGACCCTGCACCCCTGCAAACCCCACCAAACTCCAAAAGCACCAGAAAGGCTGGGCCCCCTTTCACCAGCTCCGCCCCGGGTGTGGGCAGCGCCAGAGCAGAGCTTAAGCAGCTTCTTCTCGGCCAGTCGGTGGTGTAAGTGTGGCGCCTACAACTTCCAACAAGAAGTGAAGTCTAATAGGGCAGCCAAGAGCCCCTTCAACTTTCCTAAATCCAGAGAGCTAGAGCGTCCCTCAGGGACCGTGTCACCTTGCCCTCTCTGAGAAAACTGAGGAGAGAGGCATTTAGCCAGATGGGAAAAGTTAAGGGAAATGCCAGGCAGAGGAGGTTGGGGGGTGGGGGGGACAGTGATGAGATATTTTGAAGCCAGGCAGCCTCTCTGTCCTCCAACTGCACCAAATAAGGCGGGCCCTGTTGCTGAGCAGCCTTCCTGGCCTGGTGCCTTGGGACAGCTTCACGTAAGTGCAGAGCCCCGGGACCCAAACACTTCCCGCCCCAGGGAGGTGAGCCGAAACTCCAGGCCCTCCTTTCTGCAGGCCTGCTCTGCTTGGCCTCATGGTCAGCTGTGCAGTGGCAGGGGGGGGTGGGGGGTGGGCAGGGGGCAATACAAGACGGTATGAAGACTGTAAGTGCTTCTGCAGTTCTGGGCACCCCTCCTGGGACCGCCACGGCCAAGGGTAGCCTTGGGCAGACACTCTGGCCCTCATTTCCCTACGAGTAAAACGAAGACATTCGCAGCACCGCGCTCACACGGTCCAAGAGTCTAGCGAGAAAATGTACACAGAGCATCTGCTCCCACCCTGGGTCTGGCATATAGTGAACACTCGATCAACGCTAGCCTTCATCCGTTGGAGTGGACAGCCCCCCTCCATCCCCCTCCAAGGTGCCTGAGTGTCTGGAGGCACTGGGGGGTGGCCCTGGGGAGGTGGGAAGGGGTGGGGGTGGGGGTCTCACGCTTCCCCCCGTGTCTCATTCTTGGCAGGAGTAAGTTCCTGTGGCTACACAGCATCTTCGCTTTCTTATACTTCATCACCAACCTCCTCTTCATGACTCACCACTGCTTAGGATTTGTGCCCAGGAAAAGCTACGCGGTGAGTAAGTGAAAAGAACTACCAGGACCCTCTCGCCTAGAGCCCCTTCCCCTGCCCTCCCTCATCCGGACCATCCCACTCCCAGCCTTCAGAAGCATCCCAGCTTGTCGTGGTCTGCACACCTCTGGGGGGCTATCTCGCTCGAGCAGGGAGGCCTCCTCCCCTTATCCCTGGGAATTGTCACCTGGCACATCCGTCTGGACTGTGAAACCACTGAGACCCTCCCAAACCAGCTGGTGAATAGCTGCCCCCAAGTAGCCTCCCACTACACCCTTGCTGCCCTGGACCCTCTCCAAGGACCCCTGGACCTCCCCACCACTGGAAAACTGAAGGCTTAACTGTGGCGGGGGTGACCATCTTCAGTGGCCAGTGCCCCCAGTGGGTAGATATTTTGACTACTTTGCCCACTCCTGCGTCCAACTCCTGGCCCTTCCACCATCTCCCTGAGGTCAGAAACTCATGGGCTGCCTCTTTGTGTCCTCACTATCTTGGTTTGTATTTCTCCCATCCCACCTCCCAAGCAGAACCTAAGACAAGGGTTTGAGTAGCATTCACTTATTTGGGAGGTGATCCCAGGAAGGACCACTAGGCAGGTAGGGTCTCCTAGTGGGAAGGAAAATAGCAGATAAAAGAGGGATGGGCTCCTTCAAGCCTTTCATCCTAAAGGACAGATTCCCTTTATCCCAGCCCAGAACACAATTGCACACACTCCAGAATGCAATTGCACACACCCCCCTGAAAGGTATCCCCGAGTGTCTCAGCCTGCCTGGAGGCTTGGGCACTCCCGGCCCATCTGGACTCGGCCACATCAGCTTTCTCTCTTGTTACCAGAAGCTTCTGCCCAGACTCCCCTTTCTAGCAGCACAGTTTACAGACACTTGCCACAAGGCGGTGGCTCAGGAAGACATGATCCACTCACAGAGTAACGTGAACTTTGAGGGACTTCCCTGTTCCCTCCCCACAGTCCAGCTCACCTTCCAACTTCCCATCCCCGGTCTGATGATAGGGATGTCCCCTTGAGGTAGGCATCACGTGAAACAGTGGAGACCGGAGGTCAGCAAGACAGCATGAGCTGCCCTTGCAGGTCATGGAGCTCTGGTCCTCCCCGAGCCCTCCACCTCTCCCTGCAGCCTCTGACTCTTCCTCCCCTGACTACAGCCATCCATGGCAAGGGGTCTCCTGGTGCAGGGGTGGGGGGTGGTGCGTGGCGCGGGGCACAGGGATTCACAGAGGTGTAGCTTGCCTGCCTACTAACCTCAGGGACGTGGGCTGGGTGGGGAAGCTGGTACCTGGCTTACCCAGCAAGGAGGCAGCCTGACATGAGTAGACGACCTGCTCCAGGTGCTTGAGGGCCACTGGAAGACCCAGAATTCCTGTGCGAGCAGTCTTCTTTTTCCACTGACCTTCTCCACCTAGGTCACCAGGACACTAATGATCACCTATGTCCCCACGGACATCCAAGACCCAGAGATCATCATCAAGCATTTTCAGTAAGTGGGGGGGTGGGCTGAGGCGTGGATGGCCTCCTCCCGGTCACCCTCCAGCTGTGGCACCCAGTCTAGAACCAGCCATCTTATCTTGTGGCCCCTTCTGTGACCTGAGTTCCAAACCCTAGAAGCTAATTATCTGTCCGTGAGCAGCAATGTCCAGCTCTGCTCCCTGGCCCTGTTCTGTGTCATCTGGGAAGGATGTGGCAAATCTCTCATTAACTAACCCTGATGTCCAGGCTTAGGAGCCAGGGAGTGGATTCTACCACCCAAGCACCGGGAACCCCTGGGCGCTGTGCCCCTTAGCCCTGTGGGCTGTAGCTCTAGGGAAAGGGGAAGTCCCCAGCCCCACAGGCTGGCTCATCATCTTTGTTCCTGGCTTCAGCGAGGCCTACCCAGGGTGCGTAGTGACCAGAGTCCACTTCTGCTATGACGTCAGGACTCTGATTGACTTGGATGATCAGAGGTGAGGCTGTGGCGGAACCTGTCTGGACCTGGGGTGGGGAGGGAAGGGGAGGCTGTTGCTCTGCTGGCCTCCGACCGCGAGACCCTTCAGCGTGCCGCCTGTTGGCTGGCAGGCGCCACGCGATGCGGGGCCGGCTCTACTACACTGCCAAGGCCAAGAAGAAGGGGAAGGTGATGATCAAGGTCCACCCCTGCTCCCGGCTGTGCTTCTGCAGGTGCTGGGCTTGCTTCAAAGAGGTAACTGGCATGGACATCGGGGACGCGGCGCAGGGGTTGGGGCACTGGGGCTCCAGGCTCCGTCCACGGCCCTGGGCAGTACCCCGGGCCTGCATCCTTGGGCTGCACAGACTGCATTCAGAGCGGCCCCTGGCTCACGTTCTCCTTTCCAGCATGTCCTGTCTCCCTGTTGAGAAGGCAGAGGAGCCTTCCTCGGGGCCTCCTCCTCCCAGAGTGATCCAGGATGGGGCTGGTTCTTGCTCCCTTCAGGGCTTGGCGGGGAGGACCAGCAAGGACACAGCAGGCTGCCAGGCCTTGGGCGTTCACAGAGCTGGGACGGGAACATTTGAAAGCTGTGGGCTCCATCTTATCACCCCGCCCATGTGGCTAGAAGGAGGCCTTGGCAGGACTGAGCTCATCTAGCCAGTTCAGAAAAAAAGCATGATATCCTCACCTGAAAAGGCTGCAGGCACATTCTGTCGCTCCGCCGGAGCCCACCCCAAGGCCAAAGGCACCCCTTCACCCCGGGGAAGCCTCCCTTTCCCCAGATCTAAGAGCAAGGAGCTGTTTCAGAGGGACAGGTTCTTCCTCCTGGAGAGCTGGGACCCGGGAGCCCACCTGGAGTCCTGAGCTTTTTTGCCAGGCTTCCTAGGGAGCTGGGGAGGGAACCAAGATACCCACCACCAGCCCCGCACTGGCCTGGAGAGAGGCGGCCTTCCTGGAGCCCCGCCGCTCCAGCTCTGAGGCCCACGTCTCACCCCCTAGGTGGACGCAGAACAGTACTACAGCGAGCTGGAGGAGCAGCTGACTGATGAGTTCAACGCTGAGCTCAACCGCGCGCGGCTGAAGCGTCTAGACCTGATCTTTGTCACCTTCCAGGACTCCAGGATGACGAAGCAGTGAGTGCCGGGCTGGGGGGTGGGGTCGGGGGGCAGCTGCTTGCTGCGCCCAGCCCGGCCCCAGGAGCGGGTCTCTGCTTCTCCGAAACCATCCTTTCCCACCCCCATTGCAGCCGAGGGGAGGAGGGGAGAGCGCCTCCCTGCGGCGTGCCGCGCTCCGCCCTCCTCCCCTCTGCCCCGCCCTGTTCCTCGCCGGCATCGCTGCTGCCATCTTGCTTTCCAGAGCATGGCCACGTGCGGCTTCCTCCAGCTGCTGGGCTCAGCTTGTCTCCAGAGACGCCCAGGCCCTGGGCTCCCCACCCGCATATGCCCTGGCTTCAGCCCAGAAGTGGTCAGCGTAGCCCTTGACCTCCTGGTTCCTCTTCCAGGCCTTGACAAGAATGTTACCCATTTTCCGCCCCTCATTACCCATCACCCCTACCTCACCCATCCCCTCACCGAGAGTGACAGAGTCAGCATAGAGAAGACCCAACTGCCATTCCTGCCCCTCTCCGCTCCTCTGCAAGCCTTCTCTGTTTCATAGCTTTGCAGGCTCCTCCCCTCCTCTGCCCCAGCCACTGGCAGCCCATCTTGATAAGGAATGGATGAGGTCCGCTCTGGAATGTTCTAGAAGGAATCTTAGGCCTGGGTCAAATACATAGGAGCCTCAGAATCAGCCTTTTGAGGATGACGGAGCCATCCTCTCCCCAAGGGAGCCTGATTGTTCACAAGGCTTTGTTTTCACCCGCCCTGACCCTGCAAAGGAACAGTGGCACAGGGTAGAATTCAAGACAACAGATCACGTGCAATTTTGCAAGTTAGTTACACCCTCAAGTTTCTTATTCATCAAATTTGGTTGCTTGTTTCTTCCTTGTCCACCTCCTGAAAGGGTAAGAAGGAATATGTGTTCTATTTAGTGTGTGTGAGACATCTACATATCTTTCTGAGAACCATCACTCAGTAGAGAGGGATCTCAGGTTTAATTACAGCAGACGTGAGTTAGGAAACCCAAGATGGAGCCCTAGTGCCAGCACCCGCCCCTCTTTGGTTGTGTCTTCAATAATCTATGCAGCTAAGATGATGTGACTCACCAGTTAGCACAGTGTCAGGCACTGGGTGGAACAGTCGGTAGCTATTGATATTAAGAGGAGGCTAAATGAGTACCTCCCCTGTCAACCTCACAGAAGGAGCATGTCTTTGTGCTGTCACTACCATTAGGGGTACAAGACGTGAACTGAGAACTATGTGGTCCCCTCTTTTCCTGGGCAGTCCATCCCTCTAATGCCCTTTCCTCCAGTGACCAGGCGTGAGGAACTGCCCACCTATAAGGCCAGGAGAGACGTATCCAAGTGTCCAGGAATTCCTCACCCCCAGACCTCTGTCTCCTCCCCCGTCTCCGCAGCATTCTGCAGGATTACAGGTTCATCCACTGTGGGATATCCCCCAAAGAGTCCTCAGTGACCGCCATCGTCAAGTCCTACCACTGGAGGGTAGTCCGTGCCCCGCACCCCAAAGACATTATTTGGTAAGCCCCCTGTGTCTGTCTCCTCTCCCTTGAGCTCTTTGGGATGGAAGAAGGCTGTAGGATAGGGAAAAGAATCAGGGCCTGGCCTCCTCCTTCACATACGGCCCCTGCTGGGCTGTGTCTCTCCTGGGCATCGCAGCCTCTGCCTGCCCCCAAGCGCACCCCACCACAAGCACAGAAGGCACCCAGCCTTTGGGGAAAAGGTTTTTCCTGTGGAAAGAATTCAATCATTCTTCTGGCTTACCTGTGGCATGTATTCAGAGCCTTACAAGTGGAGTGATAGGAAAAGGCCGAGGGCTGTCACATGCAGGCATGGGGCCACAGGGTTGAAGTAGACCAGGGCAGGCTGGTCCACGGCTGGCACACAGAAAGCAGCGTGGCTGTGTCTGAGGGCTGAGACCCAAGGTCCTAAGTGCGTCTCCCTCCTCCATCCCACCCAGGAAACACCTGTCCGTCCGCCGCTTCCATTGGTGGGCCCGCTTTATCGCAATCAACACTTTCCTCTTCTTCCTCTTCTTCTTCCTCACTACGCCTGCCATCATCATCAACACCATCGACTTGTACAACGTCACTCGCCCCATCGAGAATTTGCAGGTGCCTCCTCCACTCAAGCCAGGCATGGGGGCCCCCAGGAGACAAAGGAAGAGCTCCGGCGAGGGGGGGATGGGGCCCACTGAGACGTGACTCCAGAGCACATAGCTGTGGCCCTGGCAGTGGGTGTACGTGGTGGCCCATCCTCTAAAGAGGATGCGTGTGGGCCACTGCCCGTCTTAGGGACTAGGGCTAAAGGGTGGGGGAGCCTTAGGCAAGTTCTGGGCTGAATTTGGGGGGATGGGCTTGGAGGACTTCTTTAGAAGTCTTTAGACTGGGTCAAGCTAGAGGTGCAAAAGAGCAGCAGAGGGTGGGGTGAGTGTGACAGCTCCATTTACCCCACGTTCTCTAGAGCTGAGGTCCTTGGAGTGAAGATAAGGCGAGGGTGGGGAAGACGGAGGTTAGTTCTAGGGCAGCCCTTCAAGAGGAGCAGGCCCTCTGGCTCTGGTTCCACTTGCCTCACTTCTGGACACACAGACCCCGGGTTGGTCCACAAGAGCCATCCCTGCCATATGCGTAGGGGAGTTCCGAGGAGCTGGAAAGGTCCATATCCAAGTTATGCAGCCTCAAGGCTCTTGAGTGATCCTAGAAGGCCCCTTCTTTCATGTTATCCCCACGCCTGTTCCAGCAAAACACACGCAGGTGCACACACGTGCACACACAGCACACATGCACTCACACACATACGTGCACACTTGCAATGATCCTAGAAGGCCCCTTCTCTCGTGTTATCCCCATGCCTGTTCCAGCAAAACACACGCAGGCACACACACGTGCACACACAGCACACATGCACCCACACACACACACACACATGCATGTGCACACTTGCAGTGATCCTAGAAGGCCCCTTCTTTCATGTTATCCCCGTGCCTGTTCCAGCAAAACACACGCAGGCACACACACGTGCACACACACACACACATGCACGTGCACACTTGCAGTGATCCTAGAAGGCCCCTTCTTTCATGTTATCCCCGTGCCTGTTCCAGCAAAACACATGCAGGCACACACATGCAAGAGCACACGCAACGCACACATGCACACACGTGCACACAGTCAAGCCAAGCCCTTGTGCTGCTGCTTCCCATTGCCCCTTCCTCTGTCAGCTTCACAGCAGGCCCCGGGCCGGGGCGCCGCAGCTCTGCCTGGGGATTCTCACACCACACCCGCCCCTTCTCGACCATGTCTCACACAGAGCGGTGGAAGCAGCATCTCCTCCCTAAAGCCTGAGTGTCTCCTCCCCGAGTGACAGCAGCTGGCTGTGGCCTTGGGGCCAAGTCGGTGGGGTCAGCCTAGGCCATCCCTCCAGTGACCCCAGCATAGGAGGCCCGCATCCCTTGGGGATGCCCCTTGACCTTGAGGTGTCAGCCTCTGGCTGCCCCAGCCAGGCAGATTCTGAGTGAGAAAGGCCCTCAGGGACACGAGGCCTGCTTGGGGACTGAGCTGGAGAAGTGCCCAGAGGTGTGGGAGAAGGCAGGGGAGGCCTGTGAGGGGGCGAGGGCTTCTTGCATTGATGTCTCTCTGCCCCACCTCCATCCACCCATACAGAGCCCCATTGTGACCCAGTTCTTCCCGTCTGTGTTGCTCTGGGCCTTTACGGTGACAATGCCTCTGATTGTCTACCTCTCTGCCTTCCTTGAAGCCCACTGGACCAGGTGAGCTGAGGGCCTCCCCCTTATCCTTCCCTTGGCACCAGCTTATTCCCCCACTCCCGTGTCCCCACCAGCCCTGTGCTCCAGCTTCCTGTCTCACCTGGGGAATGGAATTGATGCAGGATGGCTTTGATGCCCAAAACCATCCCAAAAAAGTAACAGATACTTTTGTCTTTGGAAAGAGGGAACTGGTTTGTCTCAGGGATGCTGAGATACCTGAAACCAAGCCCTCCTCAGGCTGCTCCCTCATCTTCCAGCCACGCACTGAGGGCCTGGAGCCGTGGGCAGAAATGGCCAGTGCCAGGAATGCCAGGGAGAGGGCAGAGGATGGGAGCGAGAGAACAGGACTTGTCTGAAAAATGTCAGAAGGGCTGCTACGGTCACCGCAGAGGACCCCATGCTCTCGATCTGACTGAAGACCCGTGTAGCCCATGCGGTGCCATATTTTAAACAAAGAGCCCCTCCCTGTTTATCAGCCCTAGTAGTTCTGTGGCAGGAGTTAATAGTTAGGACATATTTACTATATCTTGGGGCAAAATGGACCTGCTCTGGACTGAAGGCTGCATGGGTCTCAAAAGTTTTTCTTGCCCCCAAAGTTTCTGTCATCCTATCAGGCAGTAAGCCAGGAGGTTTCTCTTAACAGAAATCCTTCCTGGGCTTTCCTACGGCCAAGGCTCATGCTGCTTCTTGAAACATTGCAAGGATTCTGAGTATTGTTAGTGATGTCCCTGCAGCAGGGGCGTCGAGTGTATGGTATGTGTGAGCCTCCCCTTCCGTTTCCTCTGCCCACGGCAGACATCACTAGCTGCTCATGCCGCTCTTTCCTGCTGCTCCCAGACATAGCACGGCTCTCGGTGCGCCGTGGAGACGGCATTGGTACGTGCTAAGAGACTGCTCTCTAGCCCAGGTAGCTGTCTCTCTCTCTCCGTTCTGTAGTCAGTCATTTGGTTCTCACCATGTCTCTCTTTGTTTCCTTCTAGAACAAGCCAGAATCTGATCATAGTGCACAAGTGCTACGTCTTTCTGGTGTTCATGGTGGTCATTCTGCCCTCTATGGGACTGACCAGGTACCTCACCTCCAGTTTATCCCTCCTCTCTCAGCCAGGCTCACCCTAGAGTCGGAACTTCCTCCTTCAGATACTGTAGGCCCACCTGTGGTTGCCGCAAATCCGTTCCTCAAATGATAGTCCAGTGCCTGTCATGAGCCTAGCATGAACCAGGCATCATGTGAACTCTAAGCGGTCAGCCATGAACTCTGCCCTCAAAGTGCTTATCATCCGCTGGGGAGACAAGCCATACCTCCCCGCTGCCTGGCAGCCCCGGTGGAGGAAGTGCGCAGTAGAAGTTCAGAAGAGGAGGAGAGCGCTGTGGGAGGAATGGCTGGCGAAGGTTTGCTAGAGGGGAGACCTTGAGTGGAAAGGTCAAAGGGTCAGGGGCAGGGTGGCCAGCGTTAAGAAGAGAGGCAGTGTGGATTGGCCAGCTGGAATATTAGGTGTGAGAATCTTCAGGGAGTAGGCAAGGGTGGTTGGAAGGAGGGAAGTCAGCCCAAGAGAAATTGAACCCCAGGCCTTAGTTCATCAGCTCACTAACTGGAGGGTCTGCTTTATTCTCGCTTCTAGTCTGGACGTCTTTTTGCACTGGCTTTTTGACATCTACTATCTGGAGCAGGCATCCGTCAGGTTCCAGTGAGTACTAGAGTGCATGTTTCAGGCGCACTCCCAGTGTTCACCGGGGCTTTTGTGGGTTCATACCAGCTGGATATGGCTATCCTTTATCTGCTCATATAGGTAGAGATGAATGGGTGCCAACACTCTCATTAGGCAGCTCTTAATATTTCCTGTGCCATGAACCCCTTTGGGGGTAAAGCCCAGGGATTCCTCCTCTGAATGAAGTTTTTCAAAGAATTTTAGATTCAAAGGAAATTGCCAAAAAAAAAAAAAAAAAGTCCTATATACCCTTCATCCAGTTTCCCCCAATGATCACATCTTGCATAACTAAGGTACAGTATCAAAACCTGGAAAGTGACATTGATGCAATCCACAGAACATGTTCAGATTTTGCCAGTTTTGTATATACTCTGAGTAGATTTCTTATATATATATATATTTTAATTGGAAGATAATTGCTGTACAATGTTGGTTTGATTCTGATTCGATTGCTTTTAAAAAATTATTTGTTTTGGCCGTGCTGGGTCTCCACTGCTGCATGGGCTTTTCTCTGGACTGGGAGTGGGGGCTGCCCTTTGCTGCAGCGTGGGCTTCTCGTTGCGGTGGTTTCTCTTGTTGAGGAGCACAGGGCCTAGCATTCAGGTGTCAGTAGCTGTGCAAGCCGGCCCAGCAGTTGCCGTCCCCCGGCTCTCAAGTACAGGCTCAATAGTTAAGATGCACGGCTTGGTCGCTCCGGGCCATGTGGGATCTTCCCGGTCCAGGGACTGAACCCATATCTCTTGAATTGGCAGGCAGATTCTTTACCACTGAGCCACCCAGGAAGCCCAGAGTTCTTTAAATGTACAAAATACCTGGACTATAACGAAAACCGGTTATGTCAAAATATAGTTACCGAAAATATTTTAGAAGTCAAATGTATGATACAGTCTCTGTTAACACATTTAATAATAGGTCAATGCATTCTAAATGGAAGCAAGCAAAAGTTACATTTTATTGTTTTAAAGCCATCCATGTGAAAATTGATGTTACTTAGCTAAAAGAAGAACATTCAACTGGAACAGAGGAGTGGATTTTTGCCAAGGCAACATGCAGGTCTTGCTGGACATCCAGCCAGGTTCTCCTGTTGTTTGGCTTTGTTTTGTCTTCAGGGTTACAAATGTTCAAAGTCTCAATTTTTCAAAGATGTGCTGTTGCCAATGCCACGCAGGCTGTCATAGCTTGCTTTATAGGACAAGAGCCAGAATTCTCCCAGCTCTCTACAATTAAACTGTAATTGTAATAAGCTTAGTTTTTCCCAAGATGAGTGAGTTCATCTTTGGCTAGGTCATTATTTTTAATACAGTTTGTAAATATGTGAGAAGGAGAAGAATTGTGAGTTTATGACTCAACTTTGATGCCCTCAACAAAGAATAGCTTTTGAAGGAGTTAATATGTGCAGGGGCTCACAGATTTTTCTTCTTGAGGGAGTTATCAGAACTGTATAGACAACAGAGATGCTTGGGTCACCAATGTGAGAACAGGCAGTGTGACCATCCATTCAGGTGGCTGAATGGCTCTTAGTTGAAGTTGGCCAGCTAGCTACACGTGTGCAGACAGGAAAATCTCAATCATGTGAATTTAACGTGTCTAATTTAGTGGCCTAATAATTAGCATCGTTTTGAAGAGATGATGAATACAAATGGTATTGTGAGCGCTCAGCAATAAATACAACATGATATGAAAATACCTCACTTCAACTGGCAACAGACTCACAGCCATGGCTGACATGCCCGTGATTTGTTGCCTACGCTCTTAATGGAAGAAAGTGCTAAACTGCAGAAAGTGAAGATGCAGTCTTTCCCCTATTCACGGTCAGGTCAGTTCAGTTGCTCAGTCATGTCTAACTCTTTGGGATCCCATGAATCGCAGCACACCAGGCCTCCCTGTCCATCACCAACTCCCGGAGTTCACTCAGCCTCATGTCCATCATTTCAGTGATGCCATCCAGCCATCTCCTCAAGGTCACAGACCCCCAGAAATCTATCTATGAACTCTCCAGGGCCTGTGGATCCAGTCAAACAGCCTCTCTTTATTTTTGTTTTCTTTAACAGCCCTTCTGTAGATCAAGCCAGTACATGTGTCTCCTAAACCATCCACACTTGCTGTACACCACTCCTGTCCTTGCTCCAAAGGGCCCTTTTTTAAGTTACATTGGGCTGGAAACTCATGTATACAGTTGGCCTTCTATATCCACGGATTCCACATCTTCAGATTTGACCTGCAGATCAAAATATTCAGGGAAAAAAATTCAAGGAAGTTTCCAGAAGCGAAACTTGAATGTGCCATGTGCAAGCAGCCACTTGCATAGCGTTTAGTTGTATTTACAGCTGATTACATTGTGTTGGGTATTTCAGATAATCTAGAGACAGAGTACACAGGAGGATCGGCATAGGTTATCTGCAAATATGATTGACATTTTCATATAAGGGACTTGAGCATCCCTGGATTTTGATATCCGCAGGGGCTCCTGGAACCAACANTTCCACATCTTCAGATTTGACCTGCAGATCAAAATATTCAGGGAAAAAAATTCAAGGAAGTTTCCAGAAGCAAAACTTGAATGTGCCATGTGCAAGCAGCCACTTGCATAGCGTTTAGTTGTATTTCCAGCTGATTACATTGTGTTGGGTATTACAGATAATCTAGAGACAGAGTACACAGGAGGATCGGCATAGGTTATCTGCAAATATGATTGATATTTTCATATAAGGGACTTGAGCATCCCTGGATTTTGATATCCGCAGGGGCTCCTGGAACCAACACCCGCAGATACCAAGGGATGACTGTATTTGAAAGCTCTTCTCCCCATCTCTATCTCCACCCCCTGCCCATCCCTTAAATTCTCTTCCTCTCTCTCCTCTTTGCTCCCAACGTCTCTGCCCTCTCCCTCTTCTCCGGCTTCTGTGGCCATCTCCTGCCCTCCTCCACACCCAGGTGTGTGTTCCTGCCAGACAATGGCGCCTTCTTTGTCAACTACGTCATCACGGCAGCCTTTATTGGCACAGGCATGGAGCTGATGCGCCTGGGGTCGCTCTTCTTGTACACCATCCGCCTTGTCTTCTCCAGGTCGGAGCCAGAGAGAGTGAACATCCGAATGGTGAGGGCCAGGCCCTTCCCTGACACAGCTTTTGGA
This sequence comes from Neotragus moschatus, assembly GCA_006410615.1. Classification (NCBI taxonomy): domain Eukaryota; kingdom Metazoa; phylum Chordata; class Mammalia; order Artiodactyla; family Bovidae; genus Neotragus; species Neotragus moschatus. Next base: position 211,063 of record SJYA01001452.1, on the reverse strand, counting down.
GCTTCCCTTGGGCGAGGGTTGGAGTGGGGGGTATCTGTTAGAAGTGTGGCGCGACCTGAGGTTGGGAGGCCTGGTGGGCGGAAGGGGCCAGGTGCTCCTCCGACGCCAGCCTTGGAGGGGAGGCTGCCTTGCTGGATGAGGAGCTGCAGAAGCAGCCAAGCCAAGCAGACCCTACCTTCTGCCCCAGAACCAGGCCATAGACTTCCAGTACGGGCGCGAGTACGCGTGGATGATGAACGTCTTCAGCGTGGTGATGGCGTACAGCATCACCTGTCCCATCATTGCTCCTTTCGGTGAGTTATCCCTGCGGGGCCCCACCGGGGGGAGCTGCACCCGCTGTTGCAACTGGGAGCCCCAGAGCATCCAGCTCCCTCCCGGCTCAGGAGGAGACCCAGGGCCAGCCGATCAGAAGGGCAGGGAAGGGGGCCAGGGTGGTCGGGGGGCCAGGATTGGATGGCTATTTACAGAGGATGCTTGTTAGGGAATGGCCACTTACCAAAATGACAGAACCAGTTCTAGGATTCAAGGGAAGCAGCTGGGCATGCGAGATTGGCCCCACGGGGCTCCCACAGCCTGTCCTTGGCCCCCTCGCCACTCTGGCTGGCCTGCGTCTGGCATCTTGGGCCCGGGGGAGGGGCGGGCCTCGGGATGGCGCTGAGCCTGCCCCCCTCTGCCGGCCCCAGGGCTGCTATACCTGTGCCTGAAGCACATCACGGACCGCTATAACATGTACTACGCGTACGCGCCCACCAAGCTCAACGAGCAGATCCACACAGCCGCCATCCACCAAGCCATCTTCGCGCCGATCCTGGGGCTGGTCTGGATGCTCTTCTTTTCCATCCTACGCTTAGGTACGTGCCGAGCCCCCCCGGTCTCCCCTCCTCTGGTCCCCCATCACTCTGTCGCCCCTCACCGACGACTCTTGTTGAAGCAGACTAAGCCCCGGGAGGAGCGAGGTGTTCCTCGTGGAGCGTGGCCACACTCAGCACCTTCTGTAGGCCCAGCAGGCTCGTGTCAGAGTCCTGGCTGACCCTGGAAGTTAAGGGTAGCACCGGTATGGTCCAAACCGTATACATTTCGGTTTACAATTTTCAGGGAAAAAACAACAACAACAAAAACATCCTACTCCTTCATTCTAACTCAAGGCTGGCAGGAAATAAAATATTATAGTATCTATCATCAGTCAGTTCAGTTCAGCTCAGTCGTGTCTGACTCTTTGTGATCCCATGGACTGTAACACGCCAGGCCTTCCTGTCCATCACCAACTCCCTGGAGTTTACTCAAATTTATGTCCATTGAGTCTGTGATGCCATCCAACCACCTCATCTTATCATCCCCTTCTCCTCTCGCCTTCAGTCTTTCCCAGCATCAGGGTCTTTGCCAATGAGTCAGTTCTTCATATCAGGTGGCCACAGTATTGGAGTTTCAGCTTCAGCATCAGTCCTTCCAATGAATATTCAGGGTTGATTTCCTTTAGTATTGACAGTGGGTTGCCATTTTTTACTCCAGGGTATCTTCTCAGGGATCATACCCTTGTCTCCTGTATCTCCTGCATTGGCAGGCAGATTTCTTTACCCCAAGCCATCTGGGAAGGCCCTAGCAGACTTCATTTTTTAATAAGACTTTTCTGCTAGATATAAAAGACTACAGATTTATTATCAAAAATAGGAAAAAATGGAAAGATTGGAGTTTGAATGCCTGTCATCTCACCTACAGCCTCCTGTCTGCTGCTCCCGGATCTCACTCTGTGCATGTGTTTTAGAGGACAGGGCAGAGTAGGAGGGGTTTAGACTTTACAAAACTGTGGCTCCATTTTATTCTAGTCAGACTTATAGCCTGAGTTTCTTCACTGAACATTATGCTCTGAGCACTTTCTCCCATTATTAAAATACTGTTTGAGCACGTGTCTTTTAATGGCTGCATTAATTTCTGCCAGTTTTAGTCAGTTCACCATTGTTGGGATATTGAAGTTGCTTACCATTTTTTGCTTTTATAAAAATACAATGATAAACATCATTTTGCAGTAACTTCTGACTGTAAAGACTGATTTTTAATATTCATGTCGTTAGAAGACTGCTGTCATGAAAAAGTTACCAGACATCCCCAAACGAAACATAAGTGACTTTTAAATTCTGAATTGCTTTTCCGTGCTATTAGCACATATAATAGAGTATGCTTACTTCAAAAGGGCTTATGAGAGACAAATTTCATATAATAATATTACTTATATGCAGAAAATGATACAAAGGAACTTACCTGCAAAACAGAATCAGATTCACAGATTTAGAGAAAGAATTTATGTTTACCCACGGGGAAGAGCAGGGAGGGACATAGGAGGAGTTCGGAATGGATATGTACACGCTACTATTTTTTAAAACAGATAACCAACCTCAACCTACTGTATAGCACAGGGAACTCTGCNCATATAATAATATTACTTATATGCAGAAAATGATACAAAGGAACTTACCTGCAAAACAGAATCAGATTCACAGATTTAGAGAAAGAATTTATGTTTACCCACGGGGAAGAGCAGGGAGGGACATAGGAGGAGTTCGGAATGGATATGTACACGCTACTATTTTTTAAAACAGATAACCAACCTCAACCTACTGTATAGCACAGGGAACTCTGCTCAGTATTCTGTAAAAACTTATATGGGGAAAGTATTTGAAAAAGAATAGATGCCTGTATATGAATAACTGCATCCCTCTGCAGTACACCTGAAACTGACACCACATGATTAACCAGCTGTAGTAGTAGTCATGTTAGTCACTCAGTCGACTGTTGTGACCCCACAGACTGTCCCGCCAGGCTCCTCTGTCCATGGGATTCTCCAGGTAAGAATACTGGAGTGGGTTGTCATTTCCTTCTCCAGAGGATCTTCCTCACCCAGGGATCAAACCTGGGTCTCCTGCATTGCAGGCAGACTTTTCATCTTTTGAGCTACATGGAAGTCCACTCCAATGTAAAATTTAAAAGAATTTTTTTAGGAAGTGGGGGGGGAGGGCTTACAAGGAAAGGTGTGGGTCAGTCTCTGCACTGGGGACAGGGACATAAATGAGTGACCTGAGGGAGTGACATAAATGACTCAGATACTTCCCAGGGACTGTGATATGGAAGGTAGCTGACATNCCCTTGAGCCCTGAGGCCTTCCCTGGCCCCTGGCCTCATAGGGGAAGAAGGCCTGGCAAGTGCTGCCTGGTCTCCTAGAGAGCCCAGAAGTGGCCCTGCCTCTTTCCACTGCGGGTGCTCTGAGAGTCCCCTGACCCGCCTGCTAAAGGTGTGTGCTCAGTTGTATCTGACTCTGTGCGACCCCACGGATGGTAACCTGCCGGGCTCCTCTGTCCATGGAATTTTCCAGGCAAGAACACTGGAGGGGGTTGTCATTTCCAACTCCGGGGGATCTTCCTAACCCAGGGGTTGAACCCGTGTCTCTTGTGTTTCCTGCATTGGCAGGTGGATTTTTTGCCACTGTACCACCTGGGAAGTAGATGAGAACTTTCTGGTCCCTGAGCTGCCTAAGAAGCCATCAGGCAGCCTCCCCTGGGCAGCACAAGCTCCAGCTGAGTGTTGTGCCCTGAGAGCTGGTTCTTGGCCTGATGAGCAGCTGGACTTGACCCATGGAGGACCCCAGCAGGGGCAGCAGGCGAGGCTCAGGTCTGTACCAGCCTCAGCCAGTGACACAGGGGCAGGGAGAGGTTAGGCACTTGGGCTGCCGCGTCAGGCCTGAACGGAACAAGAAAACCCTCTAGCAAAGGGTAGTTATGTCAGCTGTCATGCCCATGACAAGGAGGAAAACTTCCCTACCCCGGGGGACAATGACATGTCCTCACCTAGGAAACCAGGATTCTGGGCCTTTCTCTAGGCATCGCGATGTCCCTGCACTGGTCACCTCATCCTGAAAGCAGGAGGACAGGAAGTCAATTGCTCAGTCCATTATTGAATGGAGCAGATTCAGCTGCAGGGATAGAGGGAATGGGGCTTGAGGGGGGGCTTCCTCCGTCATTGCCCCTTGTGAGGGCAGAGGACACACTCAGGGCTCAAGTCCCAAGGGGTGCTCGGGAGCACCGTTGCTGGACCTTCTCCCCAAGCTTTCATGGTCCACTCATGGGCGTGGGCTCAAAGCTCCCCATGGTGTGAGCCTGGCCAGGGGCCCAGGCCCCAGGCCCTTGACCTCTCTCCCCTCAACACTATTAGTTTCTGAGTAGAATCGGATGAAATCCACAGAGACACTTCGGTGGAGAGGAGAGCAGGAAGACCACCCTGGCCGGATGAGAGGGGCTGGGTTCCATGGCCTGGAAACGGGTGGGGGGTGTTGGGGAGGGGGAACTGGGAAGATGGCCAGGAGGGAGGCCCGGTGCCAGGGCATTCCAGGATGCCAGCTTCATGGGGCTATTCCAAAGAGGGTGTTGGAGCACCACCCTGAGTGCTGGGCTGTGGTCTGCAGGGCTTGGGATGAAGAAGAAGGGCCCTGGGCTCCTGGAGGATCTTCCTGTGGAGGCCAAGATTCCGGCGGCTCCCTGCCACCCTCCCAAAGCCGTCGGGGAACTCTGTGCTGGCTGACTCTGCCAGCAAAGCTCGCTCTGTATAGGCCCTGGGAAAGCATGACAGAGTCCAGCTTCTGGGAAGACAGCGTGCAGGTTTTTTTCAACAGAGGCTGTTTTCTGAACATCTGCGATACCGTGGCCTTGACAACCAGCAGTCCAGCCTCTCTCAAGCCTCAAGTACTGGGTCTCTATTCCAGCTGCTGGTGGAAGTCTCCTTGGAGATTGTAAACAATCTCAACGTCCAGGCCGCCTCCCTGAACAAGCCAGAATTTATGAGGTGGGGCCCGATCACCTCTGTTTCACACAGTCCCCCCAGTGACTCTGGGGTGCAGGAGGGTTGAGTGGGTGAGGCTCTCCTGAAGCCATCAGGAAACCATCCCAGCCTCACAGAACCAGGGCAGGTGGTTCCAGCACCTCACACCGCCTTCACTTCCAGGAAGGGGTAGCCCTGTAGCTGCTGGTTGTCGTTTAGTTGCTCAGTCATGTCCGACTTCTTTTGCGACCCCACGGACTGTAGGCTCCTCTGTCCATGGGATTCTCCAGGCAAGAATACTGGAGCGGGTTGCCATTTCCTTCTCCAGGGGATATTCCCAACCCAGGGATGGAACCTGCGTCTCTTGTATTGGCAGGTGGATTCTTGACGCTGAGCCACCAGCAAAGCCCCTGGTAGCCCGTACCTAGTCACAGACGCACAGGCTGGATAACCTCTTGTCCCTTCACTCTGCCTCCAAGGAGCTGAAATAGCAGGTGCCTGGCAGATAACCAAAGGTTAGACCCAAAGAAGCGTTTGCCGTTGGGCTGACAGTGATTAATGCCAGCGCCGGGACGACTTCTGCTGTAATCAGCTTCCTTGGCAATAAGTACTACTGTTGGGTCGGAGAGAGACACAGACCAGCCTCGGGGGTCACTTCCACCCAGCTCAGCACCTTCAGCAATAGTTTGAACCCGCCCTTTCTCCTCCCCTCCAAACGCAGAGCCCAAAATACCTTTCCTGACAGCCTTCCCATGTCTATTGCAAGGGAATGTAAGTGCAATTAACACATTTAGTAGGATGTCAGGACAGGCGCTTTGAAGAAGAAAACAAAGCAGGATGGGAGAGTGTCTGGAGATGGGGAGGACAAGCTCTGGGGGAACCAGACACATGAGCCAGTGGAGGTGGCATGAAGGGGGTGGGGAAACAAATGGGTGAAGGGGCAGAGGACCAGAGAGGAGGCCACAGTGGCCAGCCCAGAGTGAGCGAGGGGCAGAGGGGTGGGGGTGGGGTCTGAGAGGGCAATGGGGCTCCATGGGCCAACCACTGGAAGATTCATAGCAGGGAAGAGACACCCCCTTACAAGTCACAGAGAGGGGACAAGATGGAAACAGAAAGGCCCCTTGGGGGCCTCTGATGAGGGCAGCCTGGAGCAACCACATGGTAGCTCAGACAAGGAGAGGGCAAGTGAAAGAGGAGAGAGGAAGTGAGATTTGGCACAGGGCTTGCGGATTCCTGGAAGGATTCGGCATGAGGTTTGAGCAAGGAGGTAAGGATGACTTCCAGTTCTTCAGCCCAAACAACTAAATAAACTGGTTCACCTTGGTGGAGAAAGCTGAGAAGGAGCATGTCTGGGAAGTGGACCAGAAAGCTGGGAAGTGGACCCAGAGCTCCACTTGGGTTGTGTTACCTTTGAGATGGGCCCGGTGCGAATGTTGGGCAGGTGGCTGGAGACAGAGTCTGGAGTAGAGGCGAATTAGGCTGGAGGGGTGAACTGTGGAGCCCTCAGCATCTGGATAGTGTGGAAAGCGTGGGACTGGTTGTGACCTCCAGGGGTGCAGGCGGAGGTGAGGAGGCGTTCAGAGGGAGATGGGGAGAAGAGTCTGCAAGGGAGACTGAGAAGGAGCCGCAGAGAGGAAGGGGGAAATCAGGAGAGTCTGGCGTCCCAGAAGTCAGGGAAGAAAGGGGCTCAGAGAGGAGGGCATGGGGTCACCCGAAACACATTTGACAGGAAATACGGGGCAGAGATGGGTGAGCTCAGAGACGCCACCAAGAGGCACCAGCCAGGTCAAATGATGGACGAGCCGTGGAACAAATGACCAGGTTTCACCCACAAATCAATAGCACAGGGCAGAGAGCAAGAGGCTGGAAGAAAATGAGACGTTTAAGGGGCACAGCCAGGTATGGTGTGTGGCCCTTGACTGCATCTTGAATTGAATGTACCAGCTGCAGAAAGACATCTCTGAGATACCAGGGACATTTAAATATGGACTGTGCATTTGGCGATGTTGGGGAGATAACTGTTTATCTTGGTAGGTACATTGATGGCGTGGGTTAAGAGGTTAAAAAAAAAACAAACTGGCTAGAAAACTATATGGAAGACCTTATGAGTGGAAGAACATGAAATCTGGGGTTAGCTTTGAAACTGTCCAGCAAAATTAGAAGTCAGGAAGAGGTCTTGAGTTGCTCAATGTAGATGTAGGGATGAAGGGTACCTGGAGATCCGTCAGGCTCTGATTTCAGTGTATGTTAACACATCTCCACTATAAAAAGTTTAAAAATAAGAAAGTGCTCACCAAAGTGCTCAACTCATCCAAGTACCGCTGAGCAGAAGAGCAAAATGAAGCCTGGGATGCGACCCCTGAGTTGGGCAGGATGGAGGCTAGTAGTGACCTTGGTGGTGAGCTGGGGGCGGGGGAACGGAAGCCTGGCTGAAATGGGTTCCCATCCTCTCACGGGAGTGAGGACGTGAGAAAGAAAAGGAAGGACAACTCTTCTGGAGACATGCACAAGTGCAAGATAGACCTTCAAGAGAGGCAGAAGCACCCTGCTTAGGATGGCTCCAGACACATAGGAGGAGGTGGTGCGGCCCATCCGGAGCCAGGTCGCCCCGTCTCCAGTGTGGTGTCAAGCCTTCAGGAGCCTGAGGCTAGGCGTGGCCACCTGAGTCTGAGCCACTCTTTGGTCACACAGCAGAGGGGGCCCCCCGCATAGGAGCCTGTGGGGCTCAAGAGAAAACTCCCTTAGATGCTCCAGTGGGGAAAAGCCTTCCTAACGTGCTCCAGACCCAAGGTCTGCAGTCACAGAGCCGGGCAGGCCTGGCCTCCAGAGCTTAACAAAAGTGAGGCCCTGGCTGCAGCTAGGGAGGCTCTGCTGGCACTGGTGGCATTGGTCTTGGGCTGAGAAAATCAGACCTCGGGGTGAGGACAGCTGGCCCAGGTGCAGCCCCTCCAGCTACTCACAGCCCAGCTCCAGGGCCCCCCCCACATGCTGAAAGCCAGGAGTAAGTGGGGAGCAGGCAGGGGGTAACCCCAAGCCTGCTTGGATGAAGCCCACTCTTAAAGTCTCTCCCTCCCCATTCACCTGGCTCTCTCTCTACGGTTGCCTGCCTGTTCCTCCTCATACACACACACACACACACACACACACACACACACTTACACACACAGCTGGTCTTCAACTCCAATATGTACACCCCAGCTTAACACATTTAGTCTCCCTAAAAAGTCCACTCTGGGATTGGCCCCTACCCCTCCAAAGAGGTTCTAGAAGCTTTCTTCGGAAACCCTGCACGATTTGTTGCTGTGCGCTGCTGTCCTGACACCTAGCCCATTCAATTCGTGGCCTCACCCTGTTCACCAGCAGGTGGTCTCCCAGACCCCCAGCCAGTGAACTGCTTCACACTCCAGACTAGTGTGGGTATGTGTTGAAATAAACCAACTCCCAAATGTTTAATGGCCCAAACACAAGTTTGTCTCTTTCCTGTAAAATTAAAATGAATGAGCTCCTGCACTACATTCAGGGGAAGCGCTTGGATGCTGCAAGGCACTTCTAATTAGGGGGTGCTCCCCTCCAAGCAGTGATCCGGGACTCAGACTCCTTCCACCTTGTGAGCCTGCCACGTTCAAGGCACGGCCCTCAAGGTCACTGAAATCTGCATCAAGATGACTGGAGGATGACAGAGCACAGAGGAGCAGGCAGGAGTTTGTGAGGATCAGATCTGGAAGTGGTACACATGTCCACACACTCTATTGGCCTGAACTCAGTCACACGGCTCACCTAAATACAAGGGACACTGGGAAATGTAGTCGGCTGTGTGCCCCGCTGGCCAGTTTCCACCACAGACCCCTCGCTCCTTCTCAGCCACTGGCTTCCCCACATCCCTCCCTTCTTTTCCACCCATTCTGGCCTTGATCCTCCTGACCCGACCTCCTACATTACCTTCCATCCACCACCCTGCAGCTTCATCTGGACACAAGCCAACGCCAAAGAAAAGACCAGTCCCAGAGGGTCAGAGAGGCACACAGACAGGTTTATTTCTTGTGTGTTTATACAACCACAGCACGCAGCAAAAGAGAAAAGTGGAGACAGTTCAGAGCGTGGGAAGGGGGACTCTCCTGCTGTTGTCCATCAATCGTGCTAAGAACAGGCCCACGTGCGTGCATGCTGTCGCTTCAGTTGTGTCGACTCTGAGATCCTATGGACCATAACCGGCCAGGCTCCTCCGTCCATGGGATTCTCCAGGCAAGAATACTGGAGTGGGCGGCCACGCCCTCCTCCAGGGGATCTTCCCAACCCAGGGATGGAATCTGCATCTCTTACGTCTCCTGCACTGGCAGGCAGGCTCTTTACCACTAGCACCACCTGGGCAGCCCAGGTGCAGGCACACAGCAGGTATTAAACGTGGGAGCCCTGGACCTGCTGTCGCTGTGGGCAGAGGCAGAAAGGCGTGGNCTGCCTGCTCTGACTGCCTGGGATTCCACCACGAAGACCAGAGCTGTCCCCACTCCTCTTTTCTTGTGCAAAGCAAACACACCGCTGGGAGAGAAACGCCCTGAGGGCAGGCGAGCTGGGAAGGTGCTCGAAGATCAGCCAGCCCACTGCCTGCCTCAGCCCAGGCTCACCCGGGCAGGGAGGAGGATGAGAGCGCCCACCCCTCAAAGCTCCGTGCCTCCCCCCACCCTCCCTGGGCCCCATGCCACCTCTGCCACCAAAACGCTGCTCCTCCTCCTGGAGGAGGGAGTGGGGAGGCCAGAGGGGAAGGCTGGGCCGGCAAAGAGGAAGCTAGGGGAAACTAGAGGAAATCGGAAAGGAAAAGGCACCCCACCTGCAGTTGGGGGTGAGCGGGACTGAGGCCCAGCCCTGCTCCATCACCTCCCTGGCAAGGCCAAGGGGACAAGGACCACGAGGTAGGGAGGCCTAGGGGAGCCTGGGCTACGATGGACACAGATCAACAGACAGACACAGACAGGCGAGGGGGGGCACCAGGTGGAAACCACTGGGCAGTGCCACCTCTTACTCGCCACCCCAGCCCCGACTCATGGCCTGCACCACGGCCCCGTAGAGCTGGCTCCAGGCAGCCCGCGTGGCAGGCGTGAAGGCAGGGCCCAGGCACTTCTCCAGCATGTAGAGCAAGGATTCACCCACNCAGACAGACACAGACAGGCGAGGGGGGGCACCAGGTGGAAACCACTGGGCAGTGCCACCTCTTACTCGCCACCCCAGCCCCGACTCATGGCCTGCACCACGGCCCCGTAGAGCTGGCTCCAGGCAGCCCGCGTGGCAGGCGTGAAGGCAGGGCCCAGGCACTTCTCCAGCATGTAGAGCAAGGATTCACCCACCGTCTGCAGAGGCAAGGGGGCCACCTGTCATTCCCAGGTGCAGGGAGGCATGCCCCCATTCCACAGGATGAGAAAACTGAGGCTGGGGGCTGGTAAGGACTCCTGGACTTTTTGGCTCTCCTGCACGGGGTCCATGCATCCTGAGCAGGATTCTGCCCCCCAATCCTTGGGTGCCACTTAAAGGTGAGGCTTTAAAGTGAACGAAGCATTTCGCTCCACTCCCAGCCTCACGACTACCCCATGAGTGGGGGGTGAGGGGTTGCCTGGCACTTCCAGCTCACACCAAGCAAAGTCATTGTCCCTCCTCCTCTGCAAGGCAGCAGTCATAAAGTTAAGAGCACAGGCTCTGCCATCCTGAGTTCACTTTTGACTCTAGTGCTTGTGAGCTGTGTGACCTTGAGCAAGTTAGGTAACCTCTCTGAGCCTCAGTTGCTTCATCAGTGAAACTTTCAACGCATCAGATTGTTGGAATGATGAAGAGATCATCTACTAAAAGCTCTTGGCACAGCATCTATACCTAGTAAGTCTTCAGCAATAATAATGGCTCTCCTTTTTAATTATTAATTATAAAATACATCTGTCCTCCCTTCCCTGGAGGATCTCAGGTCCTAGCCTGTCATTTCCTCGGAAAGCTTTATCCTGAAGTTGATCATTGGAAGCGCACACTTCCGGGGCCCAGACCCCATGCCCTGCGGGCCAGGCGCCCGGTACAGCTTTCTCACACAGGCCCTTGGGACACCCTGGTATCTCTCCATAGGGGCAGCGGTGGGCACCCCTACAGTCATCACCCAAGGAAAGAACACTCAGGAGGCACATGGCCGGGGAGGGGGCGCAGCGCGGGGCCCGGAGTATAGTGTATTTATTCCACAAATATTTCCTGAATACACACTAAAGACCAGATGCTGTACTAGTGCTGGGGATGGAGACAATGACAAGACAAACTCAGCCCATTCCTCAAGGTGCTTACATCTAACAAGGTGATTGGACTGTGCGGTGGGCCATCAGGTGAGTGGTTCCCTGTGAGGGGGTCGTCAAGGATTCAGGCCCTTGACATGGGGCTCATCCATGTGACTGGCTTTGGCCAGTGGGGCATTAGTGAGTGATACAAGCAGAGGCTGGCTTGTCCTCTTAGAATCCTCCCTCCTGGAGCACAGCAGCTACTCTGGAATGAAGCTCAGCTCCACTACCGAACGATTAGGGGCCNCATGGGGCTCATCCATGTGACTGGCTTTGGCCAGTGGGGCATTAGTGAGTGATACAAGCAGAGGCTGGCTTGTCCTCTTAGAATCCTCCCTCCTGGAGCACAGCAGCTACTCTGGAATGAAGCTCAGCTCCACTACCGAACGATTAGGGGCCACAGGGAGAGAGATCCCAAAGGATAACAGGCCATCTTGGACATTCCACCCCCAGCTGAGCTCCCTACTGAACGCAGTGCACGCGTTGACTCCAGCCACAGCACGTGGGATAGAAGAACCGCTCAACAGAGCCCAGGGAAACCAGAAGTCATTGTTTTAAGCCAGTTTGGTTCTGGGATAGTTTTATGCATGCCAATATAAAACTGAGCAGCAATCCCAAAGGCTCCTTCACTTTCTATGGGTTCTAAGAGAAACCGTATCAGAGAAGAAAAATTGGAGGCTCAGAGAGGTCAAGGCAGTGCCAGGGTCACACAGCAAGTACCTAACAATGCAGTCACCTGAAAGTTTAGGAGAGGGAGAGATGAACAGGTGGACAGGAGGGGCCTGGGAGAGAGTGGTGGCCTCAGGCCAGGAGCTTTGGAGGGAGAAAGGGCCCCTTTACCCACCGAGAAGGAGCTGAGCTTCACACCCACTGCCCGGTGCTTCCGGCCCAGGCCGGCCAGGTACTCCTCCAGGGATGACAGGTCCTCCACATTGGTCACTGCAGCATCGATCACCAGCATCACCTGCCAAGGTCAAGGTCGCGGTGAAATGGAGATCGGAGCAACTCCCTGCCCCTGCTCACAACCAGTCCAGAACCTGGGGGTCTCAACTAGAAGGAAGAGAAGACCCTTGTTTATCTGGGATCAGAGACAAAAAGCAACCTGTGTCTGCCTACTGCAGGTGCTCACATTATGGTAGCCAGACTACTAATGTTAGGCCATGAAGGAAGCTGCCTTCTGTTGAGGGGCTCAAAGCCCTAGACACACCTGTTGGACAGTGTTATCCTCCTGGGACGGGGGAACGCTGAGGCCCTGTAAAAGCCACCAGTCTCTAAGGAAACCCGAGCTTGGTTTTTACAGGGGGATGGTCCCTGATGGATCAGCACCAACACCACCGACAGGAGCCAAGGGACAAGGCTGAGGGCAAAGGACAGAGCTGGGAGCAGCTGGCCGACCGGGTGCCCAAACTCTGCCCAGTTCAGCACAGAGGGAAAGTGGCAGATGCCTCCTACAGGAGGGAGCAGGAGAGGGGGCACAGCCCGGGGCTGGGGCAGGACGCCTAAGGAATTCTCCCACTCCGGGTTCTCCCTCTCCTGTTCTCACCCAAGAAGGCCCTCCACCTCTCCTCACCTTCCTGATGTGGTCCAGGAACTCGGGGGAGGACAGGCAGGCCTCTGGGCTGGAGAACTGGCGGCAGTTGTACCGGAAGAGGGGCAGCAGGTCTGGCTCCAGGTCAAACAGCCTGCGTGGGGAGGCCCGGTGTCAGCCCTGGGGGTTCGCCCCTCCAGGCTCCATGGGCCCCGGCTGCCCTGCAGCAGGGGAAGGTGTGCAGAGCCTGGGCTGTAAACTCCAGCTCACCCTCTCAGCCTGGCACGCACCACTTGGCCAGCTCTGCCGCTGGCCCCTCTTACCTCTTCCACATCGTGGAAAACATGTGTTCCCCAGGCCTCATAGGGAAGCCCCTCCCATAAACCGTGGAGGGGTGTGGGCTGGGACAAACAGGAGTCCTCAAACAGGAAGCTCGCAGTCCATGCTGGGGACTCCCCTCCTGCCATCTGTCTCCTTCTCCTCCCCTCCCTCCCATTCTTGGATCAGAACCCCTCAGTCCCATCCTGGGCAAAGGTGCTTGGCCCAGCAACAATAATAATTAGTATTCAGAAGCCCTAACACTTTCTGAGCATTGAGCAACTTGCATGTGGTTTACTCAGGTATCCCCTCACAATCCTAAACAGTGGGGGTAACTGTTACCCAGTCTTACAGAGGAGGAAACAGCCCAGAGAGGTTGAGTCATGTGTCTCAGGCCACACGGCTTGGGAGCAGCATGGCCAGAGGGCACCTGAGAAAAGAGTGGGTTTGGGGAAAGCTGAGAGGCCCAAGTATAAGCTCTCATCCTTATCTGGAAGGGCCAAGACTGTAAATTTAGTCCCTTTTTGTTTGCGAGAGGGAGGCTTTACAAAAACCTCTTCAGAAGTTCTGGGCTAGCTTAAAGGAGCCAAGGCTCCTGAAAAACCAGGGTGAGGGGGTATGTCTTCTTGGTGAGGGCAGAGGGGCTACCTAGACACCCTCAAGCTGAGATTGAAGGCAGCCTCCCCTCCTCTCTGGGGTCTGCACAGTCCCTCGCCCCTCTCTCTCTGGTGGTGAGAATTGGGCATCTGTCCTCCCTTCCCTGGAGGATATCAGGTCCTAGCCTGTCATTTCCTTGGAAAGGTTTATCCTGAAGTTGACTACTGGAAGCGCACACTTCCGGGGCCCAGACCCCGTGCCCTGCGGGCCAGGTGCCCAGTACAGCCTTCCCACGCAGGCCCTTGGGACACCCCGGTATCTCTCCGTAGGGGCAGCGGTGTGGACCCGTGCAGTCATCACCTAAGGAAAGAACATTCAGGAGGCACACGGCCGGGGAGGGAGCACAGTGCGGGGCCCAGAGTATAGGGAGATGGGCGGCGAGAGAGGACCCTGGCCGGCGCCCAGAGAGCCCCGCTGGGAGCGGGGTGTGTGCGCTCGCCAAGACGCTCCGCGGCCGCCGGGAAGAGCCGCAGGGGCTGCGCCACTGGTCGCCGCGCCCCGCTCCTCCGGCGCCAGCTCGGCCGCCTCCGACTCATTCCTGGAGAGGCACCCCGCTCCCCGCACCCCGGGGGACGCTCTGGCCGCCCTCACCTGGCGAACAGGACGGTGCCATTCTCCAGCGGGCTGCGGCTCACCTCCCGCCAGCTCTGCCGGATCAGCTCGGGCTCTGGGCGCTCCATGCTCGCCCCGGGGACGTGGGGCACAGGGCTGGGACCCTCGCGGCGCGGGCACCGTCACCGCACGTGCCGCGCCATCTCCGCGGCGACGCGGCCACTCGGCGCCTCCTACGGCCCCGGCGCCTCGGCCGGGGCGCCGCGGGGTGGGGGGAGCGCGGATGGTCCAGCCACCGCTCCTTCCCCGCCCAGGTGGAGGCGCCCCCGCCGGCCCGGCGCTTCCAGGGAACCCCCGCTCCCGGCCACTGTGTCTTGCGCCCCGCCCCGCGCCGCCCGCCTGGGGCTCTTTAAAGCCGCCACGGCCCCCGCCCCTTTCCGTCCGGGTAGACGCGCATCTCCGGGCGACCGACTCTGGCCGCGAACTTGACGGCTTGGGAAAGGACAGGGCTTCAGAGCTTCACGGAAATCGCCGAGCCTCTGGGGAACTCGGTTTCTCATCCGGTGACAATTTTACCACTTACTAGTTAGGGCAAGGAGAAGGAAATGGCAACCCACTCCAGTATTCTTGCCTAGAGAATCCCATGGACAGAGGAACCTGGTGGGCTGCCGTCTATGGGGTCGCACACGACTGAAGCGACTTAGCAGCAGCAGCAGCAGCAGCAGCAGCCAGCAGTTAGGGCAGGGAGCTGTAGCTGCTCGCCTCTCTGCTACCCCGTGCAAACGCAAACGCTGCCTGGAGGCATCCAATCCCTGGCACCAGGTCTCCTTCCTGCTGCCCCGAGGTGGGGGTGGAAGAAGGCCAGGATGCCTGCCTGTGTGACAAGGCGGAGCCATAGCTCTGGTTACTGACTGAAGCACCCCAGCACACTCGGGGCCACCAGGGCACTCAGCTTTAGGGACAGGCCCAAGACCACTGCCGTGTCCAGCCAGGCCTGTGTTTTCTTGAGGCTCCATCCTTAGAAATCTGTCAGCTCCGGTTCTAACCCCAGCTGTACTTGGCCAGGGGTGGGGTCTCAGGTGCAGCAATGGTGAGCACTCCACTGCCTGGACAATTGAGGGGGTTCAGCGAGAACCTTCTACTATTCAGCGATTTTTAATAGACTTCCGTATAGGCGTAAATAGAAGCATTATTTCTTTTTTTAATTTGAAGTTCAGGAAACAGAATCTCCTGAATTTGCCATTCAGGGTGTAAGGTTGGTCACCTATCAATTAGACCTGAACCTTTCTCTTTCAAGCCTGAAAATGCCTTGGGCCCCAGCCCAGTCCTAGTGGTCTGTGTTTTAAAGAACAAGATCCTCACTTATCTTTCATTATGTTGTCTCCAAGCCTATCTCCTCTCAGTCTGCTCGCCTCTCTTTTCCAGTTTCCTCAGCGGTGTGCTAAGGGGGGTGGAGTGGGGTCTCCAGGAACCTCTCAGTCCACCTCCTTTAGTCTGTGGGTACAAGGTGGGTGTATCCTTCAGTTATGAGCTGGCTGAGGCTCCACGCTAAACCCTCTGCTAGGCATGAAGTATGGAATCCTTGCCTTCTACAACACCTGCTGGCCAACCCTGTGCTATTCATGAAGTGTGGAATCCTTGCCCTCTAGAGCATCTGCTGGCCAACCCTGTGCTAGGCATGAAGTATGGAATCCTTGCCTTCTAGAACACCTGCTGGCCAACCCTGTGCTATTCATGAAGTATGGAATCCTTGCATTCTAGAAATTCTGCTGGCCCTGAATCAGGCCTGAGGGCCTCAGCAGGACTCTTCTTGCTCCCAGGCAAGCTTGGCAAAACCATCTCACTTCTCTCCCTCTTCCAGGGATGCGGAGCTTTGGAGCACACCTTAATTCTCTCCTCCCCATTCCTCCTCACATCTCGGGGATCTCTGGACTGGCAGGGGATCAAAGCTGCAAGGCAGCTGGCGTGTGTCCTAGGGTGTCCAGGAGATCCCCGAGGGAGAGCACAAAGGGCCTGGGGGCTGAAGAGAGGAAGCTGGGGTGCTTGGGGATTAGACTCCAGGGTTGGCGTCCCATGGCCCTGCAGCCAGCTTGGCAGGTCGTGGGGAGAGCCACGTATGTCTCTAGGGGCCTTTATCTTTCGGTGCCCAGATGCCCAGGGCTCCATGCAGGCCTGCTGGCCCATCTAAGGCTTCTCACTCCAGCCAGTGTGCACTTCCTGGCAAGTCTACTCTTGGGACGCTGCTTGCCTCTTCTCTCCTTTGGGCAGGGTCTGAAGTCTGACGGGTTAGCGAGCTGATGGCCTTAGCTAGTAAGCAGTGCAGTCAGCACTCACTCTGCCTTTTTAGAGCCAGGAGGAAGCAGGAGAGAGCTAAGTGCTCTCTAATCTCCACTCCCTTGAGCAAAAAGGCCCAGGAAACTGGCTGAGCCTTGCTGTCTGGGTGGTGTATTCCAATCAGGAGACACAGGGGTGGACTCCACATTTGAGAGGCTGGGGGAAAGTCACAGAAGGCCCCCTCCCAGCGTCTGCCCACAGACTTGGGCAGGAGGTTCTAACTGAGGAGAGGCCAGTGTTCTAGGGCCAGTGTTATCACGGGGGCTGCTTTATCACCAGCGATAAAGAGCTAACACATTCTGAGTATCCATATCCAGATACTGTGCAAGGGACTTTGCGTCATTATCTTTCTTCATTCTCACAGTAACTCTGTCAAGTAGATCCTATTTATTTTGCCCTTACTATTGAGGAAATGGAGGCAATGAGGTTAATAACTGGCTCATAAGTGGTGGGGCTAGTATTTGACCTCAAGGCTGACCCTGGCCCCTCCTCCAGACCTCTGTGCTCCACTCCCTCCCTCACTTTAATGGACTGTGACCACGAGCTGCATCCATAGTTCCGACCAAGGCAAGGTCACCAGGTATGGGTCAAAAGGGTGCTGGAGCTGGCTCTTAGATGGCTTGGCAGAGCCAACTGGGTTCGTCTTTCCAGTTTCTCAGTGACATCAATCAAGTTAGTGGCCTGAAGAGGCCATGGTGGAGCATCTGCACCATGAGGCTGGACAGATGCTACAGATAAGGGCCTTTCCCTCTCAGAAGACCGCTGGTCTGGCTGCACCAGCAAACACCAGGCCCTTGATGAGCTGTCGATGCTTTAGGCAGCAGGTGCGAAGGAACATGCTAATCTGAGGCTATCCCTTCTCCCCAGGGGATCCAGGCTGTCTTGGGCAGGTGCTTCTAGTCCCAGCACCAGGCTGGAGAAGCAGAAAAAGCTCAACTCAGTGCCCAGGCCCTGCTGTTGCTGAGTGCTCAGTCGTGTCTGCCTCTTTTCAACCTGCCAGGCTCCTCTGTCTGTGGGATTTTTCCAGGTAAGGGTACTAGAGTGGGTTTGCCATTCCCTTCTCAAGGGGTATCTCCCCGACCCAAGGACTGAGCCCGGGTCACTCACATCTGCTGCACTGGCGGGAGGACTCTTTACCACTAGCGCCACCTGGGAAACCCAGCCCTGGCTCTACTGTTGACTGACCGTGGCGCCTCGGGTAAGCAATCGAATCCCTCCTGGGTGGAACGGGGACAAAACGCTGATGACTTCACTGGGCCTTTATGAGGACTCGGGTGTCACAGACCTGTCGGGAGGCGGTAAGCCCAGCTGTGCCAGGGTTTGGTCCTTTCCTAGGCTGCTTGTCCTCGGCAGTTCTATCCCCTCGAGGGGCTGCAGGAGGGGGGCGTGGTCAGGGAGCCCCGAAGACCCCTGGTTTCACAGTACACTGGACTCCTCTCCTCCCTCAGCTACGGTCCAAAACACATCAGCTCTTACCTCCTTCGGACCTTAACATGACCCCTGATCAGAAAACACCTGCCAAGACCGGGGCCTCTGGGGAGCAGAATGGACATTGGTGCTGCAGTGCTGGGCCGCTCAGCTGTCTCAAAGTGGACGCGCTCTCTCTTTCTCTCTCCTTATACTTGTGTGACGAGGTTACAAGAGGGAAAAATAAGGTCCAGCTTCCTGCTTATTTGGGAATACGTTTAAATACAAGTAACAACCAACATTACTCAAGTAACCTTATCTGTGAGAGGGCCTCAGTGTCCCCTGCTATAGCCAGGTTCACCTGCCCAGCCCAGGGCCTCTGCTGGAGTCAGAATGGCTCAGACTCCAGACACAACAGAGCAGCTCTTGCACTCCAAACATTCTTTTCGTTCTGGGAGCCAGAGGGCAAGTCAGATTCAATTAAGTACAACAAGAACAACATGGCATTCAAAATAAGAGCTATTTATTACAAAAGTAAATGGCCTCTGATTATCCGTGGAAAAAAAATTTTTTTTTTAATATAAAATGTGGTTTAAGAAGTTGGCTGGAGGTTGAGCTGGCAAATGTCTCCTTCCTCCACCAGCACGACTGCGGGACGTGTCACATTTTCTCGGGGGCTGCAGCCCATGTGCAGAGTGTGGCTCCGACAGCCCCTCTCCCCAGCATCTTCCAACAACACAACTTGGGTCCTTGGAGCTGTGTCGGCCCATCCAGCCACACAAGCATGCGCCAGCCTGGGCAAAGGAGGGGGTGGGGTGGGCAGACAGCTCTTCTCCCATCTCCGGAGAGCAGTGAAAGAGACCAAGGAAGCTCTTGTCCCCGGGGTGGCCAGATTAGGAGGGCGGCCGGGCAGGAGGCCACCTGAGCATTCGCCCTCCTTGCCCTTACCAGAGTGGCTGCCCCTCTGGCTCCTTCAGGGCACCTCCCTTCCAATGAGTTCCTATTAGGAAATAAGGCACCGGGAGAAACAGCCACCACCTTCTGGTTGTCAGCGTGGGGCAACTGTTTTTTGAAACAGTCAAGCCCAGGGTCTCCTGCATTTGACCTCCAGGAGAGTCCACCCAGAGGGCTGCCCCCACTCCCAGCTCAGAAGAAAGCAACCTGGTCTGGGGGAGAGCAGAGAGGGGCTGGGGAGCATGGG
The DNA here is from genome assembly GCA_006410615.1 of Neotragus moschatus. Taxonomy (NCBI): domain Eukaryota; kingdom Metazoa; phylum Chordata; class Mammalia; order Artiodactyla; family Bovidae; genus Neotragus; species Neotragus moschatus. The sequence goes on along the minus strand of SJYA01001452.1, from coordinate 191,967 downwards.
AGAGCAGAGGTTCTCCATCCCTGCTCTCCCTCCCCTCCAGAAACGCAATTAAGCAAGCAGCCCAGACTCAGCGCCCAGCAGCAGTGCTTCCTGCTGGGGGAAGTCGAAAGGGCTGCAATCCTGGGAAAGGGAGGTTACAGGGGCCCCAGATCTAATTAACAGACCTGCCTTGCTTTGGATGTGGCTGCATTTCCTCTATTAACATTAATGATGGTCGGTCTGAACGTCCGAGCACAGCCAGAAGCTTCCCTCCCCACCACCCAGTAGGGAGCACAGCCTGTCCTTGGGACCAATTTCCAGTCTCCGTGGCAACCGCTGAGCAAAGAGCTTAAAAGAGCTCTGACCTTGGCAGAGCTGGTGGGGGCTACAGAGGAGGGAANCGGTCTGAACGTCCGAGCACAGCCAGAAGCTTCCCTCCCCACCACCCAGTAGGGAGCACAGCCTGTCCTTGGGACCAATTTCCAGTCTCCGTGGCAACCGCTGAGCAAAGAGCTTAAAAGAGCTCTGACCTTGGCAGAGCTGGTGGGGGCTACAGAGGAGGGAAGATGGAAAGTAGCAGAGGTTCATCATTAAACCTTGAAGCGTTACAGTCCTCTGAGACCAAAAAAAAAAATACTCTGTCATGCACCAGGAGGATGGAAGCGGGCTGAGGGATTGGCCTTGGGTTAGTTCAGTTCTGGCCCAAGGGTTTTCTTTCTCTCTTTCATCTAGGGAAGAAGTAAAAGGAACAGTTCCGAGCTGCTTGCTTGGGCTTCAAGGTGTTAAAGGGAAGTTCTGATGCATGCCTAGGTGCTCTGGGGCCTTGGGGAAAAGGAGACTGGTGAAACAGTGACCCAGAGGAAGGGGAATGAAACAGTGAAAGGAGAGCTTCAGCACTGGGGACCAGAGAAGGAAGCATGGGGAAAGCTTAGTGAGTGACAGGAACACTAGCCCAGAAAGGCCGGGGCAAGCCGGCCCCTGACACCCCACTGGGAGCCCAGGCAACCCCACACATTCACCTGGGTGCTAGGAGAGGGGCCAGCGGGAGCGTGTGGGTCCCAACCTCACAGTTAGGCTAGATGCAGAAGGAAGGGGATGGGCAGCCACTAGTCGCCCCTGGCTCCCAGGCCCCGAGGACACAGCACCAGGGATGGGCGTTCCCAGACGGTGAGGAGCCGAGGGCTGAGGAGGGCCAGCGGGGCTGCCTCGCGCTGGGGCCCAGGCCCCTGAGCACACACTGCAGGCAAGAGGCAGGCCCTCCTGCTTGGGGTGTTTGGCTTAAGGATCTGCTTGTTTGTGGGAAGGAGGGCGGCACAGCCTTGACAATCCTGGCGGCTCCACCCAAGGTAATTCCCCAAGGCAGGGTCAGTGCAGTCAGCCTTCCTGGAGCTGAGAATTTCTGATGAATCTTACAACCCAGTCCAGTGAGAAAAAAACACCAGAAAATACTACTGTAGCCCTGGACGATTTCTTAGAGTTTATGACGCTCCACTGACCACAGTCACGGTCTACATTGCACAGGCACACGGACGCACGCACGCTCACACTCACCCCCACACTCATCCTTCCTCACGCCGCTCACGGGGGATGGGCCTGAGAGGGAAGTCGTCTGTGGCTGAGCAGACCCGGTAGAGGAGCCTCTGTCAGGAGCAGGGCTGCGGTGCTCCCCAGCGGGTTGCGCTCGCGGGGTGGGGTGCCGGCAGGAAACGCAAGTCCATAGGCTCCTCAGGCTGCTTCCTCCACGGCTGGGAGGGTCCGGGGACTGGCTCCACAGCTGGCCGTCCCCACGAAGGTCCTGGTCTCAGGCTGGAGTCCTGACAGTGGCCTCAAAAGTCCCACGATTCCAGCCACCTGAGCCCGGCCATCGGACTTCGGGGGTCCTGGGCCAGAGGACCTACCATCCCGTAAGCCAGAGGGTGGAAGAGGTAGAAGCTGTGGGGGAGAACCCCGGGAGGCGTCGGTTGGCACCCTAGGGCCTCAGCAGAGGCAGGGAGCCCTGAGACCCCTGACCCTCAGCTCCTCAGACCTTCTCTACCTACAGGATCCACTCCGACATGTCAGTACACCTGTGTGACTTCACCACCTAGGGACACCATGCTCTGGGACCTTGAAAGAGACTGACTTAATGACAGTAAGGGAAAAGGGCTCTTCTCAAGAGGCCCAGGAGACAGAGCAGGCCAGGGTCTGGTCATAGGCTGTGTGGCCCAGACTCTCTGTTAAAATGTGGATGTGCCCTCAGGTCACAGGTCCCCTATTCCCATCCTCCCTGCAGTTACTCTGAGCCACACTGCACCCCCTGGCGACCCTCTACACCTGCCCCCCTGCCCCCCGCCAACAGCCGCGCCAGCCTGCAGCCAGGTGACTGCAGAGAGGTGCTCTCCAGCGTGGGCCAGGGAGGTACAGAGCTGGGAGCCACCGGCTAGAGGCACGAATGCAGGGCGTTGGTTCACGTTTCTCCACCTGCTGCCCCTTCAGGTCACGTGGAGGGCTTTGGAAACTGTGGCTGACAGGGCCCCAGCTGGGCTCAACAAAACCAGAACCAACCTCTGGAGACAGAGCCAGGCACCAGTGTGCTTCAACAGGGGTTCCAAAATGCACCCAGGGCTGAGGCCTCGGGGTTGGGGGGTCAGCTATGCAGGTGCAGGGGGTGCTCACCTGTAGGCAGTTCCCAGGAGCAGGCTCAGGATGCCCAGCACGTGCACGCATCTGGCCAGTGGATAGGAGGCCAGGCTCCAGGCACAGAGCCGCAGGAGGGTATCCCACAGAAGGCCTGGGGAGGAAGGGAAACCCCTCACTGCTCCATCGGAGGTCGTCTTCTGGGGAGGCAGATAGGCTCCCCCAGCACCGCCGCTCCATGGTGGTCTCGTCCCGCCCACCCACCTCATCACTGACCTGTGAGCATGCTGGAGAAGAGCATGGCGGGGAAGTAGTGGTGGAAGTAGAGCACCCGGCCCATCAGGAAGAAGGGGAAGTAATGCATCATCCAGCCGAACAGGAGCTGCCCGCCTCCTCGCAGCAGGACCTGGGACAGCCCTGGGCCCCAAGCAGCACAGCCCGGTCAGCCGACAGGGATGGGCATGGAGCCTGCCCCGTGCAGCTCTGCCCCTTCCTTGCCATGTGACTCACAGAAGCCACATCACCCGAGTGGGCCTTCTGTCGCTCACCCCCTCAGGGTGAACAACCCTATGGCGGCTGGCAGAAGGAACTGTTCACTCCCCAGCCCGGGAGGCCTGGGGATCCCCGGCAGGGGCGCCCAACCCCAGCAGCAGGCCGCCTGGCCTCCAGCCCCAGCTCCTGCATCTCTGCTGCCACACAGATCTCTGCAGCCAGATGGGGCGGGGGTGCGGGCACAGGAGAGGACGGGGGTTGGGGAGGGGCGGCCTGGGACAGCGTCTGCAGACACGGAGCTGCAGAGGCACACTGCAGCCCATGGCCTGGGGGCTGCTTTCCTCCTGACCAGAGGACAGGAGAGCAGAAGAGAAAAAATGGGCAGTCACACAGAGAGTGTAGAGGCCAACAGTGAAGGCTCTGAACACAGACCACCTGGGTGTGAACCTCAGTTCTGTCACCTACTGGGAGAAGGTTCTTAACCTCCTTGTGCCTTGGTTTCCTAATCCATAAACAGAGGTAATAAACTCTGCTAGGAGGATACAGGGTTTAACACAGTGCTAGGGATCTGGTGCTTTGAGCTCTAAAGTCACAGAGAAGAGAAGGGAAGAAGGGGAGGGAAAGGCAGAGGATGGCCCCTCAGCAGGCAGGCACTCCCCAAGTGCGGGCACCCTGCGGGCTGCTAGGTGGGGGCAGGCGAGCCCAGGGACCGACCTTCAACCTTGACAGGCAGATGCGCGCCCCTCTGCACAGCCACAGCAAAGATGCTCGCTGAGAGGATGTAGAGGGCGATGCTCAGCAGGTTCAGCCACCAGATCACCTGCAGGAAGATGGGCACGGGTGGGTGAGAGGAGGCAGCAGCGCCCCGCAGGCACGCTCAGAGTCCCACCGCAGCGTGCCGGGCACTCACCGGGTTGCCCAGCAGATACACTCGGAAGTCGGTGTCATTGACCCCTGAGAAGCGCAGGCCCTGTGGAGCAAAGGACACAGACTGGGCACAGGGCTCAGCCCCTCCCAGCCGCATGAGTCTCCAGGAGAGGAAGACGGGCCACCTGTCACAGACAGGGAGCCTGGTCAGGAGGCTTGGAGCAGGCACTTTCTCCGTGAGCTCCCTGGGGAGGCTGGGTCCAGCCGAGCACAAGCAGAGCCCATCTCCGGCCACCCTCCGGCCCGGCGAGGCCTGTCCCCGCACCCCGGCACCCCACACCGCCAGCAAGGCTCCACAGCCTCCTCTTTGGCTCCGTTCCCAGGGAGGAGCTCTCGCTTTGGGCCCTACCTGAAAGTTGATAGGCCAGTGCCAGGGTTTGGACGTGAACTCGTTGTCCTTGGGCTTGAGGCCATTGTTCCCCTGCAGGAAAGTGGTAAGGAAAAAGCTGGTCCAGACAGAGCTCTAGAAGGCTGACAGGAACGTGAGGGTCAGGTATCTCTGATGTGTGGCCACATGTCAAGACAAGCCCTCTCTCCTTGCCCTCTCCCTCGCTGGCAGGGGAGAGTCAGGGGTCACTCTCAAGTCACTGCACACCTGCTGACCACAGCTGCCCCACTTCGCCCAACGAGCAGGCCTCCATGTCCTGGCAGAGACAGTCCGCTCGGACTCTCTCTGCTCGAGGGAGAGGCATGACAGTCCTGTTTCCCTTGGCACAAAATATACATCCATCTTCCTAGCAAAGGATAAGATGTCAAGAGGATGAGGAGAGGGGCGTGTAAAATCAGGGCTCACTTATTTGTTTCCTTGAAAGGCCAATTTCAAACCCAAACCCAGAATTCTTTAAGTCCTGGACTCTGGAAAAGTTACTTTAGCCTAGTGTTTCTCAGTAATTTTTTTTTCATTACTACCTGTCTGTCCCCAGTCAATATTTTTAAGATATATTTTCCTTAAACACTCCCTTGCAGTTATATTTAAAGCATTTTTTTATTGTTGTATAACATATATAACATTATATTAGTTGCAAGTATACAACATAATGACTTAACATTGGTATATACTGCAAAACAATCAGCAGAATAAATCCCCTCATGACATTTTAATACTAAAGGTATTCCATATATCTGTTTATATAATGAATGAATACCTGTGTTTTATACATTAAAAAACTGTCTCCTTTTCCCGCCCTCTAAGAATGCATTGCCCCCTGGCTGAGAATGCACACTTTAGTCTGAAGGACTCAGTCTCAGTCCCTTCAGTCCACCAGCCAAGAATATCTAATAACCTATCTTCATATGGCACAATCAGACCTTTGTTAAGACAAGAAGGAAAAGGGTCAGGATCCCAGATGCTAACCAGTAGGATGGTGCCAGCCTCGTCATCAGACAGACTGAGAAGGCATTTCCCAAGGAGGAGTCAGGTCAAAGTTTCTCCACCTGGGCACTACGACACTTTGGGCTGCAGATGTCTCCAGTGGGGGCTGGCCTGCGCAGTATAGAGTGGTGAGGATCCCTGGCTTCTACTCACTGGATACCAGGAACACCCCTACCCATTATGCCAGCCAAATACGTCTCTGGAAGTCGTTAAATACCCCCTTGGAGGCACAAACCATGCTCTACTAAGGACCATGGGTCTAGCCCAAGAAAGATCCAAGCCTGGTTCGTTGAACCACCAGCCAGGGCCTTATTAACCCAATGCCTCAAGGGCTTGGGAGTCATCTGCAGGCCTCCCTAGGGTGGCTGGGTTGCTCCTTCAGGGTTGAAAGTTCAGGGGGGTGTCAGACCCAAAGGGGCCAGTTGCACAGCCCCTCAACCACTATGGCCATCTTAAGAACCTCACAATGAAGAATGAATCATTCTGGACCCCAGAACAGCTGCTGAGGGAAATCAATTCCTTAGGGCCAGTACGGTTCAGCTCTAAACCCAGGGACTCCAGCCAGAGTTAGAACAAGCCAAGGGCATCCTACACATTAAACTCTTCAGAAACCGAGCTCCTTTAGTAAACCAAGAAATGGAAGCAAGGAAAATCTGTAAATCTGTGCATTGTTCTCTATGCTTAGTACCCAGGAGGCTTGTTCCAGCTAACCTCAGCAGGCAAGGTGCCTTCTCTGCCCAGGCCTGAGACCCCTGCTCAGCTAACAGATGCCCTGTGGTTTCTACAGTCCAGACAATTTTGATCTCTCTCCCCATTGTGACTCTACATCCGTTGAGTAAGAAAGTTTCCTTATGTCCCTTTTCTTCTTTGATTCCACCTCTTAGATAATGAAAGAAGAAATAAGACTATTTATTTAGACTTGGTCTTAAAATTCTACCCAGATCTAAAATGATATTTTGACTGACAGGCGCATATTCAAAAGAGCTCTGTCATCAGGCCACAGTGACAGCTACAAGCACAGAGTCAGGGAAGAAGTGACCTGGAGACTGGTTACTGTCAACTCATCACCTCCCAATGTACAAAAATGACAGAAGTTGAATTTTTAAATTGAATCTGCTGAAATAAGTCAACTGTATTTACCAAGTGCTGCTTACATAATCACTTTCAGAAGAGACCAACTGACAATGGCTCACCAGGAAAAAAATAACAAGTGCTACTACTGCTCTCTGCATCAGTGCAGAGGTCCACAAACCTGGCTCTAAACACTGTTCCTGCAGAGCACCAGTTTTCCAGAAGTCACAGTAGAGGTTTCTCCCTCTATATCAAAACTGCAGCAGGGTTTTTCCAATTCAAAGTGGAAATTTTAAGCTAGTGGGTAGAATTTTCTCAATTTAAAGATTTTGTCTCTCAATTGTTCTTAAACCTACGTCAGCTGTCAGCTACTAATGACAGAGTACAAACAGTGAGTCTTTAAAACCTTGAAAAGCGTCAGCCATGCCCCCTATGCAGTTTGTTTCTCTCTGGGAACATGACTGGGGTCCTGGTTGGGATTTTATGCAGCATATAAACAACGCACTCACACTGGCCTTTCATCCTAGCTGATTCTAGTTTCATATGGTGGAATCAACTGTTATCAGTGTCTCGTGATTTTCCACCAAGAGCACTGTGATGTTCAGGGGCTCTGCCACTTGAACAGATCTGAGAATCACTTAGAGGCAGAGGAGTGTAGTGGTCACCAGCACTGACTCCGCAGGCCTAGATCCACCGCTTCCATTTAGCTATGACCCTGGGTAAGTTCCTTAACCTCTGTGCTCAGGTCTGTCTTCTGTAGACTGGGGACAGGAATCTCTGGAGGACTGTAACGAGTAGTGAGTGAGTTAATACACGTGCAGTGCTTACAGCAGTACCCGGCACGCAAGAGCTACGTAAGTGTTCACACAGTTAACCACCAGCAGCATCACCACCATCATTTAGTGCCTTTGAAGATCAAATTTCAGTCAGTATGTGAAGACACTTTCAGAGTCCTCCACAAGGGGGCAGTGGGCCTATAGCATGGTTACTGATCTGTGATCCAAATCTGCAGATGCCTGAGAGCTCTTAGAGAAGCTGCCGGGTGGGAAGGGGTCACAATACCCGGATCATCACCAAGTGGGACTCCAGCATTATCTCAGGGAAACTGGGCTGCAGCACCTCCAGGCTGATGTTTGGCACTGGAAAAAGAAAGACAGAGGCATGAACCTTCCTCACACAGCCTCTCCTCACAGCTGTCTGTCCATGATATCCACTCTGCTACCAGGGTCTGAGTGTAACCTTCCTGACAAACTAACAAGCCTGTGAGTGTTGAGGAATCCTCCATCATTCCCTCAGCCTGTAGCACTCAGCAGGCATTCTGAGGGAGGCAATGGCAACAGATGGAAAGCCCCATCCCACCGCACCCCCACTGGAGGCACCCACAGCCCTCGGGCCGTCACTCTTCATGAGGGTGCTGCCCAAATGCGGTTCCCACACTCAAAGCAGGTCGTGAGGACTGAGACCCAGCCTATCTCATTCACCAAGGCATCCCCAGGGCTCTATATGGCTCCCAGCATACTCGTCAGTGAATTGTTTAATTAGCTAGTTAATTAGCTGGTTGGTTAAATTAGGTGGTAAGAATGAAGAGGGAAGCATGCAGAAGAAAAATCAAGCCTAAAGGGGGTAGTTTAGGAGGCAGAGGATGAGCTCAGAGACTCGTTGAGTTGAACATGACGCTGGACTGGAAATGTCAGAGTGGAGCCTGGGAGTATAAATACAGGATCAATCAAAGGCCATGGCCATCACTTTCTGTAATAGCCTCAGCTAGATGTGGGGAGGGGAGGAGCCTATGCAGGGGCAGAAAGGGAAAGCACCAGCTTGCTCTGAGCCTTGAGATTAGGGAGGTAACCACAGAGGGGACAGAGAGCCCAGAAGGAGGCAAGCAGATGGACCTGCATTGCAGGCGGCAGGAAGAATCAAATCCAGTGAGAGGCAACCAGCTCTGGCCCTGAGTGAGGCCACTGGTCACTTGTGGGAGAAGAGTTTAAGAAGGATAGGAAGTCTAAGTGAGCAGGAAGAAAAAGGAGCTGCCCATGCAGACAATTCCTATGAAGAGACTAGGTTTAAAAAAGGAAGATAATGCAACAGTAAGATACCGTGGCAGCAGAGTCTGTAAAGGGTTATTTTCCTCAGATGAGTGTGACTTTTAGAGATGTTCCCTTCAGAGCCAGCCCAGGACATGACCTCACTCACATTTGGGATTGATATGGTCTTCCACGTTCCAGATGGAGCTGAGGGTTTCCTTTAGGTATGGTGTGCATGTGACTTCCAACTGCTCCCAGCCCCTGTGAAAAGGAGTCACAAATGTCTCTCAGAAGACCTGAAACTCACCAGACAGCAGTACTGCAGCTGCATGGAACTCTTCTCTTTCCAGCCTAGCAGCCGTGCTCTTTCCAGCCTCTCACTTTTCTGTTCCATTACTATCCCAGAAGTAGTCTAGCCTACATCATGCCCAGTTTAGAGACACAGAACCAGAGAGTTATCACAGGCCAGAGATATAAATGCTCAACTATTACAACACATAAAATACCACAGGAACTCTGGAGCTCTGGGCTGCATAAAGTTCTTGATGCCTTTTCTCCCTCCATCCACCACAAAGACAAAGCAAACACGAGGTGAACACTGATCATTCGGGAATGGAAGTCTGGGGCATTCTCCTTGTAAGTGTGAAAGGAAAAGCATGAGCCACTGCTGGGATGCCAAAACCCCAGAGGCTTACCACTTGGGAAGGACTTTTCCTGATGAGCCCAGGACACAACCTGTGACCAAATGGATGAGGCGAATTCGACTTCTCAGCACTTTGATTCGGTTTCCAAATTTTCTGTTTATAACCTCAATCCGCCAGAAGTCATTCGAGTCCCCTGACCCATTCTGCCACATAAATTAAGAAAAAAATACAAAGAAAATATTAATAAGATGACTTCAGAGAAGGCGCATCAAAAAAGGGAGATGGCCAGCCTTTGAGATGCCATCATGTTACAGAGGTCAAAGACCAAACTGGCCTAAGTGACTAAAGTGGGAAGGAGAAAAAGAGGGCCAGAGAAACATCCCAAGGAACATCCCACATGACTGTCATTTCCCCAGGCCTCACTATCAGTTCAGTTCAGTTCAGTCACTCAGTCGTGTCCGACTCTTTGCCATGAATCGTAGCACACCAGGCCTCCCTGTCCATCACCAACTCCCGGAGTTCACTCAGACTCACGCCCATCGAGTCAGTGATGCCATCCAGCCATCTCATCCTCGGTCGTCCCTTTCTCCTCCTGCCCCCAGTCCCTCCCAGCATCAGAGTCTTTTCCATTGAGTCAACTCTTCGCATGAGGTGGCCAAAGTACTGGAGCTTCAGCTTTAGCATCATTCCTTCCAAAGAAATCCCAGGGCCGATCTCCTTCAGAATGGACTGGTTGGATCTCCTTGCAGTCCAAGGGACTCTCAAGAGTCTTCTCCAACACCACAGTTCAAAAGCATTGATTCTTCGGCGCTCAGCCTCTTCACGGTCCAACTCTCGCATCCATACATGACTACTGGAAAAACCAGAGCCTTGACTAGACGGACCTTAGTCGGCAAAGTAATATCTCTGCTTTTGAATATGCTATCTAGGTTGGTATCACAACCAAGAAAAGTAGTATGAAGCCTGGAACCTGAAGTCCAATTCTTCACTTCACAGAACTACCAGTTTAAGTTCTAAATAGATGCTTCTGCCCTTAAATTAAACTCAAGACATCACCATGAACCAATAGAAATAAATTTGGGTCATTTGCATCCGTCACCATGGCCATATGGACACTCATCCATTTAAGGAATGTCTAGCCTAGATATCAAACTGTGGAAATTAAGACAGTTGCATCTAATTCTCATCAGGAGATGCCCACCAGAAAAAGATGAAGTTCAGAGTCTTGGCTCTAGTATAATGTTGGATAAGCAAATGGAAAGAGGATTGGGAACTCTACCTTAAGGAACCCAGAGTGTTTACTGAAGCACCAAAGCCCTTGGAAGGGAACTTAGACAGTTAGTCATAAATCTATCTTCCCACTAGGTGTTTTTGCTTTCAAACTCCTTCCCAAGTCCTAAGTACTCATAGAGCTTCCTCAATAAGCTGCATCACCCCAAGAAGTAAAAATCCAAAAACAAGGTGGACAATATTCCTCTGCAGAACAGAGAGGTAATCTGTAAAAATAAAGCCAATGAGAATTTGGGATCTGGCAAAGGATAGACCTGTATATTCCTCTGGGTTCATATTGTGGCCCTGTGGCTTCTAAGTACAATATGATTTTAAAAGAGATTCAAATAGTATTCATATTTGACATTTATTATGTGTCAGAACATAAAAATGGCATGGTTATTATAGAGGCAAGAGATGGAAAAAAATAGACTTCACAGGCGGCCTTTCCCACAGCAAGCCTAGCCAAAAAGCTCCTGAATGCTAAGAGTTCCTGTGCAACCAATCGTTAGGAACATTCCAGAATTCTGGGAAGGGTGTGCTCCACCTCATGGCGCTGAGCCAGGCCCCACAATGTTTGGCGTCCTGCTCACGCTCGACTGGCTCACTTACTATGCCATAGCCAGTGACCTGGTAGTGCTTCCGGGTCAAGGGGGCCTCGTGATAGTGACTGTGCAAGTTCCGAGAAGTCCTAGAAATGAAGAGAGAGAAGTGCCATTATCTTGAAGAAATGAGATGAGTGATGGTTCTTCTTTTACCCAGGATATTCAGAGTCATCTGTTCAGGGAAGAAAAATTAGAATCCAAATTACTAAATCCAACAAACCAGGACCTTCTTGCCTATTCACTCACAAGAAATACCTAGAGAACTGGAGAGCTGCCCAAGCCAGGAGGGACAGACCAACAGGAGTACTGGATCACATGCCAAGAAAGAGGCTTCACTTCTTGTTCGCCCATAACTTGAGCAGGGGGGAGAGGGGATGACTGAACACATTGGTGGTTTGAGGCAAGCTAGTCTGAGTTATGAGGCAGCTTTAGGGGGAAGAAAATGAAAATCTGTAATCCACACATGCCAGAGACAGGCAAGCCTCCTCCCTCCCATCTACTGTTTCTGCTCCTGTCAGTTTTACCAAGTGGGGATCTGTGCAGGAAGTGGAGGGTTTAACTGAGATTTTATTTACTTTTTGCTTTTTGTAATAATCCTTACTTTTATCCATAATAAGTAGTCAATATTCATTATAAAAATAAAAGTATCCATAATCCTACTGACTAGGGAAAAAAAACTACATATATATATATAAATAATAATAACCACTGATTTTATTTTAAAAATCTGTATGTGATAATTCACATGAAACTTCTGCAGGGCTGCTTCTGTCATCTACTGTTCTCATTCATTTTGTACACAGTGCCCTATTTCCTTGAGTGGTTACTTTTTGGGTGCACTGTTACTGAAAAACTATTTATAAGAATGGATAACATTTCTTTCCCAAAGAGGGTTCACATTTGCTTTTGGCCAGGTACTAGGAGAAATTACCACATCTAGGATTATGCTCATGTAAAGGCATGCCATGAAGATTTTGAGACAATCCATGTAAAATGAATTTGGATTGCAAATCCATATGAAGATCAGTTGGTAATCACTACTTCTCAGGAACCAGATTTTGTTTCCCTGACAAACCTTAACCCCCAGGGCACTCTGACCTCCCAAATAAACTCTGAAAATAGGTAGATAGGGCAGATTTACCCTAATACCAAGCCTTTGGGGGTTATAAATCTGAAGTGAAGATCACAATAACTCACCACTTTGGGTGACCCTAAAGCTTGGCTTTCAAAACTTCTCTCAGTCAAAAACCAAAACTCAAGATCATAGCCTCAAGGCAGAAAGGGCCACAGCATCCCACCTTTTCTCTGTATTTCCTCTTTCTCTGAGATTTTGATGTAGTAATTCCTTACTATCTTGTCGGTTCTTTATGCTTTTCAGAAGATGTTTCTACACTGTTCTGGCATTTTAAATTATTTTCAGGGAGAACACTGGAGAAATGAACTAGTTTGCCATATTCAGAAACAGACTCATATCTTTTTAAAGGCAACCCCTTAAGAAGAAATTTTGGGCCATTCAAATACTGCCCCTACCCCCTGCTGCCCCTGGGCAAAGGGAAACTGAAAGGTACCCTCAAAGTCCAACTCAAAGTCCAAAGCTTCCCAAAGCCAAAACAGGCAAAGTAGTTATTCTCCCATTTTAGTATAGCAGCCTTGCTCCGTTTACTAGGGCCTTGGTCTACATCTGATTGTTTATTTCCTGATTAAAAGAGCTCCCTACCTTTGGCGCTCAAACCACTCATTTATGCCAAACAGCAAACTTACTTACTCTTTGTGTTCTAGTCGAATGATGTCTCCATGTCTCACAAACTCCACTGGGTGTGAAGGGTCTAGGGGATCTGCTAAGAAGAAACAAGCACTAATGTCCGAAATCATTCACTCATTAAACTAGTATTAATCGAGGGCCTACCAGGAAAGAGTTATAGTATTTACAACGTGGTAAGTCCTGTTCCTGTTGACTTCCCCGGTGGCTCAGACAGTAAAGCATCTGCCTACAACACAGGAGACCTGGATTCGATCCCTGGGTTGGGAAGATCTCCTGGAGAAGGAAATGGCAACACACTCCAGTACTCTTGCCTGGAAAATCCCACGGGCGGAGGAGCCTGGTAGGCTGCAGTCCATGGGGTCGCAAAGAATCAGACACGACTGAGCGACATTTACTTTATTAAGTCCTGTTTGAGATGCTGACAGAATGCTGTGGGACCAAAGCCAACTGTCTGAGAGGAGAAGGGAAGTGTGTCCCAGAGATAATGCTGGAAAAACTCTTAAAGGAGAGGGAGAATTTTGTCAGGTGAATAAGTAGGGAAAAGGCACAGAGGTATGAAAGAGAAAAACTCATTTGATCAATGACTGCAGATGGTTAAGGTGGGCAGAAAGGAGAGTGGGAATCAACCAGGGGGTGGACAAGTGGGGTAAGACTGTTTATGCCAGGCTGGGAACGTGGCCTTTATTGGCCAAGCACTGAAGCCCCCAACTATAAGATTTTTAAGCTGGAAAGATAATAAGATTTTCCTTTGGGTAGTAAAAATAAAGTATTCCAAATATTAATTCTAGGCAAATGATCATTTGCACAGCTCTCTTCAAAATCAAACATTAAACCCTGCATATTTTGCTAGTGATTATCTTGTCTCTGGCAATAGACTTGATCAACGTGAACCGAAGAAAATGATGGAAGAAAAAGACTACTTCTAAATCATCAAAAAGTCAAGACCAATGAAGATCTAATGAAGTGATGACAGTGGAAAAGGAAAGTGGCAGTAATCAGAGCAGCACAGAAGGATCCTTGCAAATTTCTGTCCCAGGAGTGGACACCAACACTCAAGGTCAGCAAAGAGATCTGCCAGGACAAATCACTGGCTTGCAAGAGAATTCGAGAACTCAACTAGAGAGATGCCCATTCCTATACTGCCTTCTAAGGTCTCTTAAAAAGAATAATCAGCAAGATGACAGAACAGATACATCAACGGGGAAGGAAGTTTTACTTCACACGGGCCTGTAGGGGAGGGGCACTCATAGCCATCAAGAACACAGAGACCTTCATCGAGACAGTTCCCACTTCCCAAGTGCTTGAGGCAACCTGCCTTCACATGACTCCTTCATTACTGGGTGAAATGCAGCCACCTTAACCTGGAAGCTACAACAGGGTAACAGAACAGGGATGTTTAAAGATTTGGTCTGTGCCCACGTGACTTTAGAAAGAAAGCTGGTCTTCCCTCATAAATCCTCATTGCAATAGACCACTTATATTTGGCCTGTTAAGTCAAAGCACAATCTATACCAGTCTTATAAGGGTACAGAACCGACCTGGCAGAGGAGCCTGGCAGGCTACTGTCCACAGCGTCACAAAGAGTTGGACATGACAGAAGCAACTGAGCACTCAGGCACACAATGGTGTCATATTCATATTACTGAGGAACAGGTGCAAAGACACTGGTCATGTCGGTCACGTTTCTAGTGAGAAAACCATGGCAATAAGAGGAGCTGGGGAAAGGAACAGAGAAGATGAATTCAGATGGGAAGCTGCCACTTCCCCATGAAGACCAGGAGCAGCTAACTCGAGACAGGCTGAGCCAGGTGGTGTTTGCCGAGGAGTCACAGCAAATACCTGTGGCATAAGATAATTGGCAGGTGAGCGGGAGACGCCCTCTGTTCTGTTCTCTTCTCAACTGCAGCAGAAGGCACAGTCTGCAGGTAGCTAGCTGTCTGTCCAAAACACAGAAGACACAGACACAGCCCTTGCCACAAAGCCCCAGGAGCCCAGGTGTGCTTCAGAGCTGCTTCGCCCAGGCCGGTCAGAGGCAGCTGTGCAGGCCTAGACAAGGCCAGCCAGAGGGCTGGCAGGCCCACAGGTCTCCCACTGACTGGCCCAGCCCTGGGCCAAGCAGTGGGCAGCGGCCCTCTATCACATCCAGACAACCAAGGTGTACCACACGCCGGGGTCTGCACAGCTTGCTGTGCTCCAAATCAGGCGAGAGCAGCAACTTTGTGTCCCCGGGACATGCCCAGGGAGCCTCATCCAGACCAAGTCTGAGCCTCTGCCTGCTCTCTGGCTTCAACATGACAGCTCTCAGGGCCGGTCTTACCACTCACTCTAGCTCATTACTTATCCGTAGACCAACCACAGTCCTTGGGACATAGCGGGGGCTCAATAAATCACTGTTGAAAGGATAACCGAGATCAGTCAAGAGGGCAAAGAATGCTCAGGAAAGCCCATCTTAGGACCATTCTTTTGGAAGCATGAAAAATGTTAAGGAGGGCTGAGTAAGTAACAACAGAAGCATCAGTTCTCTGCTGCATTACCTGAGTTCGAATTATGCTTCTTGATAATCCAGAGGTTGTTGTAGTCCTTGTGCAAATAGGTGGTGACCTGGGTGGGGTGGGGGAAGAAAGGGGAGGTGGGAGGGAGGAGAGTGTTATCATCAGCACAGTCAGCCACAGGACAGTCAGCAGCGAACCGGGACTGCTCCGGGCTCTCTTAGAAGCCCCAGCCACCCACCCAAGGGGCCGTGTTTCCAGATGGACCAGAAGCAGCGTTTGGTAAAGTGTGGTTTTCTCCTTCCCTCAGCACTTAGAGGCATCTTCCCACAAAAGCCCTTTTGACTGGTCTCTTCGTGCCTCCCTGCATCCTGTCTTTCAAGTTCCAGCCTCCTCGAGGCAGGAAACGTGACAACGCAGTGTAACACAGTCTGCAGCACAAAGAGGATTTAGTGCATTTTAAAAAGTCATCAAGACCATGCCTCAAACTCTCGACATGAAAAATTCAGGCTGTTATGTTTTCTAGAATGTGGCCAAATGAAATGGAAGACGCTCTATTAATATCTTGTCCTAGAAGCCTGAAATTTTAGCCATAGACATTTTGTATATGATAATTTTTAAAAATGGCATGCACACGTATGTAATGCTGCGATTAATCCACCAGCAAAAACCTTGGGAACCCCAGTAACAAAGGAATATTTAACATGATGGAATGTCCCCAGGAAAGAATATTACACAGAAAACATTTCAGGGCCTATTTTTTTTACCAGCACAGGAAAAGGCTTATAAAATGCTGCTTTTGGAAATGGCTACCATCTATTGCCAGGCCCTGTGCTAAGCACTGGGCATGTCTCATCTCTAGGCTGTAGGTACGATGGTTACGCTCACCTTACTTACAAGGAAACTGAGGTTAAGCAATTCCACTCAAGGTCACACAGCTTGTCAGCCCGAGAGATTCAAACCCAGGATTCAAACCCAGCCAGCTAATCCAAAGCTCCCAGACTACATACATACAATCATGTCAAGCATGTAAACAAGCACATAAACACCCAGAAGCAACAGAAATAAACCTCTCTCTTACAAAGTGAGTTTTAATAACTCCAGTTGGATAAAACATGACATTTACTTCCAAAGTGATTTGGAATTAGCATACAGGAGAAAAATTATGCATATATTATGGCTCCTTTGTTTCAGTGGCTCTTGCTTTCTCAGAAAAAAATTAGGGACAATTGTATTAAGAACATACAAGAAGTTAAAAGTTTGGCAGCCATAGAGAAATTAAGTTCAAACTCTGGAACAAAAGCCCATACATCTACTTCACCCAACCTGAATTTACTCAAGGATGTTAAGCTTTTGTGGTGCTCATGGGTACACTCTGTGTTGTTTGTTTTTTTTTTACAAAAATTATTATTATTAAAATTCCTATTAGAAAAGTCATTTATTTATTATGAATATAAGTCCATGACCTTTTTCCCACTGAAACATTTAACAATGAAGTTTTTTTTATAATATGAGGTCTCCTAGGAACATAGGTATCCTATTACAATAGAATGTTGTACATCAATCTACATGGATAAACACTGGTCCTCAGATTATGTTTAATTTTTTTAAAAATACTTTTCTATATCTTCCAATTTTACTTTATAAACATTATGCTTTAAAAACATTTAAAAATCAAGACCTAGAGTTGTTGACAAGACAGTGACCTTCAAGGCAGAGAGGACTACTAGAGGTTATTAAGTCCAATCCCCCAGCTTACTGATGGAGACTCAGGTCAGGAAGGCTCACAGACTCAGTCAGTGATAAAGTCAGACTCTCTGTCCCTTGGCCTACAAGCTCGCTATAAGATGACTCTCACAACTTCATGTCTCCACCCATGGGCTTCAAGTGGGTAACACTAGGACCAGCTTCATAGGGCCTTTCAGAACATGGCTCTTTGCACAGTATGAATGAGTGAGTGTTAGTTGCTCAGTTGTATCCGACTCTTTTGCAACCCCATGGACTGCAGCCTGCCAAGGCTCCTCTGTCCATGGGATTCTCCAGGTCAGAATACCAGAATGGACTGCCATTCCCTTCTCCAGGGGATCTTCCCGACCCAGGGGTCGAACTCAGATCTCCTGCACTGCAGGCAGGATTCTTTACTACCTGAGCCACCAGGGAAGTCACAGTATAGAGGTTCCCAGGCACCATATCTGTTACTACATGACACCAGGAGCAAGGTATCACCACAGAAGGGCAAATTGTATGCTAGACTCCTCTGGAAAGCTTAAAACTGAAACAAAAATACACAAGGCCTGGGTAAGCAAGAATCTCAGAATTTTTTAAAAGCTCTCCAGTGGATTCTATGAAAAAAGCACAGTCAGGGCTGAAAACCACTGCGCTACAGAAAAGCAGAGAGCCCAGAATGGGAAACTGATACCAAAACCCAATACTCTGGGTCAACTTTCTAGGAAATAAGGAAATAATAAAACACTTTGAGATGCAACAGTTTCTTACAGAGTAAAGATTTCGCCCATTTGGCTGGAAGAAAAAGCACACTTCAAGCTTCTCAGGACAGCAGCCAGCCCTGCAGCCCCCTCCTCCCTCTCTCTCCTCAGGTCACCCATCTGAGAGCTTGGCCCTGACCACACAACAAAAGGCTCCTGGTCAGAGCTGCCAGGTCCTCCACACGGCCCTGCCCAGGCCTCCTCCTCCGCAGTCTCTGCAGCACCTGAACTGTCTGCGTCTCCCGCCCCCGGAGACTCTGCCGGGCCCTCCCCTCCTCTTCTCCTCCAGCCTCCCCATCCACTCCCTCCTTCTCAGCTGCTTCCCCAGCGCCACTCTGAGCACCTTTAACACTGCTTTACACACTGCCCTCCCCTCTGCACACCCCTTCAGGGCAATGTCACTGTGTCACCAACACCTGTATGCTACACACTCACGTCTCCTTCCTGAGACAGGCCCCGGGCCTAGAACACACACCAAAAACTCATCTCCCAAGCCACGCTTCCTCCTCCCTTTCTGATTACAGTGAACTAGCATCATCACACATACACCTTGACCTCCTGACCCCCAAACTACAGACCTGATATGGCTCACCTCAGACATCTGTCGGTCTCTGGGCCCTGAATCACTCCCCACCTCTCCCTGAGGACTGTTCACCATCCTTTGTTATGACTATTGCCTCTGGTCTGCTCCTCCTTCCAATCCATCACACTCCTGCTAGAGCTATCTTTCTAAACTAGAGCTATCTTTCAACCTAATCACATCTTATCTCTTAATAAGTTTCAATGCCTCCTCAGTGTCAGCAGAACAAAATTAAATCTACTGGAGGCCTCTTCACAAGCCGGTCCCACCAACCTCTCCAACACCCTCCTCCCTCTCAGGCACTGTCCCCACAGCCACACCAATCACCCTGTCACATGGACATGGACAGCGTCCCTCACTAGTTCAGATGATACTCACGGCTAACCCTTCAATGAGCACTTCGCATGGATTATCTCCCTCAATCCCCACAACAACCTTAGAGATGGAGAGAAGTACTATTTATTTTCCCTAATTTAAAGATGAACCCATGGAAGCACAGAAAGGTTAAGGAATTTGTTCAAAGTCAGACTCTTGTGGAACCAGGATTCAAACTCAGATACACTAGTCTGGTTCCCAGGCTGGGCTTATAACCTTTATGCTCTGCTCGTCATCCAGTCTGTGCTGGCCACTGAGCCAGGCACTGGAGCCTCCCAGGAGCCAGCAGCTGAACAGCAAGGAGACGGAAGGAAGGAAGCACTCCCACCTCAACAGGAAGAGGGTTACCACACAGGCTCGTCAAGGGTGCCAGGAACGCCACCCACACCAGACACACCTGACCCAGGACCAGGAAGAGGCCGGACGTGGTGGTCAGAGGGGAAGCCCCCCGGTGGCAGCCTGCGAAGCTAGAGCTGGCCAGGGGAAAGAGAAAAGGGTGCAGGTGGGGGCAGGGTGTTTCCAGCAGGGGAAACAGCAGGACAGCTCGGGAAGGCATCAAGAAAGGTGGGCGTGGCATGGCAATCAGCGCAGTCGGGCGCCCGCCGGACCACACTACTGACCTGCTGCTGGCGGGCGCCCACGCCCTCGGGGTAGAAGTGCCTGTGCGAGTGGAGGTAGCCGACGGCCATCCGCAGGTTCTTCACAGTGATCACGGAGCCGTAGGCCAGGTCTGGGAGGAGGAGGGCAGCAGATGGTGTGAGCTGGCCCAGGGTAGATGCAGCCCCTGACTGGGCTGGGGGCGGCTCTGAAGCCACAGGACCCTCTAGCCCTCTAACAGACTCCACTGGGTCCAGGACTGCGGAAAGCAAGACTCGCAGCTGCCTTCTCACCCCAAGGGAGTCACCTCAGGGGGAGGTCACCAGTGTCTCACCTGCGCCCTCCCCGCCCTTCCCCACTCCAAAGCACTTCAGAAGAGGCTGGGTTTCACAATGCTATCATCAAAGTACTGTTTATAAGAGCAAAGACCAGAAACAACTTGTCCCTTAGTCAAGGTCTACTACATACATTCCATGGAATAAAGAAGGAGAAAGTATTTACGTCTTCATCTTGAATGTTTTCCAAGATATAATGTTAACACAGAGAGGCTGTTAAGATAGATTTTTCATTGTATATCATTTGTGCCTTTTGAATCTACCACATACAGTAGTTGCTCAATGGTATTTTGGGTTTTTAATCTGAATTTAAGCAAAAAAAAAAAACCAGAGTAAACAGCTTACCCAAGAACATCCATCCCTCCCACCACAGGCCCCGGGCTATGGGAAAGAAGCTTCTTGACTGTCCCTCCTCTCCATGCTCTGCAATGTGGCTGCCCGCCCGTCCCCACTCCAGGGAAACGGGTCTCACTGCACCTGAGCTGGCGGCTCCTGCCCTCCTTTGTTCATTCATTTTGGTCAAAAGAATCAATTACATTGTGGATGCAAAGGTGGAGGAGGCCTGGCTGTGGACCTAGCAGAGTCCAGTCTTAGGGATGATGACCTCACACAGTGACCAGCACAGGATGATGCACCCGTATTCCAGCAGAGGTATGACAATGTGTGACATGGTGGGAGCCCAGCAAAGGGAGGAATAAATCCTTGCCCAAAGGGTGAGAAGAGGATGGCTTAATGAAGAGAGCATAACAAAACTGGGCCTTTTAAATGGCAAGTAGGCATTTGATAACCCCACAGCACCATCCTTCCAAGGCCTTGTGCTGGCCAGCACGCACAGCCCCGCACGCTGCTGGCCACGGCTGCGTCTTGATTAGGCTGTCTTCCTCCTCAACCCCACACTGCCCCCTGGACTGCTCCTGCAAAGCACTTCCCCCGCACTCCCCAGTGACCTGACCTCTCTCTGTCCTCTCCTCTTTCTACAGCTTCTTCTTGGACCACAGCCAATGACCAGCATCAACTGTCCCTTTTCAAAGGACTCCTTTGAAAACCTCAGCTGAGAGCCCACAGGCCCCACTGCGTGGGTTTCCTCAAGCTTCTCAAAGCCAACGTGGAACCCAACGTCTACCTTTCCAAGCCAATTTTTACCTGCTTTCCTATTTCTCATTCCTTCCACAGTCTGGGCGGGCCCACTGTGTTACAGGCCCTGGAAAGACCACAGGACATTGTCCATGACTCCAGGAAGCAATCTCCTGGGCCCAACCTATCTCACTCTGTGTGCCTCTAATCCCTGCCCCCTGACCCCCTACAGAAGTGATCTCTTACACCTTCGATCCCCAGAGCTCTGCGCTCCCTCTTTATATACTGAGCTCACATGGCCACATCACGTAGAGATCCTACTCCAGGCCCCATAGCCTCCAACATGGCTAACATGCGCTCAACTACTCTCTGTGAACAGGACACTCTGGTGGGAACTGACCATTAGCCCCAAAGGGCTCACTCCCCCGCCCCCAGGTTCCCTCTGTTGTCTTCCCATAGCCACACCGGACAAGCCATCTTCTGATCAAAGAGTTCACTGCTCAGGACGCCCTCCTCTGCCCTTTCTGTGTCCCTGTTCACTCTCATGAGTGCTCAGACCAGATTTAACTGATCTTTCTCCCACTCTGCCATCTAAAGTAACTCAGGCTATCATATCGTCTTTTCCAATCCAACTCCCAGGAATCCCTCCTGCCCTTCTCTCTTTGTAAAGGCCAAGAGACACTCACGTTCGGGGATGGACGCATTGTGAAGGTTGTTTCCTGAAAGCCTGGCCTGGAAGGCAGAACTGAAGAAGCCATCACCGGGACCACTGCAGGGGAGGGCGGAGCGGAAGTGAGCAGTCAAAGGAGTAGAAATGTGATTTCCCTGGAGCCCTGGGAAGAGCTCTGTGTGGTTGGTTTAAAAGACATACAAGGGAATGGTGGGCTTCCCAGGTGGTGCAGTGGTAAAGAATCCACCCACCAGTGCAGGAGATGGGGGTTCAGTCCCTGGGTTGGGAAAATCCCTGGAAGAAGGAAATGGCATACCACTCCAGTATTCTTGTCTGGGAAATCCTACAGACTGAGGAGCCTAGCGGGCTACTGTCCATGGGGCCACAAAAGAGCCAGACACGACTGAGCACCTGAGCACACAGGCACAAGGAAGTGGCGGCAGGGTGCCGTGGACAGACACAGGGGATGCAGTCAGAGAAACTGGGGTCCAAACAACAGCTCCCCTACCAGTTAGGTGAACTCTGTAAGATATCTGGCCTCATTTACTCTCAACGTCTTATTTATAAATCAGGGATTTTAAAAAATCAAAAGAACTGTTGTGACTAAATGAGACAATGTATACAAACACTGAGCACAGTTCTGACTCAGTCGCTGCCCTCTAAATGGGAGCTGCTGGTGTCCTTGTTACTATTACCCTCACTCCAGCTGTATGTGCTCAGGGTCCCCCATCCCTGTCAGCACAAGGGGACTGTTTTTAGGGATAAGAGGCAGTTTGGCTCCAAAGGCCTTCCCTTCTTCCTTCAGGCCAGGGTACCCAAAAGACAGAACCCAGGAGGAAACCACCCTGGGTCCCCTTCAGGTCATCCCAACCACAGACCTAGGAAATCACGCGGCCCCTCCATGGGCTTAGAGACAAGAGGACAGAAGCGAGACACTGGCAAGGCTCTGGCGGTACCTTTTGTTCAGCACCATGAAGTGGACAGCGTAGGTGGCGATGTAGAGAGCCAGTGGCACCACTATGAGGCACAGGATGCGAGCAGTCAGGTGTTTTCCCAAGGTCACCTGCAAACAGAGTCAGTACCGGCACTGGGTACAGGAGGCTTCACTATGCCTTACGCCTGATATGTGTGTTATTTCTAAGTTTTTACATGTAAGTCATTGGAGAAGGAAATGGCAACCCACTCCAGTATCCTTGCCTGGAAAATTCCACGGACAGAGAAACCTGGTGGGGTACAGTCCATGGGGTCGCAAAGAATCAGCCACGACTGAGCACATCAGCCCATATGTAAGTCATAATCAGAAACAACTGAAAAACTGGCCATCAAGAGAAAAAAGTATGTGGAAACCCTAAGCCTTCTTATAACACCCAACCAAACAAGCACTGCCAGGGGCTGGCCAGCCCTCCGCTGCCTGTCCACACGCTCACCCAGGGCCCTGGCCTGCCTCCAGACTGCTGACAAGGCGTGACCTGCATCTTCAGCATCATCATTCCTCACTCCCTCTCCCCCTCAGTCACACCGACACCCTGCACTTTCCCTACTCTTCTTGGACTGCACTGGCCCCACCTACCATGTGAACATGAATAAATGCTCCTGATCTTAACTTCAGGCCTCAGCTTTCCCCCAGAAGCCTTCCTGGAATGCCTGAGCCTGGGCTCACGCCCTCCTCGGTGCTCTCACAGCACTTGTTGGCTGGAACATGACATATTTTTCTTTTCATTCTTATTTCTGTCTTCATTGCCTCTAGAGGGCAGGAATCTTGTTTTATTCATCTGCATGTTCTGGGTCTCACACTCAGTGGATGGTCTGTCTATATTTTCTAAATGAACTTGTTGGGACTCAGGGCCAGAGGTGATGGAGAGGTGTTACAGCAGAGCAGCAGGTGTGGAGTCAGCCTCTCCTTTCTGAATCTTAGATCTACCTTTCACTATTTGTATGATCTTGGGAACAATATCACCTCTCTAGGTCTGTTTCCCTCATTTGTCAAGGGAGTAATAACTACCTGCCTCATGGGACTGTTATGAAGAGGAAATGAGATGATAAAGGTAAAGCATTTTCCATAATGCAGGACATAGAGTCAGATCTTAATAAATAATACTGTAATAAACTATAAGATCCTTACTGGCCCTCAAGTCTGGAGACTCTGGGTCAGGAAGAGAAAACTGTAAGTTCAGAAAGTCAGCCCACTGAGTTTACTCAAGTCCCATGCAGTCAGTGCCTGCCATACATGTGGCTGAGTCCAGTGGAACAGGACCCCCTTGGATCATTTGTTGTTGTTCAGTCACTCAGTCGTGTCTGACTCTTAGCAACCCCATGAACTACAGCACATCAGTCTTCCCTGTCCTTTACCATCTCCTGGAGCTTGCTCAAACCCATGTCCATTGAGTTGGTGATATCATCCAACCATCTCACCCTCTGTCACCCCTCTTCTCCTCTTGCCCTCAATCTTTCCCAGCATCAGAGTTTCTTCCAATGAGTCATTTGTAGAGCATTTAAAAACCAATGCAGGAATGAAAGCCAAAAGAGAACCCCAAGGATGTCAGTCCATCCTCTCCGTTTCTTCCTCTCTAGCCCATTGGTCATGGCCCAGCCTCTGCTGCCCTGTGCCTTCCAGAGGGCAGCTGGATCCAGCCCCCCTGGGGCCACAACACAGCCATTGTGCCCCCTGCAGCAGAAGTGGAGAAAGGCCGCTGGCTCTAGGGAGCAAAGACATTTCTAAAAGCACTTGGGTTCTCACCATTGAAAGACTGAGGTCTCCGAACAGGTGCCAAAGGTCTGAAAGGGTGTTCCACCCCACTTGCAGGATGATGAAGAGGCCAACAAACTTGACTCCCAGAGCGCCAGCCAGATTAACGCCAGTCAGGCTGAGCCAGAACCACCAGGGGGCAGAGAAGGGCCTGAAAACCAATAAGACACAGAGTTTAGCTTGGAGGCTGGAACCAAACTCAATATCAAGTGCAGTGTGGGGAGGGGCAGAGGTCCCCGGACTCTGAAAGGCTGCCCTGTGGCCTTTCTCATGAGGGCTCCCAACCTCAGGGACCACACATGGCACTGGCAGATGTGGTCTGTGTAACCCCTGAGACTGCGGGAGCATGTGTGACAGCACGATTCTTCTGAGGAGGAGGGTCATGGCAGCCCTGGCTAAGTAAGTAAGGGGCATCAAATAAGCAAGAGCTTATTCTTCAGTGGTGATCAATCAAGTGGAAGAAAAAGGAAAACCCAGAGAAGCCCACTGGACTCAGGTGGACTGTCCCCTGTGAAGGCCAGCTATGATTGAGTGTTACTGTGTCAGGCATTGTTCTGAGCACTTTACCAGTGCGTGCGTGGGTGCTCAGTCACTCAGTCGTGTCCGACTCTCTGCGACCCCAAAGGGCTGTAGCCTGCCAGGCTCCTCTGTCCATGGGATTTTTCCAGCAAGCATACTGGCATGGGTTGCCATTTCCTCCTCCAGGAGATCTTCCCAACCCCGGGATGGAGCCCACATCTCCTGCATTGGCAGGTGGACTCTTTACCGCTGAGCCACCAGGGAAGCCCCATGGAAGCCCCATTATCATACCCTGTATTAACCCTTTAACTTTCACTACAACCCCATAGAGGCAGAGCCTGTCATCAGCCTCTTTTTTCAGACAAGGACTCGAGGTACACAGAGGTCATGTAACAGCCGCCAGCAGTGGAGCATGGTGCTAAGCCAAGAGGTCAGTTCCAAGGTCTGCTGTATTAGAGCACTTAGTGCTGAGAGCTGCAGACCCCCAGGTTCCCCACCCTCACCCCCACCAGAGCAAATGTGCCTTAACAGTCGAGATCTATGTGTTCCTGAACCCTCAGCTCTGGGCACAGTACCTGGCACATAATATATACTCAAAAAATGGCAGGTGGGAGGCGATATGGTGCAGGCAGATGATAAGCCAAACCCAGAGAGCTGGAAGTCATGGCCTGGCTGCCGTGAAATCAGGTTGCTTCTGCCTTGGCAGAGCCAGCTGTTCTGGTTTGGATGCAATGACCTATTCTACTCACTTAGAGGCGAAGGATGATCTGGAAAGGACTCTTCTGGAAGAAGACCAGGCCCTCCAGAGCAGCTTTAGGACTGACCAGGGCCTGCAGGGATTCTTTTGATCCATGTGGACCCTTCAAGCCAACCTCCGTGTACATCATTCCCATCCTTGGGTCAGGACTGAGGGCAGGGAGACAAACAGTTCCCAGGCAACACCTACTCTGGTGCCCTCCCCTCTAGGACAGAGCACCTGAAGAATGAAGTTGTCCTGGGATCTCCTAACCAGCACTGGTGCTCAGGAGTGGCTAGCTTGTGGGGTGGGGGAAGGCATTAGGACTCCTTCATAAAGTAACAGAAACCTCTACCCAAATCCACCCTCATTATAAAAATAACAAGGCTCTTGAAAAAGACAACTGATATTTTCTTAGTCTTAGGAAAGCAAAAATAAAAGTATCTATAGAAAACTTCTGTAAATCTATTTTTATGATCTAAACTGGGCAATCTAAAATATTTTTTTAAAGTATACTTGCCTGAAATTCAGCTTCAAGACAAGTCCTCTAAGCACTGTACCCACCCCAACCCTGGATATTATAGAAATTCTAGAGCTGCCACAGCTTCTGACATCCCCTCCCAGAGATGGTATTTCTGACCTGCTGGCACAGGAGTTGTACTTGACCATGCTCAGCATGGCAGCCATGATGAAGAACATCAAGATGGGGTCAAGGAGGATGTACTGGGACAGAGTGAGGCATCCTGTGTCTGAAAAACATGAGCTCAGTGGTCAAAAAGTGGAATCAGAGACGGGCCCCCCCTGAGAACAAAACACCCCAGCATTAACAGTCCCCCTTGGGCTTAACTGCATGTAAGCATTTGTGCAATCAAGATTAGATGGGCAAGTGAGTCAACTGGAAAGCGGAAAAACACAGCTTTGGGGTACATCAAACCCCAATGATGTGAAAGAGCATCTCATACTTTCAGGCTGTTGACCCTAGAAGGGATCGTGTCATTCATTCAGACAGAGTGATCCTGAGACAAGGGCTCTTGCTAACTGCCACCATCCAAAGTTCTGCCATCATGCCTACACAGCCACAAACTACATATACCCAGGATAGAATCTTAACCATTTCACATGAAGTGTCTGTTGGGAGTTGACTCTCCATGCAGGTGCTGAAGTGATTTTCTTTTTTTAAACAAAATTTCATTACATCACGGCCTGGCTTAAGTCTTTCAATGTCTCCCCATCTCACTCAGACTAACAAACTCCTCGAGATGGCCCTGGTCTCCCTACCCATCCAGCCTCCTCTGCTCTCAAGCTCTGCCCTGGCCTCAGCATCTTGCTGTTCTCTGAACCTTCCAAGGGCTGCCTCACACCAGGACCACCGTACATGCTGTCCCCCACAGATATCTGCTCAAGGCCACCTCCTCAGGGGGCTCTTCACTGACCACCCTACCTAAAACAGAATCACCCCATATTACTCTATTCTTTACCCTATCCTATTTTCTATGTTGTACTTACTCTTTAAAATGTTAAACTACAGACTTGCTAACTTGTTTATTTGTCATCTGCCCCATGAGTTCCATGATAGTCCTGTCTCATCAGCATAACCTCTGAGGCCAAGAAAGTGGCTTAGCACAAAGTAGATGCTTGAAAGTAGTTGTTGAATGAAAAATGAATAAATGAACTACTGAGTAGGGAAATTAAAGACCCAAGGAAAAAGCCACCAGTCCTCGAGAGGGAGACTCTATAATCTTGCAACCTTATCCGTCAGGGCAAAGTCAGAATCACCCCTAAAGTAACCATCTAAACTGGTTTGGACTTCTTTAAATGTTAAGCTCAATGAGATCATGAATTCACTCTCATATGAGCCAGGCTAGCAACAGGATCAATTTCTACAGATCAACTCTCAATTATCCATGTGAGGATTACCCACAGAAATAATTTAAATTTTTATTTTGTTTTCCTCTGTCACCCAGCTGCTTCGGAGGCATATGCCCTTGCATTCAAGTGAAATTAGTTTAAGGAATGCAAACTAATCTTGCAGACTAAGACTAGTTGAATTAGAACTGTAAGCCTCCTTCAAACACACACACACAAACCACACATACACGTATTATCCATTCCAAACTCAAATGCAGATAACTTAGAGATAATGTATTCCTTGGGATTACCCATACCCCCTCACACCTCCAATACTATAAAGGCTTGCTACATACAAGTACTTATATATGTAAGTATCACTAGTGAGTAAAAGGAAATCTGGAATACATTTACTCAATCCTAAGGTTACTTCAGAACTGGGCCCACAGACAAGGATCTTCAAGTGCATTGATTTCTAGCTACATTCATAGAGTTGCAGTCAATTTCCCAAGAAACGTGGTCAGGACAACTTACCAAAGGTGAGGAGGGCAGCTGTGAGCAGCGCTGCTGGGAGAGACCGGGACAGCTCCAGCACAGTGAGGTAGGCCAAGGGGATGAGCATGGAGCCAAGGAATGCACAGAACTAGGGAAGGACAGGAAAGCAGTCAAGGGACCAACTAAGCAAAGCATCAGGGACCTACCTGACTTGGTATAGACTGGTCTTTTGAGATGGAGGGAACTGATGACAGATGGCATGACTTGATGACTTTGAATATATTTAAATATGAAAGGGGTAGTGTAATAGTGAAGCATCAAATCAAGCAACATTTACGTTCCCATTGAGCAGCAACTTGTGCGCTGACATGAAATCAGCGAAGTTTAGCCAGGGAGGTGTGGGCAGGAGGGCATACTGGTTTTAAGTGGGAGACTTTGGGGTTGGACCAACCCATCACTGCTAGTTGTGACCTTAACAAAGTCATATCTCTGCATCTCAGCCTCCCCTTCTGTGAAGTGCTCCTACCTCAGAGGGCGTACTTTTTATTTATTTGTTTAGTTTTGGCTGCACTGGGTCTGCGTTGCTGTGTTTGGGCTTTCTCTAGTTGCGGTGTGCAGGCTTCTCACTGTGGTGGCTTCTCTCGTTGCAGAGCATGGGCTCCAGGTGCATGGGCTTCAGTAGTTGTGGTGCTCGGGCATGGCTGCCCCGTGGCATGTGGAATCTTCCTAGAGCAGGGATTGAACCCATCTACTACATTGGTAGGTGGATTCTTAACCACTGGACCACCAGGGGAGCCCCAGGGCTTACTTTTTAGATTAAATAAGCTAAAGTTTATTACCACACAGGAAGTTCTTGATAGATGCTAGCTTCTGTTATAAAACTGGGTATAAGGAGAGAAATA
This sequence comes from Neotragus moschatus, assembly GCA_006410615.1. Lineage (NCBI taxonomy): Eukaryota > Metazoa > Chordata > Mammalia > Artiodactyla > Bovidae > Neotragus > Neotragus moschatus. Next base: position 163,354 of record SJYA01001452.1, on the reverse strand, counting down.
GCTCTCTGAAAGTATTTTAATATTTTAGAGAATTCTAATGCTATTTCTGCTTTTTCTCCCTTGGTCCTTTTATCCAATCACACCAGGAACCACTCTTTAATCTATAGGTTGTATTTTGATTTTACAAAAAAGACAGCTTGACACTTGGCATCTGGACAGTTGTTTTTCGGTTTGTTTTGTTTTTAACCACCAGTGTTCTCTCTATTCCCCTACCCTATCCATCAAAAGTAATCAGACAAACCCAAAGGAATGGAAATTCTCACATTTGGGTTGTCACTTTTTATTAGCAGAAAGCAATGTGCCCTGGTGTGAAAGGCAACAGGCTGTTATATTTGGCCTTCTCACTTCCATATCAAGTTCATAGTCAGGCTGATATCCAATTTTGTATGCTCGGTGGTGATCAAACATCATTAGGAAGACACAGAATCACTCAAGAGTATGAACTTGAGGGTAGTAGACAGTCCTTGTTTAAAACAGTATGATATGACTTCACAAGCAAGCCAATGACTAGAGCCCAAATAATCACATGACCTTTATCTAAACTACTTTGAACTCCCTGAGGGAAGGGATTTGTAAATGCAACCTGCTTTGAGAGTTCCACACTGGAGGATGGTTCCCATAGGTCCAATTTAGCTCTAGGTATGGGGTGCCTTGGAGAAGGAAATGGCAACCCACTCCAGTATTCTTGCCTAGAGAATCCTGTCGGAGGAGGAGCCTAGTAGGCTGCTGTCCATGGGGTCGCACAGAGTCGGACATGACTGAAGTGACTTAGCACGCATGCAAGCATTGGAGAAGGAAATGGCAACCCACTCCAGTATTCTTGCCTGGAGAATCCCAGAGACGGAGGAGCCTGGTGGGCTGCCGTCTATGGGGTCACACAGAGTCAGATGCGACTGAAGCAACTTAGCAGCAGCAGCGGCATGGGATATCCAGACACTTGGGTCTTTAGGCCCTGCCATGTTCTGTCAGGGCTGGTGCTGGGACTCAGGGCACAGTGGGACTGGGCAAACATACACTTCCTTTAAAAGACTAGAAAACCTGTGTGTGCCTGAAATCTTCATGGGGAAAAGAGGGAAGAACCTGGTCACGGGGGGTGGGGGTGCTAACGTGTCAATAAAGACCTCAGAGGGAGGCAGTACTGCGGCAGTTGTGGCCACAGAGGAAGGATATGTAGCCTGCCAAGGTGCTGAGGCCCACGTTAGGGCCACAGCAGCCTCCTGGCCGCCTGAGTCCTGGGCTGCCCTCTGATCTGAAACCTGATGCCACTGTGGGCAGGGCAACAGGTGACAGGTTGGGCCTGCTCCCACCTGTGTCATCCCCGTATTACCTGTGTTCTCTCTAGCTCTTCTTACCTCAGCTCTGAATCTTGACTACAGGGCACGGGTCCAATCACCCCCTCCTCCCCAAAGTCCATTTTCCTAGACCTGCCACCACTTGAGGGCTTCTGACTGTTAACATTTCTGACTGAGTGTGGCCCCAGGGTTCAGGCAGCCAATTGCAAGTCAGGAAGCCTTACTCCTCTCATTCCCATGTAGTTGTGATGCTCATAGTTGTCCCCAGGCTTCTGGAACAAAAAGGTGCCATCGTACCCGCTCAGGTAGCCGGCCAGACCAATCAGCATCTGAGGAGAGAGGCAGAACAGAAAGATGAGAGGCCTCGGAGAGAAGACTCCGTCTCCTCTACACTCCCCTCCCAGCTGCACCTAGACCTCGGCTTCCCTGACAACCGTCCACAGGAGGAGCCCCCAATATGACTCTTTCTCCTGCAGCTGCTGCAGAGCAAAGACTCTTTTGTTTACAGAGTTCACGGCTTGAAACAAATCCTCTCCTGTGTTAAGGCCAAGTCCTTGGGTACAGTGAAGACTGAGTACTTAAGAAGAAAATAATCCCAGTGTGAAGGGCAGGGCTAGTGAGGGACTTCCTCATTCAGCCTTCTTTCACTTGCTGTGAAGTAAAACACAACAGCTCATGGACGGAGACTGTGGGCAGGGGCTGATTCCCTGGAGACCGCACCACTGAAAGGAAAATGAGGCTCCAAGTCAGGATGAGGAGCAAGGAAAGAGGCCAAGTGGCTACACACCAGGCATAGAGAGAAGGGGAGAAAATGAGGAGCAGAACGCAGATGGATGCACCTCCCAAGAGCAGGAGGGAAAAGTCCCAGTGGAAACAAAGCCAGCAGGCCAGGGACTGGTTTCTCCTACTGCCAGTCTTCCAAAGGGAGGCCACCCTGGCACATCCCCAAACTGAACATAGCAACTGCAAACTAAGCCTGTGGGTCCTGAATCCCTCAAAACGCTCGAGAGGATCGACCTCTTCATTTCTCTTTCCTTGACCATCAGTAGTGTAAAACTTGCTTTTTCACACATATAATCAGAAGCAGCTAAAACCTAAGAACTGTCAGCGAATATCAAGCGTAGGTAACAGCCCCAGGCTGCCTGGGCCCAACCCCTGCACTCAAACTGGGCTGTGTGGAGGGAAAGCCTTGCTCAGCAACGCTGCTTTTGGGGGCTCAGATGTGGGCCACTAACTCACTTTTTTCTCTAAGTAGTTCTAAACAGAGTCACTCTCCATAGTTCCATGTCAAGACAAAGAAACCAAAACTCAGCAGTAAATTAATATAAATCCTTATTTAAAAAAAGAGGAATCCAAGAGTCCAAAAGTTATATTTAATGTCAATTAATTTAATATAAAGTAATATAAGGTATTGAGAAGACAGAGCCATCTGAATACCCAGATGAACTTAAACTGAGAAGTGACAATCCAATGAATGTTCCTTTCCACCTGGGATCTCAGAGGACAAGCCCACCTGGTGCATAAATTCCCAGACAGCTGGGCTGGTGGCATAGCAGGAGGAAATGTGACTTGGATCTCAGTGCCTCCCAAATGAGGTCTCTAGTTGGGGACAATACTTAGTACTCTCTGAACTACAAGTAAAAAAACTTTCCTCGAAGATGACTGTAAGGCTTAGAGCACATGCCAAAGGTAAAACACCTGGTACTCTGCCAAGCATTTAACAAGCACTCAAAATTCAGTACCCTCTCAGTTCCCATAAGGTTAAAAGTAGTCCTGAGGGGATTCCCAGGTGGCCCAGTGGTAAAGAATCCACCTGCCAATGCAGGAGACACAGGTTTGATCCCTGGTCTGGGAAGATCCCATATGCCGTGGAGCAACTAGGTCCATGAGCCACAACTACTGAGCCTGTGCTCTAGAGCCTGGGAACCACAACTACTAAAGTCCACAAGCCCTAGAGCCAGCACGCCACAACAAGAGAAGCCCCGCAACAAGAAGCCTGCACCCCTGCTTGCTGCAACTAGAGAAAAGCCTGAGCAGCAACAAAGATCTAGCCGTTAAAAATAAAAAATTAAATTAGAAATTTAAAGAGTGAAATAAAACTTTTTTATAAAGTGTGTGTTAGTCGCTCAGTCATGTCTGACTCTTTGCAACCCCATTGACTGTTGCCCGCCAGGATCCTCTGTCCATGGGATTCTCCAGGCAAGAATACTGGAGTGGGTGGCTATTCCCTTCTCCAAGGGCTCTTTCCAACCCAGAGATCAAACCTGGGTCTCCTTCACTGCAGGCAGATTATCATCTGAGCCATCAAGGAAGCCCACTTCGCTAATTTTCTAACTCAAGAACTCATTTAAATCAGTATGAATAAGAGGAATTTACTAGAAAAAAATGCTGTCATAAAAATACAAAACACTAATGGCTAACAAACATACAAAAATTTTTTTCAGTCTAATTTAGGAAGACATGCAAATGGAAACACTTATATACCATTTTTTACTTTCAAATTGGCAAAGTTTCGGCAGTGTGATCACACCAGTGCTTGCAATGAGGTGAGGGAAGCAAGCACCCTCATACACTGTTGGTGGGAGTACATATATTATCACATTTTCCAGGATAACTTAACAATGTCTAACTCAAATCTAAATGTGTACATCCTTCGCCTCTTCAGTTCAGCTGCTGAACTTTTAACCACACCTGCACAACTATGAAAAGACAAATGTACAAGGAAGTTCATTGCATTATCTTTTGTAATGACTCAAAACTGGAAGTAACATAAATGCCCACCAGTAGAAGAGAGGCAAAATAATTTATGGCTTACGTGTATAATGGAATATTATATAGCCACTAAAAAGAATGGGGTACATTTTATATGCTGGTGTGGCAAAAAGTAAGATATATTTAAAATACAAGTTGCTCAATTTTAGTCTGTTTCTATTTGCATATATAATGTGCTGTTCATGTGTACTAATACATACATGTGAATAAATGTATACACACCTGTATTTGTATAAAGTTTCTGAGAGGATATATGAGAAAATATTAATAAAGGTGGTTCTGGTGGGCTCTGAGGAATAGAAATGTGAGAGAAGGTAGCTTTTCACCTTTTATTCCTTCTATTCAAATCAAATTTCTTGCTATGTGCAGGCATTTTAATTTTTTTTAATGCACCTATTTCCCTGGAGCCCCTGGCACTCAGGGCTGGGGCCAGTGTGAAGCAGCAGGCATTGGCCTCAGTACATAGGAGAAAACTTCCTATTCACCACTTCAAGGGATTTTGGGGTTTTTTTTTTTTTCAGTTTTTTTTTTCTATGTGAACCATTTTTTTAAAAGTCTTTATTGAATTTTTTACAATACTTTTTCTGTTTTATGGTTTGGCTTTTTGGCCTTGAGGGCATGCGGATCTTAGCTCCCTGACCAGGGGCTGAACCTGCACCCTCTGCATTGAAAGGTGAAGTCAACCACTGGACCACCAGCTCCCGTGGGGCTTTCTGATTCTTTGACTAGCTTGGCTTCAGAACCTATGGAAGCTGCTTTGCTCATCAGTCTCTTTCAGGCAGGTAGAGCACAAGCAGACAGACTGCACTCCCTGGTGGCAGCCTTACAAAGAAGCCTCCCATTTCTCCCTTCACACAGGAGCCAGATGGGAGGAAGGGAAGGCTTCTGCAAAAACAACGCCGCCAGTGTTCTCACGTCTTCATTGCGCTGAGCACTCAGTTCAGTTCAGTTCAGTCGCTCAGTCGTGTCCGACTCTTTACGGCNGCCTGGCATGCTGCAATTCATGGGGTCGCAAAGAGTTGGACACTACTGAGTGACTGAACTGAACTCCCATAATTTACATTTTAAGATAATAGGGTTAGCCAGCCAGAAGGTTTAATCCAGAGACTGTCCTCAGGCAGGATACATTGTTATATAATCTTAAGGAATGTAGAGGGGAAAAAAAACTTGTCCATTCTTCCTCCTTGAGAATTCCAGATCCCTCTCTCCTTGGGGACCCCTAGACTTCTTATTGACCTGCCTAGGAAATGACTGTCTGAGTAGCAAGAAGCTTGGTGACCTGGCGCATGCAGAAGCAGGAAGAAACTTGGGTGAAGTGTCTACAGAGAGATGGTAGGGGTAATCTGAGAAATTCTGTTGAGTTATCCCTCATCCATAAGGCTACATATGTGTCTGCTGGAAGATTCATGAGTGCTAATTACTGGTAATTCTGTCCTGGATTCTGCTTTGAAATGCTGGGTACCTGGAAGCACCAGAGAAACTAACTTTGAGTCCCCGAAAGTTTAGAGGTGATGTCTCACATGCTATTGCCTTCAGGGGCTTCTAATCAACAAAAATGAGGAACGGGGCCATGGCAGATCTGAGAGGGCATGCCTTCTCTAAAGGGGGTTATTAATTGTCTCTGGTTGGTGTTGCTACTCAGAAAGAAAATAGTCCAGTATCCCCAGACTTTTTTTTTTTAGGAAAAACAGGCAACAGGATTTATATATAAAACAATGTGATTTTTAATGTTAGCAACTAATTGAAAGATTTTTAAATACAGTATAGACCCAACAGAGCACTGTGGGCTGCCAGCTTGTGACCTCAGCTTTGGAGTCAATGGGCATATTCCCTAGCTGTTTTAATGAGATCACTTGAGAGCACGGAGGACTGGTAGGTGGAATGTTGAAAGAGTTGGGCACCAAAGCTCAGAAAATTAGATTTCCCGATCTCTCTGCCACTGTCAGAAGGTATCAAGCTATCATTTTAGAGCAACCCTTTGTTTCACAGATGAGGGAGCTGAAGGCTAGAGAAGGCAGCGCTCTGTGCCCAGTCACGCAGATCTAGTTCCTGCACTGGGACCAGACCCCAGGTCTGCCAGCTCCCAGCCCACTGCACCACACGAACTACTTTTCAAAACTACGCCTGCTGTCTGCCCGGGACACCAGACCCGGCTCCACCAGAAGCAGAATAGGCTTCCCACAAGTTCCAGAGGCCCTTTCTGACCATACTCAAAGTTCCCCTGATGCCTGTTTAGCCCAGCTTCCCATTGGCTGGTAGTAGGATCCACCCCTTTAGGGTTACTCCCCCTGCCCTGCAGCTTTAAGAGAGTGGATGTTCCCTGAGAGGCCAGCTGTCACCACAGCAGCATGGCTGAACCGAGCAAGGTAAGGAAAGCGTTTGCAGACTGGCTTCCCCTGTGGGGAGTCCCTGGGTCCTCAGGGATGCATGACAGCATAGTTGGAGTCACCACACAACCCCCAAGGCCTCTATCCCAGATAGCTCTGAGTCTGGCCTGAATTTTTCTGATGCAGGCCTAAGGAAGGAGGCCTGGCTTGCGGAGTTGCCTCCCCTCCAGTGGACTTCCGGGGCAGAGAACCCACCAAGCATGGGCTAACGTGCCTCCTCGTTCTCTCTCTTCAGCCCATCCTGTATTCCTATTTCCGAAGCTCTTGCTCATGGAGAGTTCGGATCGGTAAGAGCTGTGCCTCAACTGAGAGCTGGGGTGGGGTGGGGTGAGGTGGGATGGGGTGGAGGGAAGCCTGGGTGAAAAGCTGGGTACCAGCTTTTCAGGGTACCACCCCCAGCAGATCTCCTGGAGCCCTCAGCCTTGAAGACATGTCCACCTTGGAAAGCCAACAAGAGGAAGGAAGGGGCTGTTTTTCCTCTTAGACCCGCCACCTCTCCCACACTGCTCTCCAAAGCCCCGTAGTAACCATGCTTCAGGCAACCTCAGAGAACTCAGAGGTCCTTGGTAACTGGCAGGGAACAGCTGGCATTCCTCACTTCTTATCTTATTTGATCTGGCAAGTTAAACAGATACTGGCCAGTGTCAAGCCCAGAGGCCTCAGGGAAGGAGAAACCACGGCCCCTCTGGTTCAGTCCTCATCTGACCCTTCTCTCACTCGGCTTCACTCAGCCCTTGGCCAAGCTCAGAGTCACAGGCTTTCGCCGACAGAGAATGGTGCTGAGTGCTTTTGTGTCCCTGACTCCGTTTAAACCTGAACAGCCCTAGGAGGGAGGTATTATTGGTGTCACCATTATACCNGTCCTCATCTGACCCTTCTCTCACTCGGCTTCACTCAGCCCTTGGCCAAGCTCAGAGTCACAGGCTTTCGCCGACAGAGAATGGTGCTGAGTGCTTTTGTGTCCCTGACTCCGTTTAAACCTGAACAGCCCTAGGAGGGAGGTATTATTGGTGTCACCATTATACCGGCGGGAAAACGGGCATAGGGAGGTTGCCCAAGGGGACTTGCCCAAGGTCACGTAGCTAGTAAGGGGCGGAGCTGGAATTTGACCCAGCTAGTCTGGCTCCAGAGTCCATGTTCTTTCCTACCCTGTGCTGCCCGTCAGCTGGGGAAACGGGCACAGAGGCTCATCAAGTTTACCTGCCCAAGGCCACGGGGCTAACAGGTGAATGTGATGGTGTTTGAACCCCGGCAGCCTGCTGCCAGGAGCCTGGTCCTGACTGCGAAGCCATCCTCCATGACCACCTCTTCCCACAGGCCCCTGGTATTTGCTAGATTTGGTGGGCAAGAGCACCGGGCTGCCGGAGGACACGTTCCTCAAAGACGACACCCCCCCCTCCCCCGGCCCACAGCCTCTGCCCTGGTTGGGCCAGACTGGCAGCGTGGGTGCTGTCTCTGCAGGGCTGGTGTGCCTTGGCCCGGACCAGGCTCACCCTCCAGGGTGGAGCTGACCACGGCTGACAGAGCCCAGTGTCCTCCAGGCTCTGCAGACCTTGACATGTCTCAGCCTCATTCCTTCGCCTGAGGCCGGGCCATCGCCGTATTTTAATGCACACTTACAGTCTGCAGTTGACTGTTTTACCCTCACTTTGCCAGGAGGGGTGGTGGGGAGTGGGAAACATCAAAGGAGGAGGAGAGAAAATCCAGCCACTGGGAGTCCCAGCTATGCCGCACTGAGACCACCGGAGAGTCCTGGCGCCCTGCTTGGAATCTGCAGTCAACAACCTGGAGAACAGAGAGAATGAATTAGAAAGGGCTTCCTCTCTAAACAGAACCAGAGTGTCATCGGTCCATGTGGGCCCTGCCTGGTCACTGAGCGCCTTCCCTCAGCCCTCAGATGGCCTTGGCTGGGGGGATGAGTGCGCATCTCCAGCACATCAGCCCCACTCACCGCTGGGTGAGGCCCTGCGTGGGGCAGAGATGACGGGGACACTTCCCTGCTGTCCTCCAGGAGCCCATGGCGTGGGGGCACAAGGCTCCCCTGGGGATACAGTGAGCGCAGGAGGAAGAGAGGCAGAGCGCCAGGGCCCTGGGGTAGGAGAGCAGGTGCTGGTCAAGGGAGATGGAAGGCAGGGCCCAGGACTTCCCCCAGTGGTGCGGAGAAAGACCATCTCTCTGGTCACCCCAGGGAATGTGGTCGGAGGCGGTCACTTGACTGCCATCTTCCGTCTCTCCTAGCTCTGGCCTTGAAAAACATCGACTATGAGATAGTAGCCGTCAACCTGACAAAGGATGGGGGCCAGCAGGTAAGGAGGCTGCCCCCAGGCCACGATGTAGGAGGCAGGGGCCTCGAGAGGGGCCCAGCAGGGGATGCAGACTTCTGCCCATGAGGGATGAACCCTGTAGTCCTGTGCCCTGTAGTCCCCACGGCTGGAGGAGGTGGCTGGCTCTCGCTCGTGGCACAGGGCAGCAGGCTGTGCAGCAGCTGCCGGGGCCATGGGGAGGCCCAGGTTCCAGGAGCCACACCACAGAACGACTCCAGAAGGGCGGGTGGTGAACCCTCTGGAGGCGCCTTGGTGGCCACATACGAGGTGCAGGGACAAGCACACAGCCAGGCCACTGGGACAAAGCCTGTGTCTCAGCGGCCACTGGGCTTCGGGATTCCCCACGGATTCCCCTGGGTGTCACCTGGAGCCTTGGAGCCAGGGCCTTCCCCAGGGAGGGGGGTGCAGGTGGGCAGTAGGCTGGGGGCTTCCTGCTTGCTCCTCTCTGCTTTAGCCGGCTCAGGTGAGGCCGCCCAGTCCACCAGAGCCTCGTCTCCACAGTTCTCTGAAGAATTCCAGGCCCTGAATCCCATGAAGCAGGTGCCAGTCCTGAAGATTGATGGAATCACCATCGGCCAGTCCGTAAGTGGAAGCTTCGGGAGACCCAGCATGGGTATGGGGCCTGGACAAGAGTACCTCACAGCTCTTCCTTGCCTGTGTCTACTCAAGGCGCCCAGCTCTTAGGAGGGACGCAACAGAGGTTGCCCGCTTGCTTTGGGAAGTGAGGGGAGACTTAAGCATAGGGGGAGCCCAAGCTCAGCAGGACAAGGGCCCAAAATGAGCTCGTCCTCCTGGGGAGCCTCTTGGCTTCACAGGGCTCGAGGAGAGGATGGTAAGAAGGGTAAAAAAGGTGGGGTGGTGATTTGGGCTTCCCCTGGTGGCACCAGTGGTAAAGAACCCGCCTGCCAACACAGGAGACGTAAGAAGCCTGGGTTCCATCCCTGGGTCGGGAAGATCCCCTGGAGAAGGGCATGGCAACCCACTCCAGTGTTCCTGCCTGGAGGATCCTGCAGGCGGAGGAGCGTGGCGGGCTGCAGTCCGTGGGGTCGAGAAGAGTCGGACGCAACAGTGACGTAGTGCAGTGTTGGAAGTGGAGGAGGGGGAATCGGCTATCCCCTCTGGTCCCTGTCTCACTGCTCCCCTCTGGACAGCTGGCCATCATCGAGTATCTGGAGGAGACCCGGCCCACGCCACGACTCCTGCCTCAGGACCTGAAGAAGAGGGCCCAGGTGCGCATGGTATCTGACCTCATCGCCAGCGGCATCCAGCCCCTGCAGGTGCGGCTCCTGTGTGTGCGCTTCCTCCCTCCCTTTGCTCCTGTGAGCCCACCCTGCAGCACCCAGCTTGTCAGTGGGCGGGGGCTGGGGGCAGGAGGACAGAGGGGACCCTCAGGGACTTGGACGGATAGTGGGGCAGAGGGAGGAGGGCAGCCAGGAAACACCCATCCCCCGGGGACCCCAGGTTTCCAAGGACACCTCCAGAGGCACCACCTCCCTCCGAGGTGGGAAGGGGCCAGGAGGCAGGGAGAGGTGAGCCACCCAGGTCCTGCCTCGACCCAGAGCAGACTCCCTTTCACCTGTTCTCTGTCATAGACTGGGATTCACCTCAGATTTTTTTCTTTTTTTTAATTTTCACTGCTAGAACAGAAAAGTGTTAGAAGAGTTCATCTGTTTTTTAAAAAAATTCATCTGTGCTAACTCTTGACTTTGCAAAAGAGAAATTAGCCCAGAAAGGTGGAGTGACTTTGCAAATAAGAAAACAGCCCAGGGCTTCCCTTGTGGCTCAGCTGGTAAAGCATCTGCCTGCAATGCTGGGTTCGATCCCTGGGTTGGGAAGATCCCCTGGAGAAGGGAAAGGCTACCCGTTCCAGTATTCTGGCCTGGAGAATTTCATGGACTGTATAGTCTCAAGGATTCAAAAGAAAGCAAATAGCCCAGAAAGGTGGAGTGACTTTGCAGAGGCACTCTGAGTGTGGCAGACCCTGGACTGTGCACCTGTGCCCCTTGTTACCTTTTTTTAAACAAAGAAGGTTAGAGCAGACAGACACCCAGATCTCCTGAAAGCTAGTCCTGTGTGCCTCCCCCATCCTGCCCCCTACCCCCATCCATACCCCCTCTTCACAAGGGACCATGTCACGGAGAAGCACTGGATGCAGGGGAGAGAGGCCTTGGGTTGCACCCCCCACCTTCCACGTCTCTGCTGGAGTCACAGGCTTCCGGACTGCACGGGACTCTGGGGCAGCCTGAGAAGCTGGCCTCCAAGATTGTCACCTCCCTTCCAACCCGGGGCCCAGATGGGAGGAAGGAGCTCACAGGGTCCAGGGTAGGACAGGTGTACAGTCAAAGAGAGCATGAGAACTGGGCTTGCCAGAGGGGCCTTGGTGGAGTAGGTGGGCTCAGCCTGGCTCCCAGAGCTCACCCCTTATTTTTCCTTGGGCCACACAGAACCTGTCTATCCTGAAGCAGGTGGGACAAGAGAACCAGCTGACCTGGGCCCAGCAGGCCATCACTTCTGGCTTTAAGGGTGAGTCCCTGCTCCTGTGAGCTGCCCCCTGGTGACCTCTCAGAGAAACAGCCCTCACACTCGGGGCCCCGGGCATCTACAGCAACCTCCCAGGCCCTTTGGCCTTGACAGTGGTGGCATGGGTGGGCAGGGCTGAGAGGGCAGTGGGTTGGGCAGCAACCAAACCTGACCTGAACCTCTGGTGCTTCTGGGACCCTCACGCCCGAGGCCTTCGGAAGATAGGAGGCCCAGCTTCTGCTCCACTGCCCACTGCGGGCAGGAAGCCAAGGCCCGCGAAGCGCCCGCCCCTCAGTGTGAGACCCGCTGCCTTAGCCAGAGGCAGGTCTTGTCCTCTCAGGGGAGGGAACCGTAGCTGCACTGGCCGAGGGCAGGCACCCCACACCCCGTCACCTGTCTCCAGGCCCGATGGCTGCGTTCCCTCCAGCACACACTCCAGCCTTTCTGCTCAAGACAGCTGCCCGTGTCATAGCTTTGGATGCCAGAGCCCAGAAAGGCTGGTCTCCCCTTTCTGTGCCCAGAGTGAGAGTCACCATGTTGCCTCCCCACAGCTCTGGAGCAGATCCTGCAGAGCACGGCAGGGAGGTACTGTGTGGGGGACGAGGTAAGCCCCTCCCCGGGTCGCCTCAGGCTGCCACCGTCTCTCCCTGAGACTCAGCCACCTCCCTCCAGCCCAGGGCAGGCTTGGTCTGCAGAGCTTCCCGAGGAGGCAACTGTGGTGGGCGTGGGGGAGGACACCCTCTGTGTTAAGTAGAAGTTGGCTCGTGGGGTGCTCCTCAGGTCCCCTTGGTCAGCTGCCTCAAGAGGAAGTGAGTTTCTCATTCCTCAAGGTATTCAAGTCGAAGACCTCGTCTCCGAAATGCAGAGGCGGTCCAGCTGTCACATGAAGGATTAGACTAGACAGTTTCTCCATTCCCTTCCAGTGACAGGATTCTAGGGTTCAGGTGCCCTCGGCTTGTACAGGCTGAGGCCCTAGTCCTGTGCTAATTCTGGTTCCCGAGCGCCCCCCCAACCCGCACCCAGAGGCATCCCATTCCTGCTGGGTGCCCTCCCTACGTGCTGGTGGTTTTTAACAAGGACAGTACCATCCACTGAGGCAGGCAGGCCGCCTCTGGCTACCCACAGAGCTGGTTGTCAGGGCAGCTGGAGCTTAGCCGGGAGAAGTGCTTCTACACAAGGGACAGACCCCGCCCGGGCCCACGGGAGACAGGCAGGGGGAGGGTGGCCTTGGGGTGGGTAGAAGAGCCAGAGGCAGATGGCAGCATCAGAGGCCAGCACCCTGGTACAGGCACCAGCGTGAGTCCGGGGTGTGCCCCCTGATGAAAGCGCCCCTGACCCTCTTTGCAGGTGTCCATGGCTGACCTGTGCTTAGCACCCCAGGTGGCAAATGCTGAGAGGTAAGAGCACGCCACGGCACCCTTTCTCCTCCTCCTGGCTGCTCCCCTCAAGACCCCCAGCTTCCTCCTACTGTCAGGCCCTGACTTCATCTGCTGAGGTGACATCTCATGCAGACTCTCCCCAACTGGCCAAGGTACCCCCCCACCCCGTGCCAGGCCACAGCAGTCACTGTGGCCTGTAGGAGATGGCCAGAAGAAGGCGGTGTAACACCGTTGCCATGCCCACCACAGCCTGGGGGACACCTTGCAGTCCCTGCTCCCAGGAGGGGGTGCCTCACCTCGTGGACACCCCTGAAGGAGACCCTCTGAGAGCCTGCTCTCCCCCGTGGGGTGTGTCTGTGCCCAGCAGTGAGCTCTGTTTTCCTCCCATCAGCCCTTCAGGAAGGCCCAGATAGAACCTCTCTGTGGAAGGCATTGTGCTGAGCACTGCTCTGTGTGTGTGTGTGTGTGTGTGTGTGTGTGTGAGTGCACACATCCACACGCATGTGCTCAGTTGCTCAGCTGTGCCTGACTCTTACCCCATGGACTGTAGCCCGCCAGGCTCCTCTGTCCATGGGATTCTCCAGGCAAGAATACTGGAGCAGGTTGCCATTTCTCACGCCAGGGACTGTTACAGTTATGGAAACACTTAACAAGAATGTGTTGGAGAAGGAAATGGCAACCCGCTCCAGAACTCTTGCCTAGAGAATCCCGTGGACAGAGGAGCCTGGTGGGCTGCTGTCAGAGTCAGACGAGACTGAAGTGACTTAGCATGTATGCAGGCATTGGAGAAGGAAATGGCAACCCATCCCCATATTCTTGCCTGGAGAATCCCAGGGACAGGGGAGCCCGGAGGGCTGCCGTCTATGGGGTTGCACAGAGTCGGACACAACTGAAACAACTTAGCAGCAGCAGCAGCAGCAACAAGAATGTATAGAGACATTCCTTCCCCTCAAGAAGCTCATGAAAAGGCCAGGAGATAATCTGTATATGAGAGCCCAGCACCAGCCTTACACATATAGGTCGTGGAGACTGCTAGGGCAGCCTGTTCTCGTGGAGTGGGAACAGTGGGAAACACGGCACTGCAGGAGGCTTGCCCCTCTGCAGAGAGCTCCCTGTGAATGGAGCCCCCAGCTGGCAGGGCCGCCTTACTAGGCCTGCACTGGCTAGCCCCGGGGGCTTCATCCAAACCTGCCCGCCCACCGCCCACAGGCTGTGCCCTGCAGACCTTGGCTTAGATGGATGTTTTTCTGCCCCAGGTACAAGGTGGACCTCACTCCCTACCCTACCATCAACCGCATCAACAAGTCACTGCTGGCCTTGGAGGCCTTCCACGTGTCTCACCCCTGTCGGCAGCCGGATACACCCCCCGAGCTGAGGGCCTAGCTCTCAAACTATGCCCCACTGGTGCCAGGGCAGGGGGTGAGGAGGGGTGCAGGGGGAGACACGGCCTGGGCTGAACTTGCCTGGAAATGAGCGAGCCCTGACTGCAGAGAAGCGGAAGACCTGAACCCTCGCACTGGCTCTGCCTTCCCACCGGACCGCTCTCTGCCTCGCCCCTTCATTTGGCACCTGTGGTCAGGGTGGGGGTGGGAGGATGCGGGAGCGGGTAAGGCAGGAAGTTACCTGGTGTCTGGGTCTCAGGCAGTCAGGAGGATGAAGTGAATGTCTGAAATGTCTGGCCAGTTTACCGGAGCCATGAGGAAGTTTGCGTGCTCTTCCCATCTCCTTGACTGTTAACTGACTTTCGAGATAGCCCACCCTGGAATCTGATCATTAAACTAAAGCCCAGGTGTCTGCGCTGTATCACTTAAAGCTAAGCTGTGTTCCAGAAGGTGAACCCTCTTCCTGGCTGGAATCCCCCTGTGTCTGGACCAGGAGAGAGTCAGCCAGCCCCTTGCCTGCCCCCTGTGGTTGGCCTGGCCCTCAGGACCTAAGGGTCAGGAAGAGAAATAAGCCCTAACGCCTGCCTGAGAGAGTCAGACAAGACCTAAGAGAGAACAGGGGAGAAGCAGGAGAGAGAGCATCCTGTGACCAGCTGAGTGCCCAGGGCTGAGTGTGGTACCACTTCTAAGGCTCTCTCAGCCAAGTCCCTCATCTTCAGGGGCAGCGTTCTCTGGATCAACCCCAGGGTTTGATACTTAGGATACATCCCATTGTGAATGGTCCTGGGAGTGGAAGTAGGCTCCTCCATGGGCAGCGTAAACAGCCTCCAACTGGTGAGCTCAGGAGACCAACTTGGTAACAGCTTACCTTGGGCTGCCCTGGAGCAGGTCCCCAAGCCTGGCAGTGAGCAACCAGAACCAGGATCACATCTAGACAGAGATGATCTCCCCACCGCTCTCTGTGGGGAGATTGGGGTCACTTCTGAGAGAGAAACAAGATGACTTGTATATCCCATACCTGAGATTTCTCTTCCCCTGTATAACTGAGGTTTAAACGGAAAATTAAGATATATGTGTCCAGTCCAAATGGAAGTCCCCTCTCTCAGCCATGAGTCTCTTTTCTTTTTAAATATTTACTTTTATTTATTTGGCTGTGCCAGGTCTTGCTCGCAGCGTGCATGATCTTTAGTTACGTCTTGTTAACTCTTAGTTGCAGCCATGTGGGATCTAGTTCCCTGACCCAGGATCAAATCTGGGCCCCCTGCATTGGGAGCTGGGAGTCTTAGACCCTGGGCCACCAAAGAAGTCCCTGTACGTCCCCTTTTCTTGAGCTTCAATCCCAGGCACCTAGCTCTTCCCTCTCATCCTGGGCTCCTTGGTGGCATCTCGTCTCTTAGATGGCCTGGGTTCCAGGCTCTCCAGTGACCAAGGTAGGCCACTCTGGTCCCAAAGCGAGTTTGTCCTGGTGGAGACAGACAGAAACACAGGAAGGGAGATGAGACACAGCAGTGGAGAGGGAGGCTGTGTGTGTCCTGCTCTGCTGCCATCTGGGCCCTTTCCCCTAGATTGCTCCAGATTCGCCTGGCTGCATCAGGCTCCCCTGGGCTGTCTCCAAGAAACCTTGAGATCAGAGACTAATCTCAACTTGGGGATCTGTAACAGTCACCTGACGTGGACGTTGAAGGTGATTCAAGCTCCGGTGGATTTTAAAGAGGGACTGAGCTCAGGGGGACAAATGGGGGCCCCACACTTCAGGCTGCACTCCCTGGTCGTCCAGAGAGAGTGGGGTCTGCAAGGAGCAGTGGGCGAGTGGCAGGAGCGAGGCTTGGCCAGCTGGGGTGCTGCTGCCACCTCCCCAGATCAAGGCAGCAGCTGGCTCTGCCTCTCACTCACAGGCCTTCAGGAGCCCAAACAATCTAAAGTGATTGCCAGCACTGCTGAGGTTACCAGGTCCTCCCACCCCTCCCTCCTCCCAGCCTCATTTCCAGGCGACAGAGAAGCCCAACAGACTTCTGGGAAGTGCGGGCACCAGCCAGACCCCACGTCTAGGACAAGGCTCTGGACCCAGAGAGAAGCTGAGCCCACGCCCCAAGTCTGAACGATTCCACAGGGAGCTTGCTATAACGAGCCGGGCGAGCTGGGGTTCCTCCTAGAAACTAGCTGGGGGCTATCCTGCTGCAGCTGCTAATGGACTCCCCTCCTTCCACTCAGTCCACCAGCGTGCGGTGAGCCTTCCCACACCCACGGGCTGGGGGCTGTGGCTGTGTGATTGGATAAGGCAGCTGCAGCCCCTGCTCTTGCTGACCTTATGCCTCCCCACTGACTTCTGGACATTGACCTGACCAGCTCTCACTCCACCGCTAGAACATCATGCCTGTCTGCTTATATGTCTGATCTGAGATAATGTCCAAGAGCTGATATATTTCAACTCACATCTACTCCTGGACGGGTAGCACAATATTAACCTGTCTGGGACTTCCCTGGAGGTCCGGAGGTTAGGACTCTGGGCTGCCGATCCAAGGGGGAGAGTTCAATCCCTGGTCAGGAAACTAAGGTCCCACATGCTGCAGTGAAGTAAAAAAAAAAAAAAAAAAATTAACCTGTTTAACCTAGAGCCTCCATCAGCCATCCTAAAACTGGTGGCCAAAGCCGAAATGGATTTTAAGGAAATCTAAATGAGGTAAAGAGGCAATACCGCCTCCGTTATCAAGCATTTGTAGAAACCATCCTCATGCACAAAACTCATTTTGATATTTTTTTCATAGTTCTGGTCCTCTCTAGTTCAACACAAATTTTTTGACACGTGTTGTGAGGTGAACACCACCAGTGGGTGGGGGAGGGTACAGATCAAACACTGTGAGTCCCTCTGGGCTCAGAGAGATCCTTGGAGTCGTGACATTTCTCAGGCCTTCCTTTTGTCTTCTGGTTTTCCCCGAGCCCAGACAAACCTTTTCTTCCCCACAAAAACAGATTTGTCTAAGCCAAAGAAGCTCACTCTGGGCTCCTCTGAGCTGCCGACAAACACGGGTTGGGTTTTTCAGGCGTCCCCACATCCACAACCCAAGCCACCCAGAGATGTGGCTGACTAACCTTTGTGGTTCTCAACTGTAGAGGAACCATAGTCTGTCTCCTTATTTCATGATGCTTTTGTGAAGGGGAGACTTTTGTGTTTTAAAGAACCTGAGCCATGGAGCTCTTCACAGTCTATAGCAAAAAGGTCTCCAGGTCAGGGCTGGGAACCATTCTTGCCGCCTTCTTCACCTGGAACCAAGGAGAAAACTAACCCAGAACCAACTCAGCTCCCAAGAGGCTGCTGCAGCTTTTCTGGAGTTTCCTGTGAGCTCTGGAGGCTGGGACTGTGGAGGTGAGGGAACCTGGGGGAATAGAATTGAGAGGAACAGAGAGCAGGCAAGCCCAGGGAAGCCACCAGCTCAGGACCAGCTGAGGGATGGAAAAGGAATGGGGCGGGGGGCAGCGGATGCATAGCGTTATGGCCTCACTGAACGACGCAAGTCCTGAGAAAGGAGAGCGTCTGTGGGTTTCCACGCCTGCGGATTTAAAGCTACCGAGGCTATGTGTTCCAGCCCTGGGCCTCCACAGTGTCCAGGGCATCAACATGGGTAGCTGCCCTGCTGCTCAGAAATGTGGAGACCTGAGATGTGACCAGCTTCAGCCCCTCCCCCTAGGAAACCATCCTCCCAGAACCTGGGGCTGGATACATGGGGGAGAAGAGAAGACTCTTGTCTATTTCCAGAGGAACTTAGCTGTGCTGTAGGAAGAAAGCAACGTTCCTACACCTTCTCCCCTGTGTGAGGACAGAGCGCCCTCAAGCTCCTCTAGGGCTGCGCTACTCACCAGTCTCTCATGACCCCAGTTCCAAGCTGAGCGACTAGCCTCACTCCATAAATGCGGGCGAGATTGAAAGGTGCCCTTCCTGTACAGTCATGGCTGGTTGCCTTCTCCCTCCCTGAATGTCTCTTTCTCTTTTAGGGCCCGGGCAGATCATGAAGAAGCAAATATTTCCCCAAGTGTGTAGACTTTTCTCTAGAGGTCAGACAATGGCTCCAATGCTTAGCAAAAATTAAGCTTCTATGGATGGTTTTTAAAACGACCTCCTCTGCAACTCTCTCAAGTCTGCAAGTAAATTCTTATTTGACTGGGCGGGGGCTGAGTTTGGATATATCTCGCAATCCAAAAGCCATCTCCTATTGAGAGGATATTTTCCAGGAGGGGTTTCCCCGCCATGGCTGACCGAGTGGTAAAAAGCAAGTCTTTCTTTATTTCCACATCAGTTGTTAGATCTGTGAAGACCAATCCCAGGATACCGAGGACAGCAGGGAGGTCTGATCTGCCCTCCTTCTGCAGTGGGCGTGGCCATAGTGGATGAAGAACAGATACTGGAATGACTTAAGGCTGGTAATTAGACATGGAGAATCTTCCAGCTCTATGGAAGTAGTGAAGTGAAAGTGAAGTCACTCAGTGGTGTCCGACTCTTTGCAACCCCATGGACTGTAGCCTACCAGGCTTCTCTGTCCATGGGATTTTCCAGGCAATAGTACTGGAGTGGATTGCCCTTTCCTTCTCCAGGGGATCTTCCCAACCCAGGGATTGAACCCGGGTCTCCCACATTGTAGACAGACGCTTTACCGTCTCAGCCACCAGGGAGTAGTAAGTCCTGATAAATACTTTAGAAGGATGAAAGCAGAATGGGGGTGCTGCCAGGAAATCTTTAAGAACATAGCAAAATATAAACGATTTTGTTCCAAAGCAATTTTACATAATCATTAAGGACAGCAGCTAACCTAACTACCGGATAAGCAGGTAGNCGTCTCAGCCACCAGGGAGTAGTAAGTCCTGATAAATACTTTAGAAGGATGAAAGCAGAATGGGGGTGCTGCCAGGAAATCTTTAAGAACATAGCAAAATATAAACGATTTTGTTCCAAAGCAATTTTACATAATCATTAAGGACAGCAGCTAACCTAACTACCGGATAAGCAGGTAGATACACATGTTCGTAAGTCTCACTCTATTGGCTCCTCCTAACCTTTGAACGTAGCTTATTTAGCTCTTGTTTCCAAGGTCAAAAGCAAGCATTAGCCCACTTAGGGCAAATACCTGAACTAAGATGTCTGCTGAATATAGCAAGAACTTCACAGGCTAAAGAACACCAGACGGGATGTCAAGGGCTGCAGTGTGTGGCTGCACACCTATACATGATCCTGAACGATGTCAGCGTCAATGATATGACAGATCACATAAAGAGTGCCTTTAAAGTTAGAAAATGGGACTGCCCCAGTGGTCCAGTGGATAAGAATCTGCCTGCCAATGGAGGAGACAGAGGTTTGATCCCTGGTCCGGGAAGATTCCACATGCCGCAGGGCAACTAAGCCCGTGAGCCACAACTACTGAGCCTGTGCTCTGGGGCAACTACTGAGCCCATGCTTCACAACTACAAAAGGCTGCCTGCCGAGAGCCTGTGCTCCTAAGCAAGAGAAGCCACTGCAGTGGGAAACCCACGCACCACAACTAGAGCAGCTCCTGCTCGCCACAGCTAGAGAAGGTCTGTGAGCAGCAATGAAGACCCAGCACAATCAAAAATAATACTAATTCAAAAAGAGATGCCTCTTCATATGCTTCCCGATTTCAGTGGGGATGAGATTTCATGTAGCAAAGGCCAAGTGATAATGGTTGAACTATGAAAAACAACCATTTACAAAAAAAAAGATAAAAGTTGGAAAATAATCTCCAATATGTTCTGTGTCATCAGTGACATAGTATGTTTGGCATACCCAAACACAATGCATCAAATATCCCCAGGGACTTCCCTGGTGGTCTAGTGGCTAAGACTCCGAGCTCCCAATGTAGGGGACCCAGATTCGATTGCTGGTCAAGGAAACCAAGATTCCACATACCGTGGGGGAGGCCCACACGCCACATCCACTGAGCCCCTGCACCATAACTAGAGAGAAGCCCTCCCACTGCAAGGAAAGATCCCACAGGCCACAACGAAGATCTGCCGTGATGAAGACCTGACTTAGCCCCCCCAAAAATTAAATAAAAATATCAGTATTTTTTTTTAAGTGTTATAATACATATCTGGCAAAAGAAAGCAGGGAAAAAAATCAACAGGTTCATCTTAGGACCACAGGTATCACTTAAGAAAATATTTAATGGTGCCCCTCTACTCAGATGTTGAGTCCTTCCCGTTCTGGAGTACACGCCAAGGATGTGCAGACGCGGGACTGTAAGGCATGTCAAAGCTATCTTACAGTATCGTTTCTGCAAATGAAAGTAGGCTGAGTATTACCCAGACTATGGTAAATGATTACTGTGGTGTCCAAAGTACTGATTCCAAGTTTGAATAGAGTCAGCCCACCGGAAAATGGACATCCCTGGGGATCAAATACTAACAAAACAAATGAAGTTTGATTTAGTAATCATCACTCTAAACTTAGGGGCTTCCTTGGTAGCTGAGTGGTAAAGAATCTGCCTCCCAATGCAGGAGACACGGGTTCAGTCCCTGGGTCAGGAAGATTCCTTTTGAAGGAAATGGCAACTCACTCCAGTATTCTTGCCTGGGAAATTCCACGGACATAGGAGCCTGGCAGGCTACAGCCCATGAGGCTGCAAAAAGAGTTGGACATGACTTAGCGACTAAATGACAACTCTTAACTTTTCTTCCCTTGGGCCAAGCCCTGATCCCAGTTCATACTCAGCTATAAATTTAAATGCAGACTTCCCTGGAGGTCCAGTGGTTAAAGAATCTATCTTTAATGCAGGGGACACGGGTTCTATCCCTGGTCTGGGAAGATCCCACATGCCACGAAGCAGCTAAGCCTGTATGCTACAACTACTGAGCCCACAGGCCGAGAGCCCATGCTCTGCAACAAGAGAAGCCGTGGTGATGAGAAGCCCGTGCACCATAACCAGATAAAGTCCATGTTCAGCACCTAAGACCCAGCACAGCCAAATATATATATATATATATTTTAAATTTAAATGCAGATGAAAGCTCTATCATTAATCTCACTCTTAACTTTTTGTTAATCTTTCTTAAATTTTTATAATAGATTATAAAATAATTCACAGATTTAAAGAACACTTATCCTCTTAAGACGCAGAGGAGAGATGAAGAAAAAATGTTAAAAATTAAAGATAACTCAGATGTTTTAGGTGCATAGTGAAAAAGTTTATTTATGACAGGTTTCAAAATTCGGAAGAGAAGACAAAGAATGCACAAAAGCATCACAAAACGGTTACATTATATAAAAACACAAGAACTAAGCTATTTCAGGAACAATAGCTCAGGATCCTCTGTGTATCAGGCAACACACTCAGTGCCACTGGGTGGTGGAAACACAGTATTTGATTAAAAGGAAAACCACTCAGCAGGACATAACAAGTAACAATTTGGTTCAGAGTTCTTAGAAATCATAGGCGATGCTGGCAGCATTTGTCATGAAAGGGAACACATAACTAGTTGAGTGTGACAAATGATTGCTTGGGATACAGTGTATTTGAAAGAAAAGGCTGTGATACTGTTTCCCTTCCAGACCCCTTTTTGTAACTCAGTGCATGATCTAGAATGATAAGGAAAGAATGCCTTTGTGGTTGCCAGTTGCTTACAAATATTTACCAAGAGAGCATGATCATCTTTCAGTCAAATGATAGATCTCAGCGCATGGCACCAAAGGAGGCCCTTCAGAAACACGAGCTAAACGGCATAAGGCGGTTTAGGAGATCTTCAAGCACTTCCTCTACTCCAATTATCCTTACCCAAAGGCTGGCTTTCTTATAATCCATCACTTTGATTACAAAGCAGCTTTCTTCTGGGGATTTCAGGACACTTCCCAATATTAAGGGAAAAGGGTACACCAGAGTCATGGGTGACAGGGTTGCTTTCTCCAGACTTTACTTGCTGTTGAACTAGCTAAGTGGAAATAATTCAGCTTGACTAAATAAAAAACAAATCATTTATGGGAAAGGATTTCAGAAAAGGATGTTGGTGGAGTTTTTAATATGAAATTTCTCAGTAAAATATGCTGCTTAGGAGAGGAAAGAAAGAATTAGGATAATGCTTTCCACATAGTTCTTGACTGAACCTGAAAACCAACAGTAATAATCAATCACAGGTGACATTACAGATGAGGCATTTCAAACCCGAGTGAGGAGAAAGGTTCAGGAAGAGAGCGCCTTTACTCGACTGTGAGTTAAAGGCTCTTCTGTCATCCCATATACTATCATATTTCAAACCAAAACTTTACAATTGTTCATGATCTTGTATCAGAATATTCAGAAAATATATGTATTTGATCCCCTGGAAACCATGTCACATATTTTATCCCTAGATGAATCAAACCTGTCAGCTTAAAATGACAGAGAACTATGGAATTTAATTTTTCAAAAGCCCATATCTCTAGATTTCTGGCATACATTTTCCTCATCTATTTATAAGAGTGAAGAAGAACCTTGAAGTCAACTCTGATCCACATACCTGGGGGACTGAAAGAAATCAGATTGTGAGCTCAAACCAGTGACCGGGACTACAGATCATTTCAAAGCGAGTCTTGTGCCTTTGGACTTAGTTTCCGAGGACATTGCTGTTTGTAAATGAACCCCCACTAACAAGGGTTTAGGCAATTAATTGCATTTTCTTAGACTGGTGACAAGACTTTAAGATAGGAGGGGCTCGCTCTGTCTGGCCTTCTTGCTTCAGGAGGACAGTGCAGTGCCCCAGAGGGAGCGGTGATTTCTGAAATCTGGCCACACAGTACTTAGCAAAGTTTCTCTCACCCTTTGGGTCTCAGATCCTGCCCTAACCTCACTACCTAAATAACTGGGTAGATGTCAAAGGCGTGCCCACAGGTGCTGGACTGGCTGGACGGAGCAAGTGGGTGACACTGATCACTAACTAGGTACCAAAAGAACCAAAGCAGCTCTTGCCGGGGTGCCACCGCCCACTCCCAGAAAAGAGGCCACTGGGGACCGACTCACAGGAGGTTCTCCTCTGCAGAAGGCCAGAGTCACTGTGCACATTAGACTGGCCCCTTAGTGGGCCCTGAAGCCAGACTCCGCCTCACGCTGAGATTGCGCGCACAGCCGGTGACAGGGTCTGGTGCCCGTGGACGGAGGCCTTGCTGTTTCCCAGCCAACTCAATTAGTGTGCCATCCTCATCGGCATGACATCATCTCCTCCTCTTCACTCATCTGGTGAGCTTAAGGAGAGTTCCCACTGCAGTCACACAGGAGTTACCCACCCAGCTACCCCAATGTGGGGCTGTGAGTCATACACACTCCCCAGCCCTACTTCCAGCCAAGGCTGATCAGCTTATCTACTCAGCTCACTCGATTATCTAACTCTGGTTAACTATGTAAACTTGGATATCATGCTGCCGGTTGCAAAACACTACCATAAGTAAGAGAAGTGGAGGGGGTGTAGCCCCTCTCTCTCTCAGTTGTATGGAAATGAGGGCCTAGGGACAGGATCCCACATGCATGAAAACTGGGACTTTGGTCATAGGGAGACTCACCATATATTGGATTGCTGGGAAGCACTCAACTTGTGACTAGTTTTAAATACCCATCCCCTATTTACTCCTCAAAGATTCATGCATCGTGGCTCCGTGAGCACAATCAGATACAATGAATACAAGGACTTGCTCTCTAAAGAGCATGAATCCCTTACCAAGCTACCCCTCACCAAAAAATTGAGACCACCTTCCTTCGTACAGAAACTCACTTTCCAACTCTTTTCGACCACTAAGATTCTATAGGGTCGGTGCCCTTTCCAGTTCTAGCAAATTCAGGCTTCCAAAAGGTCTACACTTCTGGCTAGGTGGAAAGAGACTAGTTAAAGAGGTTGGTGTGAACTTTTTCGACCCAGGAGAGATTCTAAATGGAGGCTCTAAAAGGAAGACCAAATTGTGTCTGTCTGTTGGTCCCATTGACTGTGCGTGTATGACTGGCCCACACAGATGAAAGGGAATGAGATTCCTACCCCTCACAGGGAGGTCAGCCTACAGAGGGCACAGCTGGTTCACAAAAAGTTTTGTGGCTTGAGGCTATTCCAGGATGTTGGTCAAAATGAATCTGTTTCATCCCTTTTTGGCCATAGTCAAAACCAACTGAGGCTACGGGGCAGAGCAGGAACTCCTCCTGGCCTTTCTAAAGTCACCATCTTTTTTCACGGTGCTGGACCCACAAGTCCCAGAGGGTGTAGAGGTGAAATGAATCATCAGGTCAGGGGTACACTTAGCAGAGGAGACCTACTCAAAAATATTTCTAAAGACAATCTTTTGGAAAAGAAAGCAAAGTGAGTCTGGGACGTCTCCAACAAGCACAGTGAGAACCAGTGAGGTTTTTGGCTGAAAGAAAAACTCCAATGGATGAAAAGCAAACTAAAGAACTACACAGAATCAGAATACGAGCAAGATTCAGGGATATATTTGATAGCTTTTCTCTCTTTCTCTCATTTTCATTCCTTTACTATCAACGTTAAAAAAAAAAAAAAAGGCAGTTCTCAAGCTGCACGAACCTTTTCACTCCTATCCCTTCCTCTAAAACAATAGCTTTTTGTGTAAATGTTAGGGGTCACTCAGCTCTGTACCTTAGAACCTTATACTTTGGGGTTAAAAGACAACCTTTTGCAGAAAAGTGGTCTTAAACATAAAAATATTTTGGGTTTGGGTTTCACCTAATTTCTTTCAAAGAGGACTGGATAGGGCTCATCAAAAACATACAGGTACTTTCTATAAATGATGTTTTACAATAATATCTAAACCCACTGATTAAAATAAGATAGTGAGCTTTCAGGAAACTTTCAGTTAAAACTCTTCCATATATATATTATAAGGGACAATATATGCTTTTTAAAAGTATAAGATTTTCTTTCCTAAATAACAGATAAAAATATTTTTAAAGTGCATAAATCAATTAAGAAAAAAAAAAACCTAAGAATGACCTAATTTCAAATTACTACCTACTTCCATTTTAAAGCTACATTATGTCTGAGGATCCGAGTGTTAATTTCAGTCCTGAGGATATGCTGGAAAGCAACAGAGATCAGAAAAAAGTCCTTCCAATGGAAAACAGTTTCACAATTACCTTCACTCTGCCACGCAAGATAAGAGAAGAAAACATTAGCTTTTAGAGCCTAAGGGAAAGGGGAAATAGAGCATGAGTTTTGAAAGATGGAGAACAGGAAAGATTTTTATGAGGATCACCTCCCTGGTTAACTGGCACTAAATGAGGTGAGTTTGCTAAAAAACAGGAACTCTCTTGACACTGGAGAGCTGATGTCTGTGAAGGGAATTCTCTACTGGACACCTGTCAAAAGGAACAGAACAGCAGAATCATCTTTGTTTAAAAGTTAGCAGTTTATAATTTTAAAATCTACGTGATGGATATACATATGGGTGCTTATACTATACTTCTTTTAAATGTTGTTTCCTGAGAATTTTTCAAAATAAAATGTTGAGAAAAATTAACACCCTAAACTTTCTAAATGCCCCATCTCTCAACAAAGTAGCAAAACTAAATAAACCAAAGAAACTTAAGAACTTGGCCACCTTGTGGAGAGACTTCCAGTCTCTGCTACTGTGAAGTACTTTCTTTCCACTGTACATTAATATTTATGCTCTAAAGAACAGAGTGAAGGTGAAAGCAAGTAATTTTCACTTCATTGTTTGGTTCTGTAAACTGAGACAGAGAGAAACTAAGGAAGTGACTACCTCTTAGGATTTGCTGAACCATGAAATTCTCAGTAATTACATGTGTTTTATAGGTAATATTTTGTCCCCAAAGTTCAGTAATTTCAGATGACTTACTATGGGATAGTAAATTCACTAGATGGTGAAAATATCTTCTTTTAGCTATTTGTGTGTGTGTGTGTGAATGGATCAAAGAAGCACTGACCGTTAACAAAACACTGGTACAGAACGAAATATAACAATGTTCAGGACTTCAAAAGTGACCAGACAATAAGAGGCACACTGAGGCGATGGGAACGAGTCCCTCAGGCTTCCCTGATGCAACAGAACTAGGATTCTAAAGAAAACAAGTATACAGAGACTCTCGTGGCAAAAACCAACAACAGAAAGTGTCATCCCAGGGAGCCTCCAATGACCTGACAGCTCCATCTTAAGAGAAAGTCAGAAGTTAACAATAAGCAGGAAAAAGAAGCCAGGCTTTAGCTGACTGGAGAAGAGCTCGGTAGAAAATTATTTTATAAAGATTCTATTCAGTTAGCTAAGGCATGATTCAATTTCAGTGATGATCACACGGCTACCTGATGGGATGACCTCACAGGGAGTTTGCTCTCAGTGCCTCAATAGGCAGTTGCTAGAATAGTTCCTAACTTCTTACAGGGCATGGAAATTTGGGGCAGTGTATAATCCTCTACAGAATGCACTCAGACGTAAAGTAATGGAGGTATGAGGCCGCTTGGAGAAGGAGGGATGCTACGGCGGGCCCTGGCATCCTCTCCCACCTGGGGCTGTGCTCCCGGAGGAACAGAAGGCGCGGCTCTAGCGCCCTTCGTTCGTGACGGAGGTGCTGCCACGGACCTGTCGTGAGGAGCCCTAGTCGCTGAGTTTCTGCTTCTGTGCAGAGGGGAGGCGTGGGGTGAGGTTCCCACACAGGGAAGGAAGGAGCCAAAGGAAGCATCGTGACGCAGCTGACTCCTCAGAGCAGGAGGGCTTGCAGTCCTGGCATCACGGGATGCCTCTGGTTGGCTGTCAAGTCCTCTACACTCACTCAATCCTGGACAAACGGGCAGATTCCCTCACAACCTAGAGATCCTCACAGGGAGTGCTGGGGGCAGCAGGCTGGGGTTAGGGGGGCATCATTCATCCATCTTAGGAGGGGCAGACCCCTACCAGAGCCTCACGGGGACTGACCCCACAGGAGTGGAACATCAGCCCTCCCCGACTTCGCCTGAAATCTCCATTTAGTTAGACTCCACAGGAGAGGGGGGCTCGGTGGCTCAAAGCAGGTGGAAACCTTCTGAGAAACAGATGGAAACTGTTTCAAAGGCGAAGTGAACTGTGGCTTTAACAATAAATAAAAGTAATAAATAAATCTAATTCTTCCTCGGAATTCTAACGCAGTAGTAACAGGCTTGACGCAAGGAATAAGAGGAGGAGGTACACAGTTGCAGTGGTCCCTTCTCTGCCTCCTCCTCGGCTGGGACGGGGGCCCGGCCACCACGTGCCTCTGGGGACACGGAGGCAGCTCCCCACGGCACGCCCACTTCATGGCGTGCAAAAGGCCGTCCCCAGGGAACGCACAGCTTCAGCCTGGTAAAAGAACAAAGCCGACCAGCAGCAGCAGTGAAGCTTCATGACTACCTCCCCTTCGAGACTTCGAACACCAAAAGCCTGTAGCCCTGAATGCAAGCAACCTAGACATCTAGAAACAAGAAATCTGACTGGCCCCAAAGCAAAATTTCTAAATATCCCCCCTTTTCTAAAGACTAAAAAAAAAAGCAGTGGGGAATCTGGAGTGTTGTTTTGTTTTTTAACCTCTTCTCTCAGATTATCTACCCCTCCCTTCTTTGATTATACATAAAAATGATTTAGTAACACTTGATTTCCAGAGATGTGCCATCTGAGATAAATCCAGTACCTAATTTCCACCCTTCCCCCTCCCACCCCCAGGGCCCTTGGAAAGGGACACCGCCTCTTGAAATAGGAAGTGATGGAGGCAGTTTTTCTTCCCAGAATAGCTTAGACTACAGGGATCATCACTTTGGACTGCATGGAAGTTCTTGCTGTGATGGCACAGACTTAGAAAAGGGAAAGGAGAGGAGGGGCAGGGTGAAATCCCCAGCCCTCCAGAGGCAGTGAGGGCTCCCAGCCTGTGCTAGAGAACGGGAAGAACCAGCAGGCGGGAACACGGCAGTGGTGAGAGGCTGGCCAGAGCCTTCCGCGTCCCCGACACTGGGCTCCTTCACGGACAGAGTGCTCTTCCCTCTTTCGGTCCTCTCGAAAAGTGAAGAGAGCGGGTGGCCAGCCGCTAAACTTGCCTGCTCAGTGAAGGCTCTGCAAGAGGAGAGCGCAGCAGTTGAAAGCATACACCTGGCACCAAAACAAACCTATTTTGAAAAGGCAACACCCAACTTCCTCTTAGGCTTTTGGCCTGATGGGTGTCCTCCACAGAGAGACTTTGCTGGAGTCGGAAGCAACGAGAGCGTGAGTCAGGGACCACAGAGCAGGGGTGCCACGCCACCATCTGCGGAAGCCAAGGATGGGGCAAAGCTACACGGATGGGGCCAACAGTCAGGCCCACCAGCAGGGCGGGAGGGTCGGGCGCCCCACGCTCAGCTCGGAGCCCTTGCCTATCCAGGACAAGAGGCCCCAGCTGGCAGCCTGCTCCAAGCCAGCGTGCACCGTGTCCTGCGCCGGCGGGCCTTCAGCTCGTGTAGTAGACGTGGAAGTAGAGAGTCTTGTTACGCAGCAAGGAGTAGGAGTTGTCGAACTTCAGCAGGTAGATGCCCTCACCGGGGTAGTCGTGGCTGCCGGCCTGCACGTCTCGGTGGCTGTCCCGGCGGTACACGGGCATGACCTCCCCGTAGCGGCCCCGCAGGGAGCTCCTAGAGCCTCGCTCCACGTCTCCAGCTGGGACCGGGTCTGCGTGAGCAAAGGGCAGAGTGTTCAACTATGAATTCACAGACCAAAGAGGCCTAGCTGGAGGCGAGAAGATGAAGCAGGTAACAAGCTGGTGGCTTTCCTCCCACGGGGCATTTGGAAATGTCTGGTGGCCTCCAATTAGGCCATCAGAGTGAACAGTGGGTGATACCGGCATTTAGTGCCCAAGGGTTCAGGAGTGCTAAATGTCAGGATAGCACCTTCTCAACAAAGAAGTGTCTCCTTCCAAATGCCAACAGTATTTGCACTGAGAAACAATGATTTAGCCTTACAGAGCCTTCCTAGCTCCAGGAATATCTGGAAATTTCCAAGGGGGAGGGCAAGATATTTAGAAGGGAAGATTCAACAGGTGAAAGAACTTGCTAAAGGAAGTAGGAAATGCAGGTAAAGGTGCTATAGCAAGTGACCCCCAAACCCCTACTGATCCCCTGAGGAGCAACAAATAAGATCCTAGGTTCTCTTCCTTCTTGACTACATGCAGACCTCCCTATAGACTTGCTTTTCCTTGAAGAAGCAAGTTAAGGGATTGACTGCAGGATGATATGGGAAAATCAAGGAATAAGGCTAATGCTTATTTAAAAAAAAAAAAAAAGGCAGCCTTAGGGCTATTATGAGTATGCTTGTAAGTAAGGACTGGAACACAGCACAGAGACTATTTTTAAAACTGCTCTGGGCACGAAGGAAGAAGTAAACAGAAGTCAGCCAGCTGTGACAGACTGGAAGGAGGAGAGAATGGGTATGTTTGGCAAAGTGCAATCACTCAGCTTGGTTCCAGACCAAGAAGAAATGTAAATATCCCACGGAGAAAGAAATATAAATATCCCTAAGAGAGAAATAAAAAATAATCTCAGGTTTACAAACGTGATCTGAAAAACACTGCCTCTACACACAGCAGCACAACACCCCTTTCCCTGCCCCCAACCCACCCCTGTCCCCAGCAGATCCCGGGGGGACAACACAGCCAGGTACAGATGCAAAAGAACAGAAGCCTTCCACTCAGGCATCACTGCTACCCCACCAGAAGGTTCTCTGAGGGTCTGACTTCAGCCTGCATCACTCAACTTGGCTTGCAAAGCTGAAAGGGATTCTCTGCCTGCATTCTCAGAAACAGGAGGATGGGTACAAGGCAGGAAGTGATCGACTGGTGATCACTAGAAATTAGGTTGAACCAGGAAAGGAGACCACAAATTATGTTCAAATTCAATGTACCTTCGAGCTCCTCGTCTTCTTCCTCGTCTTCGTCCTCATCCTCACTGGAATCACTGACTTGCACCGTTATGTCGGTGCTGGTTACCGGGGTCCAGTCAAAGTAAACTCCAAAGCCAATGTCATAGTCATCGGTCGCAAACTCCCAGCAGACACGCTTCCCCTCGGGATGGGTCGGCACCCGGATAGTCACCACCTCC
The DNA here is from genome assembly GCA_006410615.1 of Neotragus moschatus. Lineage (NCBI taxonomy): Eukaryota > Metazoa > Chordata > Mammalia > Artiodactyla > Bovidae > Neotragus > Neotragus moschatus. The sequence continues at coordinate 133,245 of SJYA01001452.1, read as the reverse complement.
CCCCGCTTCACCACCAGACGGCTGTTCTTCTCCTTGCCCAGTTTGCTCTTGAATTCCTTCATCTTGGCAAAGGTCCAGATGCACGGAGGAGCCATGAGAGGCGGGGAGACTGAAAGGACAGACTGCTTACTACTGAGAAAGAAACCCCGAGGAAACTGCCACACCCAGCCTTTTGCTTAGGGGAGGTGGTCATAGTCAAAGACGTTCTTCCTACTGGCTTCCTTGACTTCTGTTCACAAGGAAGGAGGGAGCATTGCCCTGAGGTGGGTCAGCTGCTCAGTTCAAGAAACAAGTCTCTTTTAAACTTTATTATAAATAAATATATAAATATTTATCTACACACACACACACACACACACACACACACACACCAGGATCGAGTACCAGACATACACACACTGAACAGAGTACTATATATATATATATATACTGAATAGAGCCTACTCTATTCAGACACTGGTGGTTTCTCTTCTTTTTATCGTATGTAATCTGAAGCTTTCTCCTTCCTTCCTTTCTTTCCTTCCATCTATCTGCCTGCCCTTCTTTAAGTACCTATAGGAACAAAACAAAAACACCTTCCACGCCGCCAAAGGTCTCACCTCTCCTGTGGTCCCCCAGCAGGTCTGCAGATTCCAAGTCAGCTGACAGAATATCGACAGCCCCTGTGTGCTCAGACTGGATCATCACAATGTCCCCAGACCTCTGTGGGCCGTGGTACCTGGCCATCTGCACGAGAGAGTTCTGGTCACAGGACATACTCAAAGGCAGGTTCCCATTAGCCTCTTTTCAACTAAAGGCTGCCAGCCCTGCCTTATTATTATTACCGCCACTCTCCCGACTCACAAGTCTCCCAACCCCTGTTGGTCAATGACCCTTTTCTCTCCTCCAGCCACAGGTTGTCATGAACTCTACCCACTTATATTTTCATGCCACCAACATGTTCCCTAGTTTAGAGCTTCTTTCATGTTCTCTCCAGCTTTTTGCTACTTTCCCACTTCAGACTCTTCATAAAAACCTGGCCCACAAACATCCTCAAGGTTCGCTACTGACTTTCCTGTTTACGGTGTTTCTTGACCACACTTGCACAGCCCCTCCCCAACGGCTCCTCTCAGGACAGCTCTTGCTTCTGGGCCTTCACTCAGCCGTACATCCTCCTGCTACAATTTCCATCCAGAGGTTCCTTCCAGACTGCAGTCAATCAGTCCACCAAAGTACTGCAGAGAGAGAACCCGGCTCCTACTCTGGCTACCTTTGTCCCCCTGTCTCTCACCCATGGAACACCTTGGATGTCTCCCCCGCCCCGCCCCCGACAGAGGCTGCCTCATCCACCAACAATGTTCTATAAATAATCACAATCTCACTTTAGACCAGCCCCAGGATTTGCATTTGAACAGTATACCCACTGCCAGACATCTGACTTGCATAGAAAAGTGCAAATGTCAACCGATACTCACAGCCCTCACTGACCTACAGCAGGAGCCGGCGGCCTCTCCCTAGTGGGTTTCACTTCAGACCACTCAGATTAGCATTCCCCTATTTCACCCCATCGTGCCTTAATTTCCTGCTCCTTCTCCAAGCAGTTGGCAGGCAACTCAAGAAGAAATGCACACCTACTGCCCACATGGAAGAGTCCATCAGTGAGACAGCTCACATCAGAGACTCCGGTCAAGTGTCAGGATGATATTTGCAAGAAATGAATGAATGAATGAATACATGGATGCTGTAATCCTCCCAGATTATATTCTCATAATATATGTTTCTAGAGAGTCCTTCAGCTCTTATCACTCATTAAATGAGTTAAACTAGACTTTAACTTCCTTAAACGAGTCCTTCCTTTTCTAGAAGGTTAAACAAAGATTTAGCTTGCAACTTATTAGCTGCATAGTCTTAGTAAGTCAGTATCAGCTCTTAACCACAGTTTCCTCATTTGGAAAATAGCGACATAATAGTGCCTATCTCACGGGGCTGTTCTGAGGGGTAAATGAAGTGTTGTTGGATAAAAATGCTTTGTAGACTATAAAGCATTATACAAATGTAATTATAATGCCTGGCATTGTCTTTACTGACACCAACATTTGTTATTCTGTATATGTTAATATGTATATATTATATATAATGTATTCTGTATATATGTATACATTATACATAATGTATATGTTAATAATGATACCAACAACTCTTCTCTCCAAGGCAGGGAGACCACTGCTATCAGTACCACTTCTATGGAATCTTTACCATAAATAAATCCCAAGTAGATCTACCACAAGAAAGCTGAGACTAATACATAATCCAATGATTAAGGGCTCCTCAGATGGAAAGGATTTTAGACAACATGTGAACATTCATTATAATCCTTCATTTCTTGAACAGATGCTTACTGGGTGCTAGTACAGTGATGGACCTGGGGACAATACACATGACTGTTCCCCACGTGACTAAACGTGAGATGACAGTGCTTCCTAATTCCAATCTATCCAAACGCGTCCAAACTCGTGCTTTTCGGAGAGAAAGAATGTGCTCCCAACCTTGCTGAGGATCTGGGTCTGGTCTGCAGAAAGCAACTCCTGTTCCACCGAGGCCTGGGCCTCCCCGGCACTGGCGGCCTTCTGCTTATCTTCTGTGGCATCCTCTGTCACTGGAGACACCATCTGTGACCTCCCAGAAAAAGACAGCATGTCAATTCATGGACTCTTTTTTTTTTGGCTGTGCTATGTGGCTTCTGGAATCTTAATTCTCTGACCAGGGAGTGAACACAGGTCCTCGGCAGTGACAACATGGATGGAGACCTAACAACTGGACTGCCCAGGAATTCCCCTCAAAGACTCTTCTAAAAGGCACAGTCGTCCTGGAGAAACTCAGAAAGAAAGGGGGAAAAAAAGCCTTCAAAGGGCACCCCCAACCCCTGCCTTCCTCTGGCATTTAGGTCCACTGTCATTTCAGCTGACCAACGCCCTGGGCTGAAATGGCCCCACAGACAAGCAGTCATACCATGTGAGGACCCAGGACGGACAATGCCAGGTCCCAGGACCCGAGAACCATAGAAGATACACGGGTCAGTTGTCTAAGGTGGACCACAGGTCTGGCTTTTATTCCCCACTCTGGGACCCATGCCATTTGCGCCAAGCAGAATTTCAACAAAAGGGGGGCTGGAATCCCAATTCTGTTTTACATGGAAAGCTGCCCTTAGAAGTGAAGGGAGGAAGTCCCGCCTAAGCCTGAAACTGATCACAATAGAAAGGAAGTGTAGACTGATTAGCAAGGCAANCGCCAAGCAGAATTTCAACAAAAGGGGGGCTGGAATCCCAATTCTGTTTTACATGGAAAGCTGCCCTTAGAAGTGAAGGGAGGAAGTCCCGCCTAAGCCTGAAACTGATCACAATAGAAAGGAAGTGTAGACTGATTAGCAAGGCAACGCTCTCCCCTGCTATCCCAGGAGCAGTTCAGTGTTTCCATTCACGTCCCATCACTGATACTCAGCGCACAGCCAGTTCACGGGTGATAAAAGCAAGGCAACCACTTTTTTCTTCCTTTTTTAAATCAAACAAACAAAAAAAATGTATGATCTTTTATACTTCTTTCTTAAATTTACTGCTGGTTGTGCTGGGTCTTTGTTGCTGCCTGGGCTTTTCTCTAGCTGTTCTCTGGTTGTGGTGTGTGGGCTCCTCACCACGGTGGCTTCTCTTGTTGTTGTGGAGCATGGGCTCTGGATACGGAAGGCCTTCAGTGGTTGCTGCTCGTGGGCTCAGCAGCTGGGGCTCCCAGGCTCTAGAGCGCAAGCTCAGTTGCTCCGAGGCACGTGGGATCAGGTTTCGAGCCCGAGTCTCCTGCATTGGCACTCAGATTCTTTACCACTGAGCCACCAGGGAAGCCCACTGTTTTTCCTTTTTAAAGCATATTAATCTACTCTTCCAATGACTTCAAATACAACTATTCTAATAGCTAATTTTAAAGAAGCAAGGGAGTAATGTATTCTCTCTTCCATTTCTTCTGGCCTCAGAGAGACTAGAAAAGTGGAGTTAAATGCCAGGGCTATAGTGTAATATCTCAGGCCTCTTGAAAATCTGTTGCCATCAAAATGTGGGGTAGAGTCTTTAGAGAAGCAGTTATCAAAGTACAGTCTGGGGACCACTGGCACCCTTAAGACTCCTCTTTTAGGGCAGTGTGTGAAGTCAAACCCTTTTCACAATAATTCTAAAATATTGTTTGCCTTTTTTCATTATCATCTTGTTAAGCATTTTCCAGACACTTTCTGACATATGATATCACAACAGAATGAACACAGAAGTGGATCTGAGAATCCAACTGTCTTTTGTTAATGCAGACATTAAAGAGATTCACAGCATCCCTCTTCTCACTAAACTATTCTTTGAAAACTAGTTGTTTTTCANTGTTAAGCATTTTCCAGACACTTTCTGACATATGATATCACAACAGAATGAACACAGAAGTGGATCTGAGAATCCAACTGTCTTTTGTTAATGCAGACATTAAAGAGATTCACAGCATCCCTCTTCTCACTAAACTATTCTTTGAAAACTAGTTGTTTTTCATTAAAGCCAAGTTATTAATATTAACATGTAATGAGCTCCTTGTTATCTTAAATGAATGAATAACTTTTTTTAATTTTGCAGTTTTAATTTCTAGTATGGTGAACATTGATAGACATAACTCACATAAATAAAAATTCTTTAAGGTCCTCAATAATTTCTAAGAGTGTAAAGCTTTGAGAGCTGCTGCTTTAGGGGATCGCCCACGTTCTCAGAAAGGCTGAGTGAATGACTGGGAACCAACACTGTAAACTGCATGGGGAAACACAGGGCTTACTTTGGAGTTCATTAGTTTCTTTTCTTCTTTCTTTCTGAACATAAACAAGAAAAATCACTGCTACTTTATAAATCAGCTCTACTTCAGATAAAACACAGCCATCATTTAGAATATCTAAGTCACTCCAATTTACCTCAGAACAAAAAAGAGGCAGTTACTATGAAGATCAGAGCTGCGGTCGATTATCCTGTATAAAGTGTAAATTGGTCTAGGCTGTGAGTCTATTTTATTCTCTTAAACCCAGAAATCAGAGTCCAATTTGTTTCCCTGACACTAATTATTAACTGTCTCCTCTATTAGGAGGTAAGCTTGATGGCAGGGACTGATCTTTCTCCCTCTGCACGCCTGTCCCATGGAACCCTAAGGCCCTCTGCACCCTGACTTTATCTCCTAGAATGATCTCTTGCCTTCCCCAGTCCACTCCAGTCACAATGGCCTCTTCCCTCTCTTGAGTCCTCAAGCACCTCACTCTGCCTCACCTAAGGGACTGGGGTGTGCTATGGCCTCCACCTGCCAATGTGGGAGATGGGCGTTCGCTCCCTGGGTCGGGAAGATCCCCCGGAGAAGGAAATGGCTAACCACTCCAGTGTTCTTGCCTGGAGAATCCCATGGACAGAGGAGCCTGGCCGGCCACAGTCCACGGGGTCTCGGAAGGTCAGACGACTAAACAAAAACAACAACACGGCCTCAGGCTGGAATCCTCCTCCCCCAGTTTCTCAGGGCTGGTTTCCTTCCTTCTTCCCTCTGCTTATCCATCACTTTTGGGGATGATCCCTCTCCCTGGCCCATCACTCCTTACACCTTTACCCCGCTTCATTTTTCTACACTGCACTTATGACTACCTGACGTACTATGTACCATATTTTTGTTGACTGCAAGACACACGTTTGTTTTCTGACTTTAATACAGCTGATATACAGGATGTCCTAAAAACTGTTGCTGTCTTAAAACTGTCTGGGGCCTGGAATGACACGGAATCCTTGCCAGGGCCTGGGAATGCTACCAACTGAGGTGACTTGAATTGAGTTGTGTCTAAGAGTTTTTTTAGATAATACTGGCAGAATGAGTTCAGACAACAAGACTTCTGGCTCATATTCTCAGGGGAGGTGTCTTTTCCTCCCCTCACTCAGCGCCGAGGTGGAGACATTCAAGTTGCCCTCGGGTCCTTTTCTGTGTGGACCCATCTCTTTCCTCCTTTCTCTTCTCACTGAAGGTGTAGGTTCTTGGGGTCCCAGTGTCGTGTGTGTGTGGGGAGGGTCTCTTATTAGCCTGTCTTGGGCATGCTTTCCTTTCTTGGTGGTATATAAAATAACAGTACATCTTACAGTTGATGACAATTTAGAGTCTATGAAATACAATGTTTCCTTTTTTTCCATCTGCCTCCCCCACTAGAATATAAACTGCATGAGACCAGGACTTGGATTGCTGGTTCATTTATGGTATCTTCAGTGCCTAGAACACTGCCAGGTAATAGCAGGCTCTCAACAAATAATCTGTTGAGTGATTAAATGAGTGAGTTAACTTTCATTTGGGAACAAAAGAGGTCTATTCAGAACGTGAGAACACCACAGCTAATCTGACCATCAGCCCGAGCTTACTGTGTGTGGTCTCCAAAATGTAGTCTCTTCTTTGCCTTTGTGTATGTTACTTTGCACAAATATGCTTCTGCTTATTTAGAAAAATATTTTAAACAGGACAGGCAACAGCTACATAAATTTAATATTCACACTAGCATTTTATGTTCTAAAGAATTAGTGAAGGGTATCTGGGGAAAAATAAATTGCAAATCACTTGATGTTGATGATAAACCATGTAAGGGAAAAACACCCACTGTAAGCCTTCTGGTTTATGCTAACCCAGAGCAGGGAGGTCATCCTGAAGGAAGGGAGAGCCAGGTCAGCCAGCCTCACTAGAAAAGATGGAGCTGTGCCATTTCCATTGCTAAAATATACAAAACACAAACACCAGGCTTCAAGTATCATACTCGCTGGGTTTTTTCCTTCACACATTAGATTTTAGAAAAAAAAAAACTTGAATGATGTATCTCCCTTTTTCTAAGAATATTCTATATTCTTCACTCAAAATATTCATTTACTCTTAGGAGGAAAAAGAAAGCAGTTCTGTACCAAAAGCCATTCCCCAAGGATCCTACAAATCAACATGTGCAGAACAAAGGTGGCAGCAGGAGAAAGGAAGAACAGAGGACTCTCCTCAGGGGGTTTGCTGAGAGCAGGAACTCTCTCTTTCTCGGGTGGCTCAGTGGTAAAGATCTGCCTGCAATGCTGGAGACCTGGGTTCAACCCCTGGGTTGGGGAGATCCCCTGGAGAAGGGCATGGCAACCCATTCTAGTATTCTTGCTTGGAGAACTCCATGGACAGAGGAGCCTAGAAGGCTACAGTCTATGGGGTCGCAGAGTCAGACACGACTGAGAAACCAACGCTTTTTTCACTTTTCTTTAATCAGTGCTTTGAGGAGACTGTCTTTCAAAAGGATCCTTATATGTAATAACCTAGTAGCTCTAACAGAGTGCCTGATGAACTATGGATAGAGGTTGGTGACACTGTACAGGAGATAGCAATCAAGACCATCCCCAAGAAAAAGAAATTCAAAAAAGCAAAATANTCTTTAATCAGTGCTTTGAGGAGACTGTCTTTCAAAAGGATCCTTATATGTAATAACCTAGTAGCTCTAACAGAGTGCCTGATGAACTATGGATAGAGGTTGGTGACACTGTACAGGAGATAGCAATCAAGACCATCCCCAAGAAAAAGAAATTCAAAAAAGCAAAATAGCTGTCTGAGGAGGCCTTACAAATAGTTGTGAAAAGAAGGGAAGTGAAAAGCAAAGGAGAAAAGGAAAGATATACCCATTTGAATGCAGAGTTCCAAAGAAGAGCAAGGAGAGATAAGAAAGCCTTCCTCAGCGAACAATGCAAAGAAATAGAGGAAAACAACAGAATGGGAAAGACTAGAGATCTCTTCAAGAAAATTAGAGATACCAAGGGAACATTTCATGCAAAGATGTGCTCGATAAAGCACAGAAATGGTAGGGACCTAACGAAGCAGAAGATATTAAGAAGAGGTGGCAAGAATACCAGAAGAACTTTACAAAAAAGATCGTCACGATCCAGATAATCACGATGGTGTGATCACTCACCTAGAGCCAGACATCCTGGAATGCAAAGTCAAGTGGGCATTAGAAAGCATCACTATGAACAAAGCTAGTGGAGGTAATGGAATTCCAGTTGAGCTGTTTCAAATCCTAAAAGATGATGCTGTGAANCCTGGGTGTTCATTGGTAGGACTGATGTTGAAGCTGAAACTCCAATACTTTGGCCACCTGATGTGAAGAGCTGACTCATTTGAAAAGACTTTGTTGCTGGGAGGGATTAGGGGCAGGAGGAGAAGTGAACGACAGAGGATGAGATGGTTGGACGGCATCACCGACTCAATAGACATGGGTTTGGGTGGACTCTGTGAGTTGGTGATGGACAGGGAGGACTGGCGTGCTGCGGTTCATGGGGTTGCAAAGAGTAGGACACGACTGAGCGACTGAACTGAACTGAGTAGCTCTAAGCATAGAACTCAGAACCCTCCTATTGCTATTTACGAGAATAAGCTTTAGAGCAAACAAAACTAAAGCTGTGTGAACTTGGGCAAATTACTACATTCATTGTTTCATTTTCCTCATCTTAAAAAAATACTTATTTCATTAGGTTTCTTACAAGGATTAAATTAGATAACACATTTAAATACCTAGTTCAGTACTGAGCAAACAAATATTTGATAAAAAGTAAGATTTTATTCGGGGCTTCCCTAGTAGTTCAGAAGGTAAAGAATCCACCTGCAATGCAAGAGCCCTGAGTTCAATCCCTGGGTCAGGAAGATCCCCTGGAGAAGGAAATGGGAACCCACTCCAGTATTCTTGCCTAGAGAATTCCACAGACAGAAGAGCCTGGTGGGCTACACAGTCCATGGGATCGCAAAGAGTTGGATACAACTGAGCAACTAACACACAAGATTTTATCATCATTATTACAGAGAGACATTCAAAAAGAAGTGGCTATTATATTATCATCACCAACTCTATTGTAATTATAGTAATCATTATTATCTTCCATTGTCTGAATTCTAGAAGAAAAAGTTTTATTTCATATACAAAGGTAGGAAGAAAGAATTTCTACTTAAGACATAATATTTTTTAAATATCATGGGGGGCTTCCCTGGTGGTCCAGTGGTTAAGATTCTGCACGTCTACTACAGGGGACTAAGGTTCAATCCCTGGTCAAGGAACTAAGATCTTGCATGCCATGTGGTGTGGCCAAGAAAAAAAAATCCGACATCCCCCACTCCAAGCCGTTAACTTTGGGTGAGGCATGGAGACCACAGATTCTACTGGCCAGTACTATCCCATGAGCTGATCAGCTGGACTATAATACCCACTAGTACAGCAGTTTTTCATTAATCATTCCAATAAAGCTGTGTGGCTTCCACTTATTTCAGGACTCAGTACTACTATTCCCTTTCTGCTATATATACTCTGATACCAGTAAAGGCAGGTGAATGAGATGGGTGGAGTGGGAAATTAAGAATGACCATCTGAAGATCATCACCATGATTTAATCTGAAAATTACACCATGAAAATCTGCCCCCAATGCTGTACTTCTGTGTGTGTGTGAGTTTATGGGTAAAAACCAAACATACACTCTCTTGAAAGTCTAAATCTATTTCTAAATGTTTTAATGTTTGAACCTGGTCTTCAAGAGGAGATAAATGAAGATACTACACTATTTGTTACAGTTTTATTCTCTGAGAATAAAACCTGAGATAGACCTGACATTGCCCCTAAACACACTTTGTTGTTATTCAGTCGCTCAGGTGTGTCTGACTCTTTGCAATCCTATGGACTGCAGCCCGCCAAGCTCCTCTGTCCATGGGATTCTTCTGGCAAGCATACTGGACTGGGTTGCCAGTTCCTCTTCCAGGAGATCTTCCCGAGCCAGGGATCAAACAAGTATCTCCTGCAAGTCTCCTGCACTGCAGATGGATTCCCTATGGCTGAGCCACTGAGGAAGCCCTAATGTGCTTAAGGATTGATTGATTAATGACAAAACATTCCATGCTCTTTACTTCAACCTTGAAGTAAAGTCTTCCCCCTTGAAGTCGCTGTTTACTTTTTTCATCAGTTACAACCTCAGAAGATAAAACCCCAAGAAGCATAATATCCAAAGTAGTTGTGGTCCCTACCTGTAGGGTGAGGAATGGAGCTCTTCATCAGCGGCAGAAGCTGCTAGAGAGGTGACCTTGGTATCTTCTAGATCTTCATCCTCTGGAAAATCATGGGAAGAAAAATTCAATACTTGAGAGGGAACACGATCAAAATTATCTTGTATCTTAAAAAAAAAAAACCTGGCAGTTTCATCTAACTTGCTCTTTCTAAAAATATTCTAGGCACAAACTTTATACTCTGGGAGGCCCAGTACATAAANTATCTTCTAGATCTTCATCCTCTGGAAAATCATGGGAAGAAAAATTCAATACTTGAGAGGGAACACGATCAAAATTATCTTGTATCTTAAAAAAAAAAAACCTGGCAGTTTCATCTAACTTGCTCTTTCTAAAAATATTCTAGGCACAAACTTTATACTCTGGGAGGCCCAGTACATAAATTACTCAAGTCTTCGTATCTAAGAATTCTCAAGACCATTATAACCCACTCATTTAAAAAAAAAAAAAAAAAGTCATTTCCCAAAACAAGTCCCCACAAAATTAATCCTAATTCAAGGATCACATTTCACAGACACCAAATGGTTAAATTAGGTAGAACACAAAGGACAGAATGGAATGTAGAACGAAATGAACTAGAGTTCAGTGCCAAAGCAGAGAGTGCCCCCTCTACATTTGACCAGATCACATCTCCGTATTCAGAAGGTAAAGGACTTTTGTCATTTCATCCATGTACTCACTCACCAATGACTTAATGAGTAACTGCTGGGCATCCTCAAGGAAAACATGGGTGAAATGTGCCATGAAGACAAGGTTCACAGCAAGCCTATGGCGGATGCTATCATTGCCACTTTGCAAGCAAGCAAAGGAAAACACAGAGAGAGGATGCAAGCCCAGGCGATTAACCGCAACCATTAGGCGCTACCAAGCTTGACGGTGTGTTCATTTAGCCTTTCTGTGAGCACTCAGAAAAGCGTTTGCTTCAGTGTGTTTAGATAACCCTGGTGACCCTCCTCTAGGAAAGACAGCAAGAAACTGAAGCCCAAAGTTCACTTCTCAATATAAAATACAACTCACTGACATAAACCTCAAACATTGAAAATTTCAGAGTTTGGTAGCAATATAAGAGTATAAATGACAAGCAAATATTTGTGATTCAACTTTTGTCGTTTTTTTTTTGTATGCGAATAGGATCAGTTTTGGGTTTTTTTTTTGTTAATTCGTAAGTGGAGACCTTAGAGCTTTTGTGGCCAAATTTCCTGTGAGATAATAGAAAATACATACATATATTAGTTTCTGCCCCTAGTGTCTGGCACAGAACTAAACCCTTTCAATTCCCTAAGTGACTGGAGCACTAGGAGTTACCTTCTGTTCTGATATTTGGTCTCTGACTTTGGCTCCTGACACAGAGTTCCTTAATCTTGTAGAGTTTCCTGGGTGATAAGGGTCTCCTGTTCTAACGAGGTGACTCTTGGGCTCCTGGATGGGGGCTGGAAGCCAGAATGATCAAGCCATGGTTAGAAACTTGGGATTTTTCAGCCCCACCATCCCTACTCCAGTACTCTTGCCTGGAAAATCCATGGACGCAGGAGCCTGGGAGGCTGCAGTCCGTGGGGTCACGAAGAGTGGGACACGACTGAGCGACTTCACTTTCACTTTTCACTTTCATGCATTGGAGAAGGAAACGGCAACCCACTCCAGTGTTCTTGCCTGGAGAATCCCAGGGACGGGGGAGCCTGGTGGGCTGCCGTCCATGGGGTCACACAGAGTCGGACACGACTGAAGCGACTTAGCGGCATCCACTCTCCTGAGAGAGGAGAGGGACCGGAGATGGAGTCCGTGATGGATCCCACTTACATTATGAAGCCCCCATTAAAATCCCAAAAGTACTGGCTTTGGAGAGCTGACAGTTCAGCGAACATGTCTCCATACCAGAAGGGTGACCCACCCCAGCTTCACGGGGACAGAAGCTCCTCTGTTTGGGACCTTCCCAGACCTCGCCCTCTGTATCTGACTGTTCATCTGTAACCTTTACCATATCTTTTAATAAGCTGGTAAACCTAAGTGTTTCTTTGAGTTCTCTGATTTGTTCTAGCAAATAATCAAATCCAAGGGGGAGGAGGTCGTGGGAACCTCTAGTCTGTAATCACGTCTGATGGAAGTTGTGGGAAACCTGGGGACCTACTACTGCTGTCTGGGATTTGAAGTGGGGTGGGAGCAGTTCTGTAGGACTGAGTCCTCAACCCCTGGGGTCTGACACTGTCTCTAGGTAGAGAGTGTTTAACATTGAGTTCAACTGTAGGACACCCAGGATTGCTCAGCACCTGGGGAAGTACTCCATACATCTAGGATCAGAAGTGTTGGGAGAGTGGGAGCGAGACAGAGGAAAGGAGAAACACAGGACGACGACTGAGGTTTTCTCACACCTCTCCACAAAGGAACTGGGTCTAAGACAAAAATCCCCAGGGTCCCCAGTCTGTTCCCCACGGTCCAGCAGTCTGTGAAGAGGCCCTTTTCACCGAGAGATAATGAGACTAGAAAGCTCTTTCCTGTGTTGACCTAAGTAAAATTTGCTTCCTAATAAATTCTGCTCTTTGATCGCTACTCCCCACAATATCCTTTCAAATATTTACAGACTGCTATCACATTTCCTGCAAGTTCCTTCCCAGGCCAACCACCTCTAGTTCTCTCCATCACCCCTCAGACAACCTCTGATGGTGCCGGCCTCACTTTGTTGTTCCTCTTTGTTCCGCTGCAAGTAAAGAGCTAAAATGGACAACTTTTTCAGATGTGTTCTAAACCACGCAGGGTACACTGACACAATCATCTCTTAATAAGAACACGGTATTTCTTGAGGTAATATATCAACTAGGCTCTAGATTTATTTTTTTTTAACTGCAAACTTATCCCATTGGCCTAAATAAATCAATCGAGATCTCCAAGGGCTTATAAAAATAAACTTACTCCAAGCTTAGCTTCTCCTAGGCTCTATTTTTGAAACAGATTTTTGGAAAATTTTTAGCTTAAATGCAGAACTTTAAGTATCCGTATTATCTATTTTAAACTAGGTTGTTGAAGGGCTTCCCTGGTAGCTCAGCTGGTAAAGAATCTGCCTGCAATGCAGAAGAACCCGGTTTAATTCCTGGGTTGGGGAGATCCCCAAGAGAAGGGATAGGCTACCCACTCCAGCAGTCTTGCCTGGAGAATTCCAGAGTAGCCTGGCGGGCTACAGTCCATCGGGTCACAAAGAGTCGGACACGACTGAGCGACTGAGCACAGCACAGGGCGTTGAAATGACACAAACACATGCTTTGCTCGTTGTGTCACGTGTTAAATACAGGTAAGCAAACATTCTGCAGTTACCCTTCCAGACTTTAATACACAAGTAATCCATTATTCAGTGTAGAAAAATCAGGAAACACAGAAAACAAAACAACCAAACACAATCCACTAGACACAAATAACCCACTGTTAACCTTTTGGTGCATGTCCTTTCAGAAATACACACACATATATATATATATGTGTACATATATATAGATAGATAAATATATACATGTATACATCGATATATTTATATATTCCCCCTCTATCCACAGCCATCAACTCTGTGTGGGGCATGGAGACCATAGATTCGAATAGACAATTTTGTACCATGAGTTGATCTGTTGGACTGTAGTACCTACTAGCTCAGGTATTAAAATAGCTTTTCAGTAACCCATTGTTTCATAGCTTCTTATTCTAGGGTTCAGTACAAATAAAAATGTATATATAATATTTATATGTGCATACTGCTGCTGTTAAGGGGCTTCAGTCGTATCCGACTCTGTGCAACCCCATAGACGGCAGCCCACCAGGCTCCCCCGTCCCTGGGATTCTCCAAGCAAGAACATTGGAGTGCGTTGCCATTTCCTTCTCCAACGCATGAAAGTGAGGAGTGAAAGTGAAGTCGGTAAGTCATGTCCAACTCTTAGTAACTCCATGGACTGCAGCCCACCAGGCTCCTCCATCCATGGGATTTTCCAGGCAAGAGTACTGGAGTGGGGTGCCACTGCCTTCTCTGATATGTGTATATATTATATAAATATTTATATACAAGTTATATTTATATACTTATATTTCTGAAGTGACATGTACTTAGTATTAGTGAACATTATTTATGAAAATTTTTCAGTGTCAATAAAATCGGACTAAAGAAATTTTTTTTTCTTTTGTCACATTGTGAGATCTTAGTTCCCTGCTCAGAGAGCGAACCCTGTGCCCTTGGCAGTGAAAGCATGGACTCCTGATCACTGGATTCCCTGGGAATTCCTGGGGCTGAAAAAATAATTTTCAGCTCAGTTCAGTTCAGTCGCTCAGTCATGTCCGACTCCTTGCGATCCCAAGAATTGCAGCACACCAAGCCTCCCTGTCCATCACCAACTCCCAGAGTTCATTCAAATTCACATTCATCGAGTCGGCGATGCCATCCAGCCATCTCATCCTCTGTCGTCCCCTTCTCCTCCTGCCCCCAATCCCTCCCGGCATCAGTCTTTTCCAATGAATCAACTCTTCGCATGAGGTGGCCAAAGTACTAGAGCTTCAGCTTTAGCATCATTCCTTCCAAAGAAATCCCAGGGCTGGTCTCCTTTAGAATGGACTGGTTGGATCTCCTTGCAGTCCAAGAGACTCTCAAGAGTCTTCTCCAATACCACAGTTCAAAAGCATCAATTCTTTGGCCCTCAGCCTTCTTCACAGTCCAACTCTTACATCCAAACATGACTACTGGAAAAACCATAGCCTTGACTAGACGGAGCTTTGTTGGCAAAGTAATATCTTTGCTTTTTAATATGCTATCTAGGTTGGTCATAACCCTCCAAGGAGTAAGTGTCTTTAAATTTCATGGCTGCAATCACCATCTGCAGTGATTTCGGAGCCCCTCAAAATTAAGTCTGACACTGTTTCCCCATCTATTTGCCATGAAGTGATGGGACCAGATGCCATGATCTTNCATAGTGATGCTTTCTAAGGCCCACTTGACTTCACATTCCAGGATGTCTGGCTCTAGGTGAGTGATCACACCATCGTGATTATCTGGGTCGTGAAGATCTTTTTTGTATAGTTCTTCTGGTATTCTTGCCACCTCTTCTTAATATCTTCTGCTTCTGTTAGGTCCATATTGCATATTATCCCATATGCTGTACCATTTTTTCTTTAACCAATCCCAAGCCTCTACTATTAGAGCTATAGATTGTTTCAACTCTCACTGTTATATAGAGAATGATATTATATTAGAGAGGTTTACAACTCTTTCTTAAGAACTTTCTCCAGGGCTTCCCCAGTGGCTCAGTCGTAAAGAATCCACCTGCCAATGCACCAGACGTGGGTTCTATCCCTGGTCCGGGAAGATCCCACGTGCCACGGAGCAACTAAGCCCGGGAGCCACAACTACTGAGCCCATGTACCACAAGTACTGATGCCCACATGCCGAGAGCTTATGCCTGGCAACAAGAAAAGCCACTGCAATGAGAAGCCCACAGTCATCATCTGCAAATCACCGGTTCAATAGGATTCCTTCAAAATCCTCATATATTCTCTTCTTGCCTGACTGTTCTAGCTAGAATATTCAGTAAAATGATGAAAAGCAAGTGGTGAGAGTGGGCAATCTTGTCCTATTCTTGAACTTAAAAGGAAAACTTTCAAATTTTCCCATTAAGTTTAATGCTGCTTGTGGTGTTTTTGTAGATATGTTTTATCCAATTAAGAAAGTTTCCTTTTAATCCTAGGTTTCCTAAAAGTTTTGAATCATAAGTAGAGGCTGAATTTTACCACTTTTTTTTTTCTGCTGCTATAAAACTGGCCATTTTAATCCTCTACTGTATAAAAATGGTGATTATACAGCTGACTTTTTAAAAAAATGTTAAAACAGCTTTGCATTTCTGTAAAACCCCACCTTGGTCATACATAAGGCTGGATTCAGTCTGCTAATCATTTGCTAACAACTTTTTCCATCTATGTTAATGAGGGACATTAAACTGCAATTTCCTTTTCATCTGGAATCATTTTGATTTTGCCGAAAGAATATAGTTACCTGTAGGTAATAAATCCTGCTTTTAATTGCCTGAAAATATCTTTGTTTCACCTTGATTCTTGAAGACTATTTTCACTAAGAAAAATTCTATATCGGTAGTTATTTTCTTTCAGTATTCTAAAGATAATCTAGCTTTCACTACTCTATACATAAATCAGATGTCAGCCTAATTACTATTCCTTTGAAGGCAAACTGTAATTTTTTTCTGGCTACTTGTAATATTTTGTCTTTGCTTTGGTTTTATAGCAGTTTTAATTTAATGAGTACCTACCTGGAAGGCTGCAGTCCATGGGGTCGGTAAGGGTTGTACACGACTGAGCGACTTCACTTTCACTTTTCACTTTCATGTNAGCCTAATTACTATTCCTTTGAAGGCAAACTGTAATTTTTTTCTGGCTACTTGTAATATTTTGTCTTTGCTTTGGTTTTATAGCAGTTTTAATTTAATGAGTACCTACCTGGAAGGCTGCAGTCCATGGGGTCGGTAAGGGTTGTACACGACTGAGCGACTTCACTTTCACTTTTCACTTTCATGTATTGGGGAAGGAAATGACAACCCACTCCAGTGTTCTTGCCTGGAGAATCCCAGGGACGGGGGAGCCTGGTGGGCTGCCATCTATGGTGTCACATAGAGTCGGACACGACTGAAGTGACTTAGCAGCAGCAGCATTGTCGCTCATATACCCCTACTTGGGGTATACAAGGCTTTATGAATCTGTAGATTCATTAGTTTTGGAAAATTCACAGCCATTATCTCATCAAACATTTCTCTGTCCATTCTTGACCTCCTTACCTTCTAGGACTCCGACTGTATGAATGTTAGACTTTTTACCACATCCTCTATGTCTCTTACATCTTTCCTGAATTTTCCACTGCTGCATTTTACATATTTTCTTCTGACCTTTCTTCCAGTCCACTATTCTCTCTTCAGGTGTAGTAACTTACTATTAAACCTATCAACAGAGTTCTTCATTTTCATCTGTATTTTTCAGTTACAGAATTACTAATTGGTTCTATTTTAATAAATTTCAATTTTCTGCCAAATTTCTCAAGCTTCTCTTTTATCTCTTTGGACACAGTAAATACAATTTTTAACCGAAGTATAGTTGAATAGTATATTCACTATACTATACTGTAGTATGATGGTATAGTTGAATTATATTGAATTACAATATAATTATTTTAAAGTCTATATCTGGTAACTCTAAAATCTGATGTTTCTGTGAATCCAGTTTTATTCATTGTTTGATTTTTGTTCAGACTGGGTCTTTTCATGCATCTGGTCATTTCTGATACATGCCAGAAACTGTCTCACAAAAGTGTTTGTCAAAATAAATTGAAGACTACAGTGACCCTTCAGAAAAGATTTGGCTTTGCGTTTTCCATAATGAGGGGGCACTAACACCCTGGGGTAATCTTAACCCAATTTCATGAACTCTGATATTTCTGAAGCTGAGCTGCAATCTCTGCAATGGCCTGCTTCTGATTTACCCTTACTTCTAAAACATAGCCTTTCAAGGTTCTAGCCCAGAGAAACGGGGGTTCACCAGTGTTCCCCCTACTTAATTAATCCCTGTTGCTTTAATTCAGAGACACACTTTCAGTCTTGCCATTCAGTCTGTCCACTTATGAGTCCAGCATATCCTCTAAGAGGAGAGAAGAACCCCAAATTGAACTCTGATCCTCGGTCCCCTCTCTCTCTGCCCTCACATGGATCACAGTCATTACCTGAGTAATGAATCTCCAGGATCTTTAAGCAGATATTTATATTTCCACAATTATTTCCTAATTGTCTCCAGTGGGAGAACTAACCCCAATTATCTAGTCTGCCATTACTCAAAACAGAAACCTGCATTGCCTCTCTCCTTTTCAGTTTGAAGATACCTTAGTGAATAAATGGAAACAAAATAGAAACTTTAAAAGTATGCCTTCCGTCTACCACTGTAAAACAGTATAAGCCTCTGTAAGTAGTGAGTCATAATGAATACTTCGATAACATTGAATTTTAAGACAGAAATGAAAATTAGCACAAAAATAAGGCTTCTCTGGTGGCTGAGATGGTAAAGAATCTGCCTGCAATGTGGGAGACCTGGGTTTGAGCCCTGGTTTGGGAAGATCCCCTGGAGGAGGGCTTGACAAGCCACTCCAGTATTCTTGCCTGGAGAATCCCATGGACAGAGGAGCCTGGCGGGCTGCAGTCCATGGGGTCGCAAAAGAGTCAGACACGACTGAGTGACAAAGCACAGCACAGCATAACAAAGGAAGACATAAGTGGACTTAAAGAGTAACAAAATAAGCTAACATGGGGAACATAGCAAATATTTTATAATAGCCATAAATGGAGTATAACATTTAAAAATTATGAATCATTATATTGTATACCTGTAATCTGTGTATTATACATCAACTATACTTCAATTTAAAAAAGAATTACATGAAAATAATCCCTAAGCAGATTTACAAACTGTATTTCATAGAAATTTCATCTGAGAGAAAGAAGTCCAGAAGTCAGTTCCTGATGAGCAAAAAGAGATAGGTAGAATGGCTGTAACTTACAAAATAAACACACTGAAGAATCTCATAGCATGCTTGTGTATACTTTTTCTGAATACGTAATATATGCACATTATTCAAAATTCAAAAACCATAAAGGTATACAGTGAAAACTTCCTCCATTCTCAGTCCCTACCTCCAGTGTTATCAGGTTTTGTGTAGTCTTTCAGAGATATTTTACATTAAAAAACTGTGTGTGTATAAAAAGAAAAAATATATATACACATTTTTTCATACAAAGAATGGACATGCTAGACATCCAAACACACACTTTGTTTTCTCCACTTGTATTTCAGAGACCTTTCCGTAACTATATATAACAAACTTCCTCATTCCTTTCCACAGCTGGTTAATATTTCACTGGCAGTGTATTCCATTATTCATTTAACCAGTTCCCTATTGATGGACATTTATGTTTTTTCCAATCTTTCACCATTACAAGCAATGTATAATAAGCTTGTATTTGTTTTAATTAAACAGGTGTATGATCTATAGGATAAACTCCTGGAAAAAATGGGGCAATAAGGACACATATTGTAATTCTGAAAGATATTGACAAATCGCCCTCCATGGCATTTGTACCAATTTCCACCCCCTTCGGCAATGCATGAAAGTACTTGTTTCTGCACACCTCTATCACCAGTGAGATTACCCAACACAGTTACGATTTCCACTTTCCTCACAATGAGTTAGGCTGAGCATCTTTCATATGTGAAAAGCCACTTCCCATAGCATCTGAACGACTTAATGTACGCGGGGGAAAAGAGTGGAAAGAGATACTGCTTTTGATTTTTAAGGTTAAAGATATTCACTAAATTATATAAGAACTGCTGTGAAAATAACTTGTAATTGGATTTAAAGAGGCAGGAAGGAAGAAAAGAGGAAATATATGTTTATTTCCAGAAGTTTAAAGTGTTGAAGGTGCAGTCCTGTTTTAAAGAGAAAGAAAACAATTAGAAACACAGCTTTCTAGGCTTCCTAAATTTAGTTAGTAAAGTTAAGAACACTATAAAGAAGAAAAAGCCAATTTCTCTATGGTATAGCTTTTACTATGTCAGCCAAATGTAGACCAATTCTACAAGTATTCCTACAAGAGAACAGAGAAACCAGGACAAGTGTTGCAAATTTAGATGGTACTTAGGACAATGTTTTTTATTTTAAGGGCATTTATTTTCATATGTCTTAAGAAAACTGATGCATCAAACTAGTAATATCATATTATTTAGAATGAAACAATATTTTAAATGTCAATTTAAAGAAAAAACAATAACCATTAGAATGTATTCTCTAATGTGGCAAAAATTCTGACTCTGGGACCTGAAAGGCCAAAGTCTTGGAAACAATGAACAGAAAGAGGAAATGGGAAACTCAAGAACAACTCAATTTTAGGGAATTCCCTGGTGGTCCAGTGGTTAAGACTCATTGCTTTCACTGCCTGAGGACCAGGTTCAATCCCTGGTCAGAGAACTAAGATCTCACAAGCTATGTGGCTCAGCGAAAAACAATTTTTAAAAAGAATAACTTAATTTTTAGGGACTTCCTGACAGTCCAATAGTTAAGTCTCCAAGCTTCCACTGCAGGGGACACAGGTTCAATCCCTGGTTGGGGAACTAAGATTCTGCATGCCGCACGGTGAGACCAAAAAAACTAAGAAAGAAAAAGAGAGAGAGAGAATAACTCAATTTTGAATTGATGGCCTTTATAGCAAAAGAGAGAAGGAAAAAAGAAATTTTCTTAAAATAATTTATTTTATATCTGACAATTTTAAAAACATATTTTCTTTTTGTGTTACCAGAATAAGGTTTTAGACATTCTGGTCATGCTACAGATTTAAATGTAGAGTTTAAATGCATTGTGTACTTTGTACTCTCTACAAAGAGAACTAAAACGCCGGCTTTTTATTTGAATATCAAGTCAGGGTTCTTCAAAATAGGTCTCATAGGACTTTCCCTTCACTAAACAGGTGGCAAAGAGATAATTAGCCTAGCCTCTTAGATTCAACTACAGAGGAACCAAAAGCAGGTTACGTGGTTATAGACTCAAGAAGCTTAAACGAAAAGAAATCAGCTGAGTTTAGAGTCCAGCCGAATCCAGAGACCACATCCATGTGATCCAGTTTCTCCTTAGCCCTCGGGAGTGGGTCACACTCCATGGTCATTCAGATTACACACCTCAGTTGTACCATTACAAACAGAATTATGACGGGACTAAATTGACCACCTCAACAGCATAACACAACTGCTGTAAAAAAAAAAGAAATAACCACAGGCAGAAGAAATTTATACTCTTTTGATATAAAACTACAATAGAACCCCCAAAACCACAGAGACTCTTTGGCATGGACATCCACTCTTTTGCTCCATCCAACACAATAACTACCAATTTTACAATTTTAATTGAAATTGAAATAGCCACAGATAAGCAACATTTCCAAAACTGGAGAAAGACTTATTGCACTGCTCTAAGTCCTACATAAGAATAACAAACAAGTTCAAGTTCACCTGACCTGTTTGCAGTCCTTGACAGTCTACATGAGTTGATAGTTCTCAGGGTCATATACACCAGAGCAAGTTCTACTCTGACTTCAAGGTTATAACAGACTTTGCCCTTTATTTTCCACAAAGCTCCCTAAACTACAAAGAAACAAACCGTGAAAGAATGAAAAGACCTGTTCTTAAGTGATGTAATGTATGCCTCAGAGTTTCACTCTATAACATGTGCTCACTCTCTCCTCTTGGGAATTGAAGGACCCAGGTGCCCCAAATAAAAGACTATTAAAAATAATTACAGTTCATAAAGCAACAAGAACACTATGACCACTGGAGAACTTAGTTCAGAACATCAACATTTTTCTTAGTTCATAACCAAAACCTCAGCTGACAAATATGAAGACCCTGAAAAGGTAGTCTCTATCGAGAATACTTTTTAAAAACAAGTCACAGTTATTCTGGATAATTATAAATTCCTGCTTTGAAAGAATAAGATACACTGAGACATCTAAACCCTTAATTCAATAACAACTGCATGTCCAATCTCATTTCTTGTTGCACTTTTCCCTCTAAGAAAGGATGACAGAAACCTCTTGATTTCATTTTTAGGCCTCTATTGGTTGCTCCATTGCTTACTCATTGGGTTGTTTTCCAGAGGAAGGCGGCACAAGGATTCAATCAAACTCCTAATTTGAAGCAGCGTATTGAGTTCACTCCCAAGCCTACACACCTCTGAGCTAAAGCAAATGCATGCTGTCCACACAGCTTTGGAAACCCAGCTTTACTCTAATTCAGGATTTCTCAATAGCAGCACTACTGACACCTGGGACCAGATAACTCTCTGTGATGGGGGCAGTCCTGTGCATTGGAGGATGTTTACCCGGTGGCTCACCCAGTAAAGACTCTGCCTGCAAAGCAGGAGACCCCAGTTCAATCCCTGGGTTAGAAAGATCCCCTGGAGAATGGAATGGCAACCCACTCCAATATTCTTGCCTAGAAAATTCCACGGACAGAGGCGCCTTGTGGGCTACAGTTCATGGGGCCACAGAGAGTTGAACACGACTGAGCGACTAATATTTTACTTCTTTCCTGTACATGGATAGAAGTTTCTGAGTCTCAGTAATGGTGCTTTCTCTCCTCCCCAACCCAAGTGACAAAATGTCCCCTAGGAGAGGCAAAATCTCTCCTGGTTGAGAACCACTGCTTTAACCTATAGAACATTCTTGATACACACTGGATGCTCCTTCAAATCTCTATGTATGTTGAGACTTCGTCTCACAATCTGGCAAGCATTTCCAGAACACCTAGGACACAACATCAAGGGCTCCAGGTGAGAAATAGACAAGATAGACTCTATCTCCACCCTCCAGCTGACTTCTTGGGTGCATACACATAAATAACTGCAATAAAAAAACACCCAATTATAGGAAGTTTTGAATTGCTGATTTTTCTTCCTGGCACTCTCACTTTACCAAACTATAAACCCCTAGATAGCAAAGAGTATCAATNTAGACTCTATCTCCACCCTCCAGCTGACTTCTTGGGTGCATACACATAAATAACTGCAATAAAAAAACACCCAATTATAGGAAGTTTTGAATTGCTGATTTTTCTTCCTGGCACTCTCACTTTACCAAACTATAAACCCCTAGATAGCAAAGAGTATCAATACTTGATTAATGGCCAAAAAATAAATAAACTATTGGGAACTTCATCAAAACAAAGTAACAATTTCATACCGATGGGGACAACTCCACACCTAAGGGGCAAGTAAGTTAACCTCTCTCAGCTGTAGCTTGCTCTGTAAAATGGGGAGGAAATGACTGTTGACAGGATTAAGTCAGATAATACAAGGAAATCTTTTTCCACATTCTGGCACAGTGTAAGCATTCAATTAGTGTAAGCTCGCATTACTATTGTTTTATTAGCTATTTTATTAGCAACAAATGTTACTTCAAGGGGAAGAAGTTGTTCTGGACCACAATAACAAACCCCTACACAACATAAAAGAAAACAACACTCACCCTGCTTTCTGAGGGCAAGAGGAAGGAAGTAATCCTAAGTATTTCTATCAAGTCCTGGGAGGAAAATGTGAATGCAGGAACCAATTACAAGGGATGGGCTGGAGGAGACACACTCAGAGACAAACCCACTATCCTCCAACACATTTCTGGACTCAGGCCTTTATATTTAAAATGCTTGGGTATATTTGCCACAAAGATCTAAATAGGAAGTTAAAAAAAAGCCTTAATTTATAAATATTGATAGATGTAAGGGACAGATGTTAATGAGACATTCTGAGTGTTCATTTGCTCAATCTTTCAGAAGTAGGCTTAAAATTTCTGATTTACTACAAAGCATCAGAGTTCATAAGAAGGAAAAAGCCAAAAATTGTTAAACGTTTTAAAGTAAGAGAACATAAATGTCACAGGAAAAGGAAAAAGCTGGGTGATTCAAAGGGGTTGTGTGTGTGTGTTCCAAGTACTTTGGCCCATTAGGAAATGGGAGCTATTTAAGACAGAAGAAAAAGACAAGGAAAGTCACCATGCTGGAAGATACACATTCAAGAACACCTCTGACCCACGTGGAGTTTCAGACCTTATTCTCACAGGAATGGGTAACACCAGTAATCGCGCATACCCTGCACCGAGTGCCTCATACACTGGTCTATGGAATCCTCCCAGCAGTCTTTCAGGCAGGTGCCACAGTGTCCTCAGTTTACAGATGAGGAAACAAACAGAAAATTAACTTGCCCAAGTAAATGAAAGATTCAGCCTCCAACGCAGGCACCATGGCGGCACCACCTGTACTATATGGGGTCGATTTTAATTTCAGAACTGGAAAGTTAATTCATACTTGCTACCTGGGGAGACTAGTTCTCTGCCCACCTACCCTTTTGTATCTCAAAGGAGCATCTTTTCAGTTGCATTCCTTGTAGAGATAAGGAGACGTGAAAGGTAAAAGTGCAATCGCGGGACACTTTCGCCTTCGAACACTGACAATGTAGCAATCCACACGGAGGAAATTAGCGTGGGTAGAAACGAGATAAGTCTCCTGAACAAGAAGAGGGTCCCGGAGAATGAGGGAGGTCGCCAACGTTCCTACCTGGTCGCTATTTCCTGCCTTGGCCGCTATGTTCATTCAAAGAGACCCCAGAGCCTACAAAACTTCCAGCTCTGCTTTTCATCTCGCCCACTCTTGATGGACAGAAAAGGATGCGAGGTGAGGTGCTGGGGGCCTAGGTGCAGGGCGTGGAGGAGGGGGAAGGAGGCTAGAGCAAACGAGATTCTGGACAGATGAAGGCGAGGCTGCTGCCTCTTCGGATGCCGGGCGGAGAGGCGCGTGGAAGAAGGTCGGGACCTGAGACACAGGTGAGGATCCGGGCGGGGAGCCAGAAACCCTGGGGCAGCCAGGGCGCGGGGTCGTGGGTCAGCACCCAAGGAGTGATTGGCGGGCGTGTGCGGAAGGTCTGAAGAGCCGCCGGGGGCACAGCAGCTCGGTCACCATCACCGAGGCTGATCTAAGAAAGGAAGCGGGCAGGAACTAAGGCATTTCGAAAACAGAAGTAGAAAATAATCTCGAGCGAAGAGCAAGCCCGGAGGATGGCACCAGCCGGGATGCGGGGTGCTGGGCGCAGGAGGGTCGCGGCCCGGGCAGGGGCTCCGCGCGCGAAGGGGCTGCCCCCAAGCGGGTCCGCTCCTCCGGGCATCGCGGCACGGAGCTCGCCCGAGCATCGCGCCGAAGCGCGGGGCCCGGAGGCCGGCGGCACGCACCCGCCGGCGCCCGGCCTTGCGTACCTGAGGCAGCCGCCTGGCTCCCCTCCACTCCCGGGCCGTCCCCGAGGCCGCGCGCCGGCCCTCGGCGGGCTGCGGGGTTCCAGACGCCCGGCCCCTCAGCCGCCCGCGGGTCCGACATCTGCAGCCCGCGCCCGCAGCGCCTTTGCCGCCCGCCGCCGGGAGTTCCGGAAACAGCCGAAGGCCGAGCTCCGCCGCGAAGAGCCGAGCGGAGCCCGCGGGCCGGAAGGGGCAGCGAGCCGGTCGCCGCGCCCTCGCGGGAGCTCTGCTCAGCGGAGGCTGGCCACCCGGACTCGGGGGGCGGGGTGGGGGTGGGGGTTCAGTTCAGTCAGCCATGGCAGATCTTTAGTCAGTGCTTGAAAGAACAAACAAAACCCGGGGAGGGGGACGATTCCTTGAGACCTGGCCGGAAGTCGTGGTCTCCATAGAGACGCTATCGGAAGTTGGAGTTGCTAGGCGGCCTGGGCGCGACTGCTCATCTGCGTCATGGCTGAAGTCCCAGAGGATTACGATTCCCCCTCTGACGAAAATGAAGACCTGAAGACTGAGAGACCGAAACTTCAGTTTCTTCAGGTGACCGAAGATATCGAACCAGGCAGCGTGGCAGAGGCAGGCCCAGAGATTCCTGTAGAGATTGACCAAGAGCCACAGCCAAAGTCAGAGGAAGAGGCCTTCGAAGAGAAGACATCAGAGAGTGCTAAAGATGTGCCTCCGCGCCTAAAACCAACCTGGACGTCTGAGGAAGAGGTTCCCCACAAGTCCAGGGTAGACCTTTTCAGCGAGGTTGAGCTAGGGATTCCCCTAGAGGTAAAATCAGAGACTTTTGGACAGATAGAAAAAGAGCTTTTCAAGGATTTGCAAATCCCTGTGGACAGAAACCATGAGGAACCAGAGGAGGAAGCCAAACCGAATGTACCTGAGGATGTACCCATAGAAGAGAGCAAACCAGAGGTTCCAGAGGAGTCACTCAGAGAGCAATATGAAAAGACAGGTCTAGAACCTACAGAGCCGACCAAACCAGAATCTCCAAGTGAGAAACCAAGAAAATCAATTGAAGAGGCAGATCAACAGCCACCAAATGTGGCCACATCAGAGAATCCTGAGGAAATACAAAGTAAGTCACCTACAGAGAAAAGGACAGAGTCACCTGAGCAGGCCAAACCAGAGTTTCCAGAAGAGAAACCGAGTACCGCTACTGAGGAAACACAAGAAAAAACTCCAGACCCGCTAGAAGAGATCGAATCAGAGTTTTCTGAGGAAAAGTCAAGAAAACCAATTGAGGAAACAGTTAGAGAACCATCAGGAAAGACCACACCAGAAGTTCAGGAGGAGACACCAAGTAAGTCACCTGCAGAGAGAGTTCTAGAGCCACCAGAGGACACCAAACCAGCAGATCAGAAAGATAAGCAGAAAAAGTCAACCGAGGAGACAGATCTAACACCATCACGGAAGTTCAGATCAGAGGAGACACTAAGAAAGTCAACTGAGGAGAAAGGTCCAGAGCCCCCAGAACAAACTAAAGCAGAGTTTCCAAAGAAAGAACCAGAGAAAACTGAAGAAGCAGGTCAAGTGCCACCACTGAAGATCAAACCAGAGGTACAAGAGAAGACACATACAGAGCCAACTAGGGAGATAGATTTAGAGTTATTGGATAAAACCAAACAACTACTTAGAAGAGAGACACGTGTAGAATTTGCCAAGGAAGATAGGCCAGAAGCAATCAAATTTAAACATTCTGTCATCAGGGATGAGCCTGAGTACTCTGACTATCCAATAGGAAAGTTGTTAATAAAAGAAACTAAAGTTTCAAAAGACTGTGCATTAGAGCCTTTTCCAGTAAGTGAAGTAGACTCAATGAATACAGATTATGAGTTTTCTAAAGAACTCCAAAATCTGTTCCAGCTTTCTGATACCAATTATGAATTCTACTCCCTTTTCTCTGAGCCTCAGAGGGATTTAAAAGAGTCCTCTGGTGAAAAGCAAGATCTGTCCCTAGATTCAATGAAACTAGTATATAAAGATAGAGACACCCAGCCAGAAAAAAATTCTGATCTACAATTTGAGTATCTTCAATGGAGCCCAGAAAAAGTTGCCAAGTGGATTTGCCAGCTAGGCTTCCCTCAATACAAGGTACACAAAAATATTGTGTGTGTGTTACATACTCTCATTCTTTCACTTCTTATTCCTCTATCCTTACCTGAGATTTTGCATCTTCACTGGAAGAAGTGTAGGACAGGCATGGACAATGGTAGAGGTAACTTGGATTTTAATTTTGGCCTTTCCACTGATATATACGTATATTCATATATTGGGAGAGGAGGGAAAGGTCATATTTGTTTTTCCTATTCATCACAGTGATTATACTTCTCTACAATCCTTGAATAAAGACTAATTTATATAGGGTTCTTTTCATAGAAATCTATATTCCTAAAAAGATTTCATCCACGGTAGAGTTTTTTGGTTTGGGTTTTTTTTAAAGCTTAAAAAGAATTATTTTTTGGCTGCACTGGGTCTTCATTGCGGCTCATGAGCTTGGTAACTGCTCCATGGCATGTGAGATCCCAACTCCCCAACCAGAGATGGGACCTGCATCCAGGATCCCTCACACCAGAAGGCGGGCTCCCAACCACTGGATGGACTACCAGGGAAGTCCCTGAGGTAGACTTTTTGGTACTTTGTTTTTATTAGCAGCTCCCTTAACTTGAACTTGTATTGTTAGTCTTAGTATCTACCCCAAATGTGTTATATGGATTGTGATCACCCACCAGTACTAATTTTTATAGCCAATTAACCAAGACTAGTTGTCTTTTTAAAATAGAGTGAATCCTCTTATTTCACTGCCAACTATGTTCTTAAGGGTAGTCGCTCAGTCATGTCCAACTCTTTGCGACCCCATGGACTGTAGGCCACCAGGCTCCTCTGTCCATGGGATTCTCCAGGTAAGAATACTGGAGTGGGTTGCCATTTCCTTCTCCAGGGGATCTTCCCGACCCAGGGATCGAACCTGGGCTTCCGCATCACAGGCAGATACTTTACCCTCTGAGCCTTAGGCTACTACAAACAACACAAGATCTGAAATCTTTGGTACTTCTGTACTTAAAAATGTAGTTCAGGTAAGAAAGAAGCACTGGTTGTATCATACCCAAAGATAATAATAATAATAAGCAGCAGTATGAAATTTAATCAAGAGTTTAAAATATGTAGGATTATTAGGATTATTATAATTACTTTTCTCAGTACAGCACTAGCAACAAACATGATTTATCCCTCCCTCCTTGCCTCTTTCCTTCCCTCCTCCCTTTCTCTGTCTTGCTTTTTCTTCCTGTATTTGCCGTCCATCTTTTGAGTGATGTTTTCATTGTACTGACAGGAGTGTTTTACCACAAACTTCATCAGTGGCCGAAAACTCATACATGTAAACTGCTCAAATCTCCCTCAGATGGGGATAACAGATTTTGAGGACATGAAGGTGAGTTGTGTATGGTTTCCTAACAGAGCACTGCAGCAGTACTACCATCTGTCTCAACCTGGCCTTCTATTTCTGCCAGTGGTATTATCATACTCCCAGTCCCCCAGGCTCAAAGTGGTTGCTTCCACTCTTTCCTTTGATTCCCCACGAAGATACCAAGAACTATCTCTCCTCCTATAGCATCTTGTTTTCTCCATTCCCACTTGTTCAGACCTTTATCAGACCTTTTCTAGAATATACACAACATTCCAGTAGCCTGCTTTTAGCCTCTGTCTATAGTCCCTTTGGGGGCTTTGCAGGTGGTGCTAGTGGTAAAGAATCCACCTGCCAGTGCACAAGACACAGGAGACATGGGTTCAGTCCTTGGGTCGGGAAGATCCCCTGGAGGAGGGCATGGTGACCCAGTCCAGGAATCTTGCCTGGAGAATCCCATGGACAGAGGAGCCTGGTGGGCTAACAATAGCGTCACAATAGAGTTGGACACAACTGAAGCAATGTAGCACAGCATAGGCCCTTTGGATTCAAGGGCCCTGATTTTAGACTGTCACTTTCCAACCATTTACACAGTATTCTCCTCAGAAGCCTTCTTTAGATAGTATCAACTCCTTAGCTTCACTGTGGTGGGCTTCCCTTGTGACTCAGATAGTGAAGAATCCTCTAGCAATGCGAGAAACCTGGGTTCAGTCCCTGGGTTGGAAAGATTCCCCCGGAGGAGGGCTTGGCAACACACTCCAGTATTCTTGCCTGGAGAATCTCATGGACAGAGGAGCCTGGCTGTCTACAGTCCATGGGTTGCAAAGAGTCAGACTCGACTGAGTGACTAAGCACACACACAACTCCTTAGGATTCAGGATCCTCCACAAGTGTTCTCCCAACACCATGAATCTCCTGCTCCAGCCTCAAAGGTCAAGCTCACACCCTCACAAACCTGTCTCATGCATTCCCTCCGATTAATATATCTTTGCTCAATACCCCCTCCCCCTGTATGACTACTATGAATCTTAGTCATCCTTCATGACCCCAGTCAATTCTCATCTCCTCAGGAAATTTTTCCTGATCTTCCCAGCCCATGGTAGCCTCACCTTCAAAGCTGTCCTGCATTTTATGTCTCTAACACCCATGTGGCACTAAAAAACAACAACAACAACAACAACAAAAAACCACCATATGCGTTTTGCTTGCTCTACTCCCTCACTTTGAAACAAGTTACATTAACCTCTCTGGACCTCAGTTTCCTAAGATCTCTCCAGCACCAACAGTCCATGATTATCTTTGTGTAACAGTACCCTTTGCTTGAATACCTCTCGTCTCAACATACCAATGGTTTCATTCATTACACTTTTGCCCGTAAATGCTCTGCCTCAGTGGGTCTCAATCTTGGATAGTCTTTGGAATCAAATGAGATTAAAAAAAAAAAAAAAATTCCTGGGTTCCAGGCTGCAGAGCTTTTGATTCATTAGGTCTCGGGTAGGCCCTGGAATTTGTTCCCTAGGTGACTCCTTTTTTCTTTTCTTTCTCCCCACCAAAAGGGAATTTGGTGAGTTTTATTTCTTTTTTGGCCACGCCACATGGCTTGCAGGATCTGAGTTCTCTGGCCAAGGATTAAACCCAAGTTCTCATCAGCAATAGCACAGAGTACTAACCAGTGGACTGCCAAGGAGATTCCCCCTAGGTAACTCTTGATCAGTCCTTAGAACTATATAATTCCATAAGTCATATGATTTAGAAAGTAAGAAAATTATCCTTATTAATATATAAAGTCCTTTTTCTGACAACAAGATATAAAGAAATCCTTTAAATTGTTAAATACATAGTCCTAAGTGAGCATTTAGTCTCTTGCACTCTATCAATAGCTATCCTCTGTAAGTTTTTACTGTATGTTGGGTGCCATACATCTATCACTTCATTTAATCCCCATTTACAGAAGAGAAAACTGAGGCCAGAAAGGTGAAGCAGCTTATACAAAATCATGCGGATAAGAGCCAGGATTCAAATATATTCTGTGTAATATCCCAATCCATGCTCTGTTTAAACCACTACACTATATTGCCTCTTTAAATGAATAATTTTGTAACTGTGAACCCACATATACATAATATAGGAAAGGGAAACTTACTACAAATTATTAATTACAATCATGCTTTCATGTAGCTACCAAGTACTACCAGGTAAATATCTTATCCTTTTTATGTTCAAAGATAATACAACCATTTTTATTAGCTCTAATTTCTACTTATGTATATAATATACTCAATTTTCTAAATAAGGAACAGAAATGCAAAAGGTTTTGCAAAAGTTTTGCAATTACAATAACTTGTAATATAAATTCCTAAAACATTTAAATACCAAAAACTTCAACTTTTCATCATGAGAAAGTGTTGAGAGTCTGCCAAGTCATTTTGCTTTCCTTGACATTTTCATCCAAAAGTACAATATCAATGTGAATAATAAAAATTCTAATTATGCTTTTTCTAGTCTTGCAAGAAGCAAGAGGTCTTAAATATCCTCTGAAATCCTCAAGAGTAAATGATGAACCCAGTAGTCTCTCCTTTTATTCCAAGAAGTTTGAATAAGCAAATTTTGGAATACTTATTATGAAAGTCAGTAGACAAAGATGGCCTCTCCTTGAAATTACTAGGGTAACAAAGATCAATATATTCATTCAGATATGTTAGATAAGCTTTGCTTGACAGGTCCACATAAAAAAAGCTAATTATACACTATGATACAGGTAACTTTTTAGAGATCAAACGTGACTTTAAGCATACCACAGATACCTTCCTTACTGATACACTAAGCATTTGTTACCCCACCATTGTAATTATAGCACTAGTACAGTACATCCACAATTCTCTCATAACAACACTTAAGCAATGTAGTTACCTTTTTCATGCCAACTCTCAATGATCATCATTCACAGGTGTTAGAGATTGGGAGGACTCAGGACAGGTTGCTTGAGTGTACAGAATTTTGGACATGGCTGCCAAGAAATTGGATCACATGTAAACTGTGCTTCCCATTTATAAGTGAAGCGAAGTTGCTCAGTCGTGTTGGACTCTTTGCGACCCCATGGATTATAGCCTGCTAGGCTCCTCTGTTCGTGGAATTCTCCAGGCAAGAGTACTGGAGTGGGTTGCCATTTCCTTCTCCAGGGGATCTTCTTGACCCACGGGATCTTCCTGACCCACGGATCGAACCCAGGTCTCCCACATTGCAGGCAGATGCTTTACCGTCTGAACCACCAGGGAAGCCCATTTATAAGCCTTGCAGTTAATTCAGGGCCAGTTTCTGTTCTCTTCAACTTTCTACTTGCATAATTTTGCAACTACTCATTCTTCCCCTACAGAAATAACTCACCTTTCCCTTTGTCCTTCTTAGGACCAGAGAAGAGCTAAATGTTTAGGTTAGACTGGGAGGAGTGGAGAAGAAAAGAAGCACTAGTTATTCTTCTTCCCTGGCCAGGGGAGCTCTGGAAACTGCTCTCCTGTGTTTCCCATTTGTAGTGATGCACTCGTTTGGTAAAAAGGAGAAAATATTTCTGTATTGCCCTTTTCTTGTCCCTACTTATTCTGCTGCTACTGCTAAGTCACTTCAGTCGTGTCCGACTCTGTGCGACCCCATAGACGGCAGCCCATCAGGCTCCCCCGTCCCTGGGATTCTCCAGGCAAGAACAGTGGAGTGGGTTGCCGGGACAAGCTATTAATAGACAAGATAGCACTGCGTTTACTTTAGCTTTCTGTCTTAAAAAAATGTTTCTCAAAATATTTTTAACCGTTCACTCCAAGTGAACAAAAGATAACAGATAACTCTGTGACAAATATTTGTAGAAGAACAGATGAATTGCACATTCNCGGGACAAGCTATTAATAGACAAGATAGCACTGCGTTTACTTTAGCTTTCTGTCTTAAAAAAATGTTTCTCAAAATATTTTTAACCATTCACTCCAAGTGAACAAAAGATAACAGATAACTCTGTGACAAATATTTGTAGAAGAACAGATGAATTGCACATTCCTTTTATATCTCTGATTGTATATGTCAAAGTAGAGCCTTATCAGCTTTATAATATCTCAGCAATTTTACTACACATGCTTTGTTGCAACCTGCTTAAACAGCACAACTCATGTCACAAACAAGATGTCAGCAATTGTCACTAAATGAAAAAACATTTTTTTAATTTTCAAGTAATTTTAGTTTTACAGAACAGTTGCAAAGATAGTACAGAGAGTTCCCATGTACTCTTAACCCTGTTTCCTCTAGTGTTAACATCTTATGTAATCAGGATAGTTTTATCAAAACAAAGAAATTAACACCAGCACAGAACTGTTAAACAAACTATGGACTTTGTGCAGACTTCTACAGTTCTCCCACTGATATCCTTTTCTCATTCCAAGATCCAGTTGGAGATTGCATTTAGCTGTCCTGTTTCCTTGGTCTTCTCCAGTATAGGACAATTTCCTGATCTTTGTTTTTCATGACCTTGACACTTTGAAGAGTAGTAGCCTGGTATTTTGTAGATTTCCCTCAGTTTGTCTCATGTTTCCCATGAAATTATACTTTGTGGGGAAACCATCACATAAATGATGATATCATTTAATCATAGCAGGAAGTACATGGCATTGACATGACCTATTATTGGAGATGTTAACTTTGATCACTGGGTTAAGGTGGTGTCTGCAAACTTCTTCACCACAGTTACTGTGTTTCTCTTTCATATTCTCTTCATCAAAAGTTCATTACTGAGTCCAGCCCACAGTCAAAGGGAGGAGAATTGAGTTCCCCGCCTCCTAGAGGGAGTGAAGAATCTGCAGGCTGTGTGGGAGACCTGGGTTCCATCCCTGGGTTGGGAAGATCCCCTGGAGGAGGGCATGGCAACTCACTCCAGTATGCTTGCCTGGAGAATCCCCATGGACAGAGGAGCCTTGTGGACTATAATCCATGGGGTCGCAGAGTTGGACACAACTGAGTGACTCAGCACAGCACAGCACAGACCTAGAGTAAATACCACAAGTATTAAACATACTGGGGGAGGTAGTTTGAGGCTGTGCAAATTACCTGTTTAAACTTAAAGCTTTGCCCGATAACTTTAGTATTCATCAGTGTATCTTCCCTGCATCAGTTATTACTGTTATTCTAACGATGATTCCCTGTTTCTCCATTCCTTCCACATTTAATTGGAACTCAGCTTAAGGGACTCCTCTGTGTCTTTTGAATCTTGAAACCTCAGTGGCTGCAGACCTCAATTAGTATTCCCACTGGGAGTGCAAGGCAATATTATAGACTGTGTCCTTTACCTACAACCACCCCTAGAGTCTGAACAACTCCAATTTAAGTCAGATTTGAGAAGAAAGCTGCTGCTGCTGCTGCTGCTGCTGCTGCTGCTGCTAAGTCGCTTCAGTCATGTCCGACTCTGTGACCCCATAGACGCCAGCCCACCAGACTCCCCCATCCCTGGGATTCTCCAGGCAAGAACACTGGAGTGGGTTGGCATTTCCTTCTCCAATGCATGAAAGTGAAAAGTGAAAGTGAAGTCTCTCAGTCGTGTCTGACTCTTAGCGACCCCATGGACTGCAGCCCACCAGGCTCCTCCATCCATGGGATTTTCCAGGCGAGAGTACTGGAGTGGGGGTGCCATTGGCTTCTCCAAGAAGAAAGCTATCTTATCTAAAATGCACTTTCTGGGCCGTTTTGCATCAGGCTTAGAAATATCTGTGGTGTGAATTTCACAGTCTTGTAACTACGGCCAGTATTTTTAAACAAATGCAAATTCACTCCACATACTCCTTTGACTGTGTTCTAGCAGCAGTCTCATGGACTGCATTCTCACCCAGAGGCAGAATATGAATTCAAATAGCAAAGTTATAGCAGATCTACAATTAAAACTGGACTCTGAAAGTGAATGACAGTTTAATCAAGCACACCAAGTGGCATGGTTCTCAGTGAATGCAAACTATATTTAGAGACATTGAAAGTTCTGGCAAAAGCATTTTTAAAAAACACACAAGTATAAGCGCTAATGCATTTTAACTGGAATTTTAATGTCTGCTTTTTAGTGATTGAGATTTATTTCCAGTCCAATGCATTGAATAACTATTTGAGTAATGATTTTTTTTTCCTTAGTTGATTATTAACTGAGCCCCTTATAGACAAGTTATTTATTAACCTCCCTAGAGAAAGTCATGGCTCCTAATCTGAACATATTATCTGCTCATATCGTTGGTCAGATTGCTCGGCCAAGAAAGAAATGAACCCATCTGTGCCTATTTGATCCAAGGACCTAGAAACATCTTTAAGTAGAAAGATAAACCATGTGATGTTTCTCTTAAGAAATGTGTTTTGATAATGCCAGGGTGGGAAGCCTTTCAGTGTATTCATTGTTTTATGTCCTTATAGAACTAGCTTGAGGAGTTAATATTCAAGAGGTCTATGAAACTAAGTAAAACTTAACTTGATTATAGTTGTATTTTCAGGAAATTCCCATTGAAAAGCTATCCTTGCATTACAGGTAATTTCTCGGCATACCCGGAAGCTGCTGGGAATTGAAGAGCCATTATTCACACGCTCCATCCGCCTTCCCTACAGAGACAATATTGGCTTATTTTTAGAGCGAAAAGGCCATAGTGGAGTTAAGTCTGATTCCTTGACCTTGTCTGAATTTGTGCGAGAAGCGGGATTACAGGATTATGCCCCTGCATAAGGGTGACCACCCTTGAAAATGACGCAGCATTATAGTCCATTAACCTGTAGGGCAAGCTGGTTCACTTAACTTGAAAATCAAATTAAACTATGTGGGGGAGAAATGAGGCATTTCTGTGTTTTCTTTCTCCTCTTCACTCAGAATCAGAGTTTGAACCGCTGGTCCATTCCTAGCTCTGCCACTGACTCACAGCGCCCTCCCTTTATTTGTGTTTCAACTTCGCCCTTTGTTAAAACAAAGATAGCAATAGCTCTCTTTCTGGGTAACTGTAAGACTTCCTGATAAATTCTGCTACTTCATCTGGTTTTGGAATACACTGGGAAAACATAACTAAAAGTAAAATCACCTGCCAACTCAGAAAATCCCAGATAATTATTGAATCAGCCTTAAATCAGACTGTGATGCACATTACAGGCCGGTCGCTAAAGAGATTGCTGAGACAAGGACCTCTCACCCTTTTATAGAGCCAGGCAGATATGATCCATTCTTGACATATTAACTGTCTGTATCCAAAAGAAATTAAAACTTTTCATATCTTTGTGACAAAGTTACTACCTGGAGCCAAGCCCTTAGGCTAAACTCTCATCATCAGGAAGACAAAGTGCCCCTGAAATGCTCACGTTTCAAAGTGGCTCCAACAGCCCTGCCCCCAGAAGACCATCCTGGGATGGAAAACTGGCAGAAGGTTTATTCACTTTTTAAAAATATTAGCATACATCTCCAAAACAGAGAAAAAGGATTAAAATTACAAGTTTTAAAAGAAAATGTTTTGTGAAAAAGTGGGGGCGGGGGAGTTCCCATTCCTTTTTGGCTTCAGAGAACAAAAAATTTTAAATACCTTTTTAGATTTGTATTTACCTATTAAAACAGCATGGCTTGTAGAGGTATCACAGACCATGGAGTAGGTCTGGGATTTGTCTACAAGGTTTTCTATGCTGTACCACCAGACTTTTATAAAATGAAATACAGACCAGTGGCTACGCATGACTGGACTGCTCACAAGAAATTAAAAATACTTTTTGTTGCTTGAATGACTCCGATTCCTTTCAAAGACTTTAACTTCTCTTTCTCTTCCCAGGGACACTTCTTAACCCTAAAAACCCTATCCAGTTCCTTACACCTGAATGAATATTCAAAGGAATCCTTTTTTATTTTTCCCAGTGAGAGAAAGAACAGTGCCTCAATTTAGTTTTCATAGCAAGAATATTAATGTTTGATGATGAACCTAATCTTTTCCCCAAGCAGACTAACAAAATTTTATCTTGGACCATTTAAGAGAGTACCATTGAGTCTTCTTGGCTCACAAGCATGCAAAAGAGAAGAATGTAAATGATTAACCTAAGACCCTGGTGGTTTCCTTGTACAGTGAATAGCTTTGTTCGAAAGTACTTTAGCATTTGGCTAACAATAGTTCTGTTTAGTGACAGCATAGTCACCACCATCCTTTCTCAACTTGATTGTTACTAATACTGTTTTCTATTCTGATTAACATAAAGTAATTGCAAAACTTGAAATAAATCTGAACTGTGCTGTGCTTAGTTGCTCATTCATGTCCAACTCTTTGTGACCCCGTGGATTGTAGTCCACTAGGCTCCTCTGTCCATGGGGAATCTCCAGGCAAGAATACTGTGATTGTTTACCACACATCTTATTTTCCTATCCAAACTGCAGGAAAATCAAGGTGTTTCATTTGTTAGCTACATACTACTACAGGGAAAGAATGTAACTATGTACTGTAGCTACATATTGTAGTTACATACTGCTATAGGAATGTATATACTGTATAGAATATAGTTACTGCTATAGGAAAAGAATGCTACAGAAAAAGTATGTAACCATCTAATAATGACAGTATAGCTTCTTGAATTTAGCATTTAGCTGAGAGAGAATTTGAATTTACTGAATTGATATTTAGCTGCTGGGAAAGCAGCTTACTTAAATGTGTCAGGTTATGTAGTTTCATTCAGTTGCTTGCAAAAGCCAGACACACCCAAACATACTGATGTAAAGAAGTGCTTTTTATTCTAGATTTTAAAGAGCCATCAGTACAATTTTCTAATTCCTCGTTGCCTAACATATGGGAATCACCAGACAGTCACATGACTTCCACTGATAGCTGCGATAATCAAAGCACTACCTGATTAGGAGAAAAATTCATGATTCCTGAGAGGTCTCTTCTCTTATTGGGATGGAGAACCCGTGGAAACCTCTGGCTCTTCTTGTTCTTTGGTTAGGGAGATGCCAAAGGAGTCACAATATAGATGGGTAAAGCGGTCCTGAAAAGTAGTACTGTTTGAGAGGTAATGGCTAAAGGGAGTTTCCTTGAGTTGCACAGCAGTCAGATCGAACAAGGGGAAAGGCCTGGGGTAGGGAAAAAAACACTGTTACTTCTTTATGTCTGTTCAAACATCTGATTTTCTGTTAAACATTGCCTTTAAAGAAAGTTTTCCTCCGCTTGGAATTAAAGTTCTTCATTTTCTATACCAAACTAATTAAAATTCTTAATTAAAATTTTATGTGGATTTAATTCTACTTATGAGATTTCACATGTACAATTCTCTAAGTACATTTGGGGAGGAATTCATAATTGGGGAATGATTATGATGATAAAATCAACATCCTTTTTGGTATATTTTCCTTCAATTTAGACAGAAAATACATAAGAGGATCATAGAAATTAGAAACAGGAGAGACCTCATTTCTTTTACAATATCTTCTTTAAAAAAACAAAAAAGATAACTGCTTCAACTGTATAGAGAAATAGTTAACACGCAAATAAAAATGGGGCAATGTTAAGTATTAGTCTATAGTGAAATTCAAGTTAAAAAGCATTGAAATGTAGAGTTTTAGAGTATTTAAATAATCAAGAGTAAGGCAAGGATATATGCTCTAACCACTCTTATTCAACATACCACTGGAAGTTATAGCCAGTGCAGTAAGGCAAGAAAAGGAAAAAAAAAGGCATACAGATCTGAAAGGGAGAACTGAAGTCATCAGTATTTGTAGATGACATCATTGTCTATGTAGAAAAATCCAAAAAAATTACAAAAAAAAATCTCCTAGAGCTAATAAATGTATTCAGCAAGGTCACAGGATATAAACAGAAAAATAAATTTTGTTTATATGTATTAGCAGTGAACACTTGGACAATGTGAAATTAAAAAGTAGTTCCTTTCACACACACAAAATGGAATACTTAGTGTAAATCTAACAAAACATGTAAAGGACTTGTGTACTGAAAACTACAAAATGCTGATGAAATAAGATAAATAAACGGAGACATATACTGTGTGCATGGATGGGAAATCTCAACATTATAAAGATGTCAGTTCTCCATGAATCGATCTATACATGTAATGGTAAAACAAAACTTAGTGACAACGCCAAATGCTGGTGAGGACATAGAGAAACTGAATTATACATTGCTAGTGCTGTAAAAAGAAATAATAACTTTGAAAAACAGTTTGGCGGTGTCTCAAAAAAACATGCAACCAGTCATTACATTCCTAAGCATCTGTCCCAGAGAAATGAAAACTTATGTTTATACAAAAACCTGTACATGAATGTTCAGAGCATCTTTATGCATAATAAATACCAAAAAACTGGAAACAATCTAAATGTCCTTCACAAGTGAATGGTTTAACAAACTGTGGTACATACATGCCATGAAAACTACTCAGCAAGAAAAGAGAACTGTTGATACACACAGCAACCGGGATGAATCTCCAGTGAACTATGCTGAATGAAAAAGGCCAGTCCCCAGAGTTGCACAATACATGATTCTATTTATATAGTATTCGTGAAATGACAAAATCAAAGAAATGGAGACCAGCTCAATGGTTGCCAATTTAGGAAGAAACAACGTGAAGGCTCCCTAGTTACGGAGCTGTTTTGCATCTTGACTGTGTCAGTGTCAATGTCCTGGTTGTGGTATTGGCTATAGTTTTACAAATATCTACATATGGATATTGTACTGTGGTTTGTTCGGGCACATGGGGTTTCTTTGTATTCTTAATAACTGCATGTGAATCAAAATAATCTTTTAAAAAGTTTTTTAAAGGGAGTGGAATAGAATTAAAAAGTTTAATCCACGAGGAAGGTGTAAAAATATGCACTTCTGTGCAACAGATGATATGACTTGAAACTTTATAAAACAAAGATTAGAAATATAAAAATTTGAGAAACCACAATCATAGTGGAAAGATTAATATGCCTTGCCTCCCATTCTAACAGATCATCTGATGGAAAAAGACTATAGAGCATCACTTCTCCAACTTTAATGGGCATATCACCTGGGAGTTTGTAAAAGTACAGATTCTGATTCCATACATCTGGGATGGGGCCCTGGAATCTACATTTCTAAACAAATGCACAGTTGCTGGCATGAGTATCAGGCAGTTTGAGTAACAAGGATATGTTGGAAAGGGGAGACATAAAGTGAAAAATACTCTGAATGATGAGACTATCTCTATACATATGCAGTTTTCTTTCCCTAAGTTGGGTCCCAAAGACTTAAAGATACCAATATTGAGGCTTTCCCACAACCACAGAAATCTAACCAATCTGATCACATGGACCACAGCCTTGTCTAACTCAATGAAACTATGAGCCATGCAGTGTAGGGCCACCCAGTGGATAGGTCATGGTGGAGAGTGGAGAAGGGAATGGCAAACCACTTCAGTATTCTTGCCTTGAGAACCCCGTGAACAGTATGAAAAGGCAAAAAGGTAGGACACTGAAAAATGAACTCCCCAGGTCAGTAGGTATCTAATATGTTACTGGAGATCAGTGGAGAAATAACTCCAGAAAGAATGAAGAGATGGAGCCAAAGCAAAAACACCCAGCTGTGGATGTGACTGGTGATGGAAATAAAGTCTGAGGCTGTAAACAACAATATTGCATATGAACCTGAAATGTTAGGTCCACGAATCAAGACAAATTGGAAGTGGTCAAACAGATGGCAAGAGTGAATATCAATGTTTTAGGAATCAGCAAATTAAAATGGACTGGAATGGATGAATTTAACTCAGATGATCATTATATCTACTACTGTGGGCATGGAGTAGCCATCATAGTCAACAAAAGAGTCTGAAATGCAGTACTTGGATGCAATCTCAAAAATGACAGAATGATCACTGTTCATTTCCAAGGCAAACCATTCAATATTACAGTTATCCAAATCTATGCCCCGACCAGTAATGCTGAAGAAGCAGAAGTTGAACAGTTCTATGAAGACCTACAAGACCTTCTAGAACTAACACCCAAAGTGAAGTGAAGTCTCTCAGTCGTGTCTGACTCTTTGCGACCCATGGACTGTAGCCTACCAGGCTCCTTTGTCCATGGGATTTTCCAGGCAATAGTACTGGAGTGGATTACCATTTCCTTCTCCAGGGGATCTTCCCAACCCAGGAATTGAACCTGGGTCTCCTGCATTGTAGACAGACGCTTTACCATCTGAGCCACCAGGGGAAGTCCCAAAAGAAATGTCCTTTTCATTATAGGGGACTGGAATGCAAAAGTAGGAAGTCAAGAGATACTTGGAGTAACGGGCAAATTTGGCCTTGAAGTACAGAATGAAGNTCTTCCCAACCCAGGAATTGAACCTGGGTCTCCTGCATTGTAGACAGACGCTTTACCATCTGAGCCACCAGGGGAAGTCCCAAAAGAAATGTCCTTTTCATTATAGGGGACTGGAATGCAAAAGTAGGAAGTCAAGAGATACTTGGAGTAACGGGCAAATTTGGCCTTGAAGTACAGAATGAAGCAGAGCAAAGACTAATAGACTTTTGCCAAGAGAACACACTGGTCATAGCAAATACCCTGTTCCAACAACATAAGAGAAGACTCTACACATGGACATTACCAGATGGTCAATACCGAAATCAGATTGATTATATTCTTTGCNCAGGATTTTTGGTTCCTCTTCACTTTCTGCCATAAGGATGGTGTGATCTGCATATCTGAGGTTATTGATATTTCTCCCGGCAATCTTGATTCCACCTTGTGCTTCTTCCAGCCCAGCATTTCTCATGATGTACTCTGCATATAAGTTAAATAAGCAGGGTGACAACATAAAAACTCATCCTTAGAGGATCTGATTAATCACACCTCTCAGCTTTTCCTTTAAAAAGGCTGCTTTTTTAAAATTCTTTTTTTTTTTTTTAGATTTTTTAAAAATGTGGATCATTTTTTAAAGTCTTTACTGAATTTGTTACAATATTGCTTCTGCTTTTTTATTTATATATACCTGTAGCTCAGCTGGTAAAGAATCCACCTGCAATGCAGGAGATCTGGGTTCAATCCCTGGGTTGCGAAGATCCCCTGGAGAAGGGAACGGCTACCCAATCCAGGATTCTGGCCTGGAGAATTTCATGGACTATATAGTCCATGGGGTCACAAAGAGTCGGACACAACTGAGTGGCTTTCAGTTTTCAAATTTATTTTTAATTAATTAATTTTATTTTTGGCTGCTCTGGGTCTTCACTGCTGTGTGGGCTTTTCTCTAGTTTCTGCAGACGGGCGCTACTCTCTAGTTGTGATGTACAGGCCTCTCGTTGCAGTGGCCTCTCTGGCTGCAGA
The DNA here is from genome assembly GCA_006410615.1 of Neotragus moschatus. Taxonomy (NCBI): domain Eukaryota; kingdom Metazoa; phylum Chordata; class Mammalia; order Artiodactyla; family Bovidae; genus Neotragus; species Neotragus moschatus. The sequence continues at coordinate 91,543 of SJYA01001452.1, read as the reverse complement.
GCATGGGCTCCAGGGCATTCAGGCTTCAGTGATTTGGGCTCTGGGGCTCTAGGGCACTGGTTCAATAGTTGTGGCACAGGGCTTAGCTGCTTTGCAGTACGAAGGATCTTCCTGGATCAGGGACCAAGCCCGCATCTCATGGATTCTCTTCCACTGAGCCACCAGGGAAGGCCTGCTTCTGTTTTTTTATATTTTGGTTTTTTTGGCCACAAGGCATGTGAGATTTTAGCTCCCCAACCAGGGATCAAACCCGAACCCCCTGCTTTGGATAGCAAAGTCTTAACCACTAGACTGACAAGGGAAGTCCCTAAAAAGGCTGCTTTTTACCACCAAAGTTGTTCCCATATAAAACCTAAGTAGCTGAGAATGCCATCTAGCATGTTCTTCCCCCATACACACGCCCTCAGCACAACCACACCAGGGTTTAATAAGACAGCAACAGGTCAAGACGAAGGTAATTTTCAAAAGTGCCAAAAATATGGTGTGCCCTTACCAGCAGGGCTGTAGGGGCAGGTGGCCTGAAGAATCACGGGGTCTTGGAGAGCAGCGGTGATTCCCTTATTGGCCTCCCAGATGTGGGCAAGATCTTCAGCACACTGATACTGGGGCCGCAAGATGTTAGTGTGATTCAGTAGGAGTTTCAACCTGCAAGTAAAGCAATCAAGGCAGGGAGTGCAGAGCCAGGACTGGAATGAACCAGCAGGTGATCCACGGAGGGCACATCCAGCCTCAACCATACAGTCCGCTGCACAGCACAGCCCAGAGGCAAATGCAGGTGTGGCTCAGCCCTCGGGGCACAACCTCTTAGTCAGACTGTTCACTCATCCTCCTCAAATACATTTACTGAAAGTTACCACAAGCCAGGCGCTGGGCCCAGCCCTACACATACCAAAAGGATATCTGACACACGCTCTCCATCAATTTTCATGCTGCTGACCCGGATACAAGGGAACATGAATCAACTTCAAGAAGGTGAAAGTGAAAGTCGCTCAGTCGTGTCCAACTCTTTGCAACCCTATGGACTATATACAGTCCATGGAATTCTCCAGGCCAGAATCCTGCAGTGGATAGCCTTTCCCTTCTCCAGGGGATTCTCNATGCTGCTGACCCGGATACAAGGGAACATGAATCAACTTCAAGAAGGTGAAAGTGAAAGTCGCTCAGTCGTGTCCAACTCTTTGCAACCCTATGGACTATATACAGTCCATGGAATTCTCCAGGCCAGAATCCTGCAGTGGATAGCCTTTCCCTTCTCCAGGGGATTCTCCCAACCCAGGGATCAAACCCAGGTCTCCTGCATTGCAAGTGGATTCTTTACCAGCTGAGCCACAAGGGAAGCCCCAAGGAGGTGGAAGCAACGCTGTGTTTCCGCTCTAAACATTTGCACATCAAAGAAAATGCCCACCCACAACTGCTGTTGATGGAAAAACGGGGAGGACACGATTTCAAAGGATGACTTGGGCCCTTCTGCCGATGAAGATGCTTCCACCTTATGACTGGGAATGGTCGCCTCCAAGAGGTAGGGGTGGGGGTGGACATAAGGTGACAGAGAGGTCCTGCCAGCCCTGTAGTCACCCTAACAAGATACCTGGGTACTGGGATGGCAGAGACAAAGCTGTACACAATGCAGTCTTTCCCAAGCCGGGTTTGAATTTCTACACAGATATTAGGCAGCTGAGATGGCAGGCAGCAGAGGAATACCACATTGGCCCATCCCACCAGAGAAGCATTCTGGTAAAAGCACTGGATTCCCAGTTTCTTGAATTCATCTGGGAGGGAATAAAAGAAGTCAGATAGATCATAATACAGAAGACTTTCGACTCAACATCAGCTCTGGGTAAAGTGAAAATCATAGTCCTGTCTGACTCTTTGTGATCTCATGGACTGTAGCCTGCCCGGCTCTTCTGTCCATGGAATTCTCCAGGCAAGAGTACTGGAGTGGATTGCCATTTCCTCCTCCAGGGGATCGTCCTGATCCAGGGATTGAATTTGGGTCTTCTGCATTGCAGGCAGATCCTTTACCAATCGAGCCACTAGAGAAGCCTCCAACTTTGGGGAGAGGGTGGCAACTATTTTATCTCAAGTCTTGTCACCAGGTGTGGCTTCCTAGGTGGCGCTGGGGTAAAGAACCTGTTTGCCAGTGCAGGAGACGTAAGAGATACCAGTTTGATCCCTGGGTCAGGAAGACTCCCTGGAGGAGGGCATGGCAACCCACTCCAGTATTCTTGCCCGGAGAATCCCATGGACAGAGGAATCTGGCAGGCTGTGATCCAAAGGGTTGCAAAGAGTTGGATACAACTGAAGTGACTTAGCACGCACGCACACTTGTCACCACATAAATCAGAAGAAATTCCCTTATGGCTTCTAAAAGCCACACAGCAAAGCCCTGGCCCCACGACTGTGACAGCTGATGCCGCCACAGCTGTGCTTGAGATTGTTAGATGACTCATCCTGACCTCATGTTTAAACCCAACGCTCGAATGTTTCAGATTTTGTTGTTGTTGTTGTTTTTAGAAAGAGAAAAGTCTGAAGGAAGCCTTCTGCTCCAGTTTACTGACTTTACCACATATCAGGTGATGCACAAAGTACTTTAGACACATTATCGAGGGAATCCTTGGCTTCCCTGGTGGTTCAGCTGGTAAGGAATCACCTGCAATGTAGGAGACTAGGTTTTGATCCCTGGGTCAGGAAGATCCTCTGGAGAAGGAAATGGCAACCCACTCCAGTATTCTTGCCTGGGAAATCCCACAGACAGAGGAGCCTGAGAGGTATAGTCCATGGGGCCATAAAGAGTCAGACATGACTTAGTGACTAAACCACCAACGCGGAATCCTCACCAGAACCTTATGAGACAGAGGCCAGTATTATCCCTATATTATAGGGATATAATATTTCCCTATAAACTATATATCCCTATACTGCAGAAGTGAAAACTGAAGCTTCGAGAATCACGTGACTGGGAATTTCCTGGCAGTCCAGTGGTTAAGAGTCTGGGCTTCCACTGCAGGGGCACGGGTTTGATCCCTGATCAGGTAAAGACAAGCAACCAGAGCAAAATAAAACATGCTCTTTATAACACAGAATTGCGTGACTGGGACAAAGTTAAACAGCTTAACTGGCTTGAACTGGTGGAGAGTGAGAGAGTGGCTGAGAAAGTGGAAGAGGGAAGAGGGTGGGAGTAGTTTGGGAAACCCTGCTTGTAGTTTCAGTAAAGTGTACACAATTTAATGTCAACAAGATATTTATAAACCCAGAGAGAAACGTAATAACTCACGTCCTTGCGAAAACCACTCCTTGGTAGCTAATCATTTGATTGTACTTATGTGACCTGAGGGGTTTTCCAGGTGGCTCAGTGGTAAAGAACCCATCTGCCAGCACAGGAGACGCGAGTTCGATCCCTGGCCGGGGAGGATCCCAGATGCCACGGAGCAGCTAAGCCCATGGGCCGCAACTGTTGAGCCTGTGCTCTCAGGCCTGAGAACTACTGAAGCCCAAGTGTTCGTGCTCTGCAACAAGAGAAGCCACCGCAATGAGCTAGCCCACACATCACAACTAAAGAATAGGCCCCATTCGCTGGCTAGAGAAAAACCCTCACAGCAGCAGAGACCCAGTGCAGCCATAAAATAAACAAATAAATAAAATTATTTAAAAAAACCCTACTGTATAGCACAGAGAATTACACTCAGTATTTTGTAATCACCTATGTGGGAAAAGAATCTGAAAAGGAACATACATATTTATATAACATATAACTAAATCACTTTATTGTACATCTGAAAACAACACCTTATAAATCAACTGTACTTCAATTTAAAAAAATAATTAAAACTAATTTAGAGCAAAGAAAAAGTACAAACTGTATGATTCCATTTGTACAAAATTCTACAGAATATAAACTAATTGGTAGTGACAGAAATCAGATCAGTGGTTTCCTGAGTGGGACCTGCAGGGAGGTGAAGAGGTTCGTGACTTGACTGTGTCGATCCTTTCATAGGAGCATACAGGTGTCAAAACATCAGACTGTACATTTAAATATTTTTAAAAAATATTTATTTATTTGGCTGTGCTGGGTCTTAATTGCAACACGTGGGATCTTTAGTTGCAGCATTTGGGGTCTAGTTCCCTGACAAGGGATAGACCCAGGCCCCTTATCTTGGGAGCATGGAATCTCAGCCACTGAAACAGCAGGGAAGTCCCTCAAACTATACACTTTCAAAATGTGCAATTTATTATATACAAAATGTATCTCAATAAAGCT